>NC_069401.1:0-36055 GCF_026875155.1 Cherax quadricarinatus
CAAACATTTCCAAACCTCCAGTTTGATACCAAACATTTCCAAAAACCTCCAGTTTTGATACAAAACTTTTCCAAACTTTCTTGAACCAAACATTTCCAGAACTCCAGTCTTGATACCAAAACATTTCCAGAACTCCAGTCTTGATACCAAAACTTTTCCCAGAACCTCCAGTTTGATCCCAAATTTTTCAAACCTCCGCTTGATCCCAAAACATTTCCAGAACCTCCAGTCTTGATACCAAACATTTCCAGAATCTCCAGTCTTGATACCAAACATTTCCAGAACCTCCAGTCTTGATCCCAAACATTTCCAGAACCTCCAGTCTTGATACCAAACATTTCCAGAACCTCCAGTCTTGATACCAAACATTTCCAGAATCTCCAGTCTTGATACAAACATTTCCAGAACCTCCAGTCTTGATCCCAAACATTTCCAGAACCTCCAGTCTTGATACCAAACATTTCCTGAACCTCCAGTCTTGTTTACCAAACATTTCCAGAACCCCAGTCTTGATACCAAACATTTCCAGAACCTCCAGTCTTGATACCAAACATTTCCAGAACCTCCAGTCTTGATACCAAACATTTCCAGAATCTCCAGTCTTGATACCAAACATTCCAGAACCTCCAGTCTTGATACCAAACATTTCCAGAACCTCCAGTCTTGATACCAAACATTTCCAGAACCTCCAGTCTTGATACCAAACATTTCCAGAACCTCCAGTCTTGATACCAGACATTTCTCCATGTTAGTTTTTATTGTCTTGTTCTTCAGCATCAGGGAGGAACACTGCACTGCATTTATTAAAGGAAAACTTTTCGCTACGAGGGGCGAAACGCTTCCTTTAATAAATGTCCTTTTCCATATCTTGTGCGTATCACTATACGATTTCTCTGATGATAAATTAGACACATGTGCAACTCTTGGGTATCTTTATTAAGGAAACGTTTCGCTACACAGTGGCTTCATCAGTCCATACACAGGAGAAGCATGAAGAACAGGAGGAGAATGAGGTAATCAGTCCCTCAACCTTGAGTCGATGTGGTCACTCCATGGAAATTTAAACACAAATGCAGTATAATGTGATCCTTTATTGACAACGTTTCACCCACACAGTGGGCTTTTTCAAGTCACACACGGATCTACCTGGGGTTGGAAGGTACGAGAGTATTTATAGTCATGTTCAGAATGTTGAGGTCAGGTGGAGAATGCTGCATCTGATGATCTACCGGGTGGGGTTATAAATACTCTCGTACCTTCCAACCCCAGGTAGATCCGTGTGTGACTTGAAAAAGCCCACTGTGTGGGTGAAACGTTGTCAATAAAGGATCACATTATACTGCATTTGTGTTTATATTTCCATTGTGTCGGTATTTTTACCATTTATTTCCATGGTCACTCTATCAATCTTGAATAGAATACGGCAGATGAGCGGAGAAGCAGCTTGTAAACCGTAGGCAGGAGAGGTGCCAGCAGTCGTAGGTGGTGTCACATTTGCCCATTTGTGTCTAATTTATCAACGTGTCGGTTCTGTGAAGCATTCATCAAACAACCAAATTCTCTACTGGCCCATACAAGGCAGGTCCATATCCAAAAGCACACCCTACTCAAAACTACCAAGAATTTACCCCCGTACCCACGACACTAATCAAACCCGCCCCTCTCACTCATATAGGCCCCTTGTTAAACCCAAACCCACTAAAAATATTCGCTCAACCCATTATTAGGTGTACCCAAGGAAAAAGCTTTGATAAGGACATGCCTTGAAATTGGCCAGTAGGCCTTCTGCATGTTTCTTTTCATTCTTATGTTCTTATAAACCCCATTAACTCGTGTGCAAGTCCCACTCAGATCTAACCCTCTCACTCGTCTATTGTCTAACATGAAGCTACCCAGCTTTTGGGCTTCACTCTACTAGATAGACTATTTCATTCCTAAAAACATAATGGAGGAGCACTGTGGAAAGGCCTACTGCCCGTGCAAGGCAGGTCCTTATCAATAGAACATTAAAAAGGTATAAAATACCGACAGGTTGTTAGGTAAGACACATATGCAACAGTTAGGTATCTTTATTTCGAAACGTTTCGCCTACACGTAGGCTTCTTCAGTCGAGTACAGAAAAGTGTTTAGAAGCAGAAGAGACTTGAACACGATGTAATCAGCCATCACCCCATCATCCATCACTGATTACATCGTCTTAAAGTATCTTCTGTTTCTATCAACTTTTCTGTACTCAAACGAAGAAGCCTACTGTGTAGGCCGAAACGTTTCGAAATAAAGTTTACCTAACTGTTGCATATGTGCCCTTACCTAACAGCCTTCGGTATTTTTTTACCATTTTAAATGTTCAATGACCTGCCTTGAAATGGGCCAGTAGGCCTGTAGTTTCCTCCATTCTTATGTTCTTAAAATGCTTGGTATCTAATTTTCATTAATAACATACCTCGACATATCATGTAAGTTACACTATAAATATATTCCTAAATAGAAGGACTGTCCAGCATATAGTGTCCGAGACAGTAAAACATTTTTTTGGATTTGATATAAATAAAGGGGTTTACGTGTAGAGCCGGATTAAGACTTAGTGATCCCCTGGACGCAGGTACTGTAGGTCCCTGTGCTACAGTACTGGGGAAGACCCCTGTGCTACAGGTTTCTGAGAGACCCCTGTGCTGCAGTACTGAGAGACCCCTGGGCTGCAGGTATGTGAGACCCTTTACAGGTACTGGGGAGACCCCTGGGCTGCAGGTACTTGTGAGACCCTTTACAGGTACTGAGAGACCCCTGGGCTGCAGGGACGTGAAGACCCTTTACAGGTACTGAGAGACCCTGGGCTGCAGGGACTGTGAGACCCCTGTGCTACAGGTACTGAGGACCCCTGGGCTACAGGTTCTGTGAGACCCCTGTGCTGCAGGTACTGTGAGACCCCATGTGCTGCAGGTACTGTGGGGACCCCTGTGCTACAGGTACTGTGAGACCCCTGTGCTACAGGTACTGAGAGACCCCTGGGCTGCAAGTACTGTGAGACCCTTTTCAGGTACTGTGAGGCTCCTGGGCTACAGGTATTGCGAGACCCCATGGCTACAGGTACTGTGAGGCTTCTGGGCTACAGATACTTAGGTTCCTGGGCTACAGGTACTGTGAGGGTTCTGGGCTACAGAAAACTGTGAGGGCCCTGGGCTACAGGTACTGTGAGGCCCTGGGGTACAGGTACTGTGAGGTCCCTGGGCTACAGGTACTGTGAGGTCCCTGGGCTACGGTACTTGAGGCCTCTGAACTACAGGGACTGTGAGGGCCCCGGCTACAGGTACTGTGAGGTCCTCTGGCACAGGTACTGTGAGGCCCCTGAACTACAGGTACTGTGAGGGCCCTGGTTACAGGTACTGTGAGGGTCCCTGGGCTACAGGTACTGTGAGGTCCCTGGGGTACAGGTACTGTGAGGTCCTGAGCTACAGGTACTGTGAGCCCCTGAACTACAGGTACTGTGAGGCCCCTGGGCTACAGGTACTGTGAGGCCCCTGAGCTACAGGTACTGTGAGGTCCCTGAGCTACAGGTACTGTGAGGTCCCTGAGCTACAGGTACTGTGAGGTCCCTGAGCTACAGGTACTGTGAGGTCCCTGAGCTACAGGTACTGTAAGGTCCCTGAGCTACAGGTACTGTGAGGTCCCTGAGCTAAAGGTACTGTAAGGTCCCTGAGCAAAAGGTACTGTGAGGTCCCTGAGCTACAGGTACTGTGAGGTCCCGAGCTACGTACTGTAGGTTTCCTGAGCTCAGGTATGTGTTCCCTGAGCTACAGCGGGGAGGCCCCGGGGTACAGGGACTGTGAGGTCCCTGAGCTACAGGACTGTGAGGTCCCTAGCACAGGGACGTGGGCCCCTGCTACAGTAAGTGAGGTCCCTGGGTACAGGGGAAAGTTGGTCCCTGGGGTACAGGGACTGGGGGGCCCTAACTACAGGGAGGAGGGCCCTGGGGTACAGGGATGTGAGGCCCCGGGCTACAGGACGGAGGCCCCCGGGGTACAGGATTGAGGCCCCGGGCCCGGGACGTGAGGCCCCTGGGCTACAGGTACGGAGGCCCCTGGGCACAGTATGGAGGCCCCGAGCTACAGGAAAATGGGGGGGCCCCCCTGGCACAGGTACTGTAGGCCCTGGCTACAGGGACTGGACCCGACACAGGGACTGGAGGCCCTGGCACAGTACGTGGGTCCCTGAACCCTACATAGTGCCTTTTGTCTCTCTTGGTTCCGGTACAATTTCCTTTACTTAAGCCATTATTTTCCATTTCCTGGTTAACACTTACATTATCAGAATCTAGAGTCCTGAGAGGATCGGTGATTTTCGTCGTCTTCTGTAGAGGGGCATCTTTCGCTTTCCAGTTTTCTCCTCCTCAGGGGAATATGCCTTGATTATATTTCAGCTGCCAGGAAGTTATCTTCCAAGGCACTGGGTTTGGGCATCCTATTATTTAAGATCTCTTCCAACATGTTTCATTAGGACATGGTTTACCTGCGTCCCAGTTGATGGTTCTTGTTGAGTTGAATTTGGTTGAAAAGGCCCCTCGTCGCTGTTATGTATTTTGCTGGTCAGGACCATCGGTACATGTAAGTTGGACTTCGATTCGTTGTGATCTGAATGTGTTTTTTTTTATATTGTATGTAATGGGTCTCATGTTTTTGAAAATAAGGTCAAATGTGTTTTCCAGTCTTGTTTGGCTCCACGATCTGCTGTCTTAGGATGTATGGCAAAGATTCAGCGCTCATGTGTGTGTGTGACGTGTTATCTGAGCGCCGCAAGAGATACTCTCTGCGATAACATTATTTGCTTGTATTATTCCATTTTGTATGTCTTTGAAATCGCCAAGTAGGATGATGTTTGGGGATGGAAGGTTTTCCAGACAGTAATCAATTTTTAATAACTGTTCCTTGAACTGTTCAGAAGTGCGTCTGGTGGCTTTATACAACCACAATGACTTAAATTTTGATTCTCGTCTTTACTTTCAGAACTTAAATAACAACATTTGTGGTGTTCAGTATCTCTGTGCAAATGTGCGACTCTTTGACATATAGGCCAACCTCCCCCTTGTTACCTGTTCTTTCTCTCACATCTAAAAAGGTTGTACCCAGTTATCTATATTTCGTTGTTTACAACCTTCACAGAAACCCATACTTTGTATGGGTTTCTGTGAAGGCTGTAAACATCGCATTTGACTCCTCCAGAAGTTCCACTTATGAAAAGTTGTTGTTGGTGGTCAGCCATTATAAATGAAGTCGTATTAGTTTTATGTATTGTTGGGAGTTTTTGTTGGCATCAGTAGTTGGGATTCTGGAGGGCCACTGACTGTGCCTTCAGTCCAACAAGGCTCCAACGTGGTGGACTATTTTTATTTCATTCCATTTTTTTTCTTCGTTTTCCTGCCACTAAAAATCTGTATATTGAGATGGTTCGTATCGTAATAAGGTTTGCCTCGTGGGGTCTGTATTCTGCCTGGTCCCTTTTAGGTGGGTATGACTGGGCAGTTGTTGTACATTGCATGTCCCATGGATTTTTCCCGATATTCCATGCTTACACGATGCCCGAGGATAGAATTTGCACTATTTGCTTTTGGTTGGCTAAAATTTGATGGGAAAGATAGTCTCAATTTGTACAGTTTCTAGAACTGTGCTATCTGTTTGAGAAAAAAAATGGGGATTGCCAGGTTAAGTTTAAAGAGTTTGTACATAACTTACGTTAAGACAACTCATCACCTGCACAAAAAAGGCGCCCCTGCAGACGAGGTCTTGAGAAGCTGTAGAAGTCATCTCTCAAACGGGCTGTAAAAGATTTATTAATTTTAAGATTATAAATCACCCCTGGGGCGGTGTTATGTCAGCATATTTCTTTCACTGATGGTGACAAACTTATTTGTGTGGATCAAAAGTCCACACCGACTGCTGACTATAGGTTGATAACGAAAAATCCTTGCGGACTCAAGAAACTGCGCAGTCCCCCATACTACTTTTACCCCAAGAAATTCGTAACCTACCTTGCTCTTGTAGGTATTGAGAGCGATGGTGTTTTCACACCTTCGGCAGATAGCGGTTGACTTGATAGAAGCTGAAGTGTACTTGGATGTACGTCTCCATTAGTCTAGGAAAACGCACACTGGTACATATGTTCCACAAGATTTGTTCTTATTGTTCACAATTTATCACTAAAGAAGCTGATCACACTTCTCTTATGTGTTTATTGCGTTTTATGAGACACTTTGTTCACCACTAATGCACAGTCTTTCTTTGTTGGTTATCTGGCGTCAGTGTCACTTCAGTAGAGTCAAAAGTAATCTGAAGACGCCACAGCGCCCCACGCCGTCACTGCCCCTTGCACAAAAGAAAGGCTGACATTGTACTTTTGCTCCTTGCCACTTCCTCGATGAAGCAAAGCAGGAATGTTTGATTCTTGTGTTTAGGCATAGACAACAAGTCCACTATCTTACTAAGGTAATAAAGTTGGTGCAGGATTTTCCTTAATGGTTTTCCTGCTAAGTAAGGATGTACTGTCTCTTATTAAAATACACTCTGCAACACTGGACTGCAATGAGCAACGTCGCTTGACACGTCGCATACTCGTACGGCATTGTGTTCAATTAATCACGGTAGCAGTAAAAAGACGCTTGCCCCATCTGAGAGGGCTGGGGACCCTCAGAGCTGAAAGGGCTGACGGGGGCTGTATCCCCTCCTGGAGAAAATTATCCACACTGGGGGGCGGCGGAGGTTCGCTGCAGGTGAAATATTCATCACTTATCATAATTTAATTTTCTCACTTGCCACCACTTTGCTGGTCTTTCTGAACAGCTTTAGTCGGTGTGGTTTCTGGAGATTCATAATATTGTTTTCAACACTGTTGTAATTCTAACGGCACTAGTTTATTGTCCGTTATTCAACTACACCTTTGCTTTAAAACATCAACTGGTCCTGATGATTCCATTTGCATAGGATATTTGGTCACAATTTTTCAAGTGGCCAATTGGGACCTCGGACATCAATAGTCAATAATCATTTATGTCACCCGGTATTAAGGATTATGATTTTCAGGAACTCCAGCTCCATAGATGTGTTCTCTCAATGAGGTGCGATAGTCTTCTCGCAAATTTTCTCCCAACGTTCAATCACTTTATTAAGGTGTTTTGATTTACCGTTGAGTTGCTAAGGTTCGAAATAAGTAGGATCCTCTACTGAGTTCTTTATCATTCATGGGGAGGTCAGGGTGCGAAGCCTTCTGCATGGAGTAAATGAGATGGGACTTAACGCTTCTAATTTGTCCAGATCATCGGTAACATAAGTTAGAGGTCTGTTGTTAACTCTATTTTGCTATTTCAGTCAAACCTGCACGGATTCTTCTAAGTCTATTCTATGACGATGAGAGTTTTCCTTAAACAACGTTTTACAAGGCCGATCATTCTTTCATAAAATCCGCCGTGCCATGGAGATTATGGAAGGAATGTCTCTCCAACGACAACTGCGTTTGATTTCAGCATCTGTTGTACTTCTGGTAGATAAAAGATCTTGCTTATATAAGCAGCACTGAAACACAAGCTCCTCCGTTGCATTATCTGAAATCATCGGTCTGGACATGCCTTCTGGCGGCAAACCTTGTGAATAATTGATAAAGGTTTTCAGCAGACAATGTCGTGGTACTTCTAGATGTACTGCTTTAGTTTGTAGCACAAGTGAACGCAAACAGATGTACACCTTGATGGGAACTTTGTCACTGTTTTGGTTAAAATTATTGTCCCAGTCACCTCAAATGGGCGTGATATGTGACAAACTCTTTAGAGGGATATGGGGTGGACCTGGATACTGACTAAACTGCATACGTGTGACGACAAGTAGTACAGTCCTTTATTTGTTTTTTCACACTTTGCGACCTTGAGGTATCCAGTAGACTGTCGTATATGACAAAGTGTGTCAGTACCCACCATTGTACAACGTTACTGTGAGCGTTTTGCACAATCAGTTTTGTTAGCCACTGATTCTTGGGGGCAATATTGGATGTACGGCTCTTTAGGTAGTGAAGAATTATGGATTCTTCCTGCGAATATTATAAATCTTTTCTGAGTCGAGATATAGGACTTACATTAAGTCCTAAAGAATTAATCATGGGACAGGTTCTTTGGGGATTTATCTTGTGTTTCTATAAAATTTATTATTCTGTAGAGAAAACTCTTTCTGTTATTAGTTTCACCAGTATTTAATGGGGTTTTCAAGATATCATAATAGGTTGTATTCCTTTAATGAATTTAAAGACAAGAGCTGTAAACTCTTAAGAGTTTGCCCAAAGATGAGTATTGATCCATCAATGACTAGTTTGTTGTGTCTGCGTATTTACACAACTTATTTTCTCTGTGTCAAAGCAGACGGTTTCTTCTGGCATAATGTGAGCTTTATGCTGAGGACAGTTATTTTCATTAGAGAGCGTTTCGTTCGTTGGGAGCCATAATTTATTATCCAAAATTTCTTGAGTGGGACACCACGTGACAACCATGTCAGATGGATTTCTCTTGGGTAGAGTCGTGGAGAAAGCAGAGAAATCTCTCTGCATCCTCTTTTATTTCTGCTACTTCTGTTTCTGTACCATAGCCAACTTTCTCTCTATTATTTCTTAACCATTGGAGAACTGCTTCATTATCACTCCTATCACAGTTTTTTCAATAGTGAGATGATCTAGTACTTTGGTTGAGATAGACAGCTAGTTTTGTACCTACATCGTGCTGTGAGTTCCAATTGTGGTTACTGTTTGACCTTCCAAGGGGTGCCTACCCCCTGGCCTTTGAAGTAATTAGGGTACTTCTTCAGCATTACTCAGTAAGCTGACCAGCGCCATAACCTCTGGTTGGACGCATCACAGACACACGTGTAATGTGTAATTGCTTCCCTCTTGACTCTTTTGTCTGGAAATTTAATTTGATGAAGTGTTTAAAACTCCCTGGATATTTTCATCCCATGCTTGACTCATCTTTTCTAGAGGCAATTTCTCATCCATCAATTTTGAGCCTTCCATCGTATCTTGCATATGCATTTTACCCTTTATGGTAATTGGTGAGACGAGTCCTAGAGGAATCAATACCATTGTGATACCTCTGACAGTAAATACGTTTTAGTGAGTGTACTGCATGATTTAATGTTTATCCTTTTGAGAACTCAAGTATCTTCCTGTGTGTTCCAATTAAGTACCAGCATATCTGTTGCAATCAGGAATTTCAGTTTCAGGGAAATCTTCCTTGATAAGTCATTAATTGCTTTGAATTTGTATTTCCACATCCTTATAGAAGGCCTATTTGCGTCTTTCATCTCCTTGTTAGCTTCTCTGTATAAGGATTTTAAAACCTCTCTTATATACAGTACCTTGAAGATTGTCACATAGAAACTTTTCTTTTAAGATTACTTTTGAAGGGACTTTCAGATTCTTCAAATGCGTATTTAGAGTAGCTTCTAGTAAGAATGGAGAGGGATTGTTGCACCAAATAATACTGATTTTGAAACGATAAGTTATAACAGGACTTTGTGGATCATGTGGATCTCAGGCCCACAAGAATCGAGTATAATTCATCTATTTCTTGTAGTCCTACTCATAAGAAAGCTTTGAAATATCAGCAGGGTTAGGCATATAGGGGTTTTGTGCGAAATTTCATAAGCACGTTCCAAGGCTTCTCAGTTGTGAGGTCCGCAGTCATCAGACAGTCATTAAGACTTGCTACATCTTTGTTTGCACGTGCGCTGCAATTGATACAACACGTAGTGGGTGTGGTTTCAGAATCTTTTCTGACTCCATGGTGCGGGAGATATGAACTTCTGTCTTCAATTACTTCGGACTATTTCTTCAAGGAATGTATTGTCCAACTGTTCTTGTATGTTATTTAATAGACAGTCAGTGCTTGGGATTCCTCCGGAGCTCATGTATTTGTGCTTTCTCTGTCCGATAGCCATGCGATAATTGCTAGGCAGATGTGTTGGATTTAATTTCATGGTAACATAACCCAACTTCTGTCATCTTTATATATGACAGTGGTCCAAATATTGGTTACAAGTCTGAGATTCTTGTGGGCTTGGTTATTGACATCAATACCTATGCATCTAAATCCACAACTTATCAACTGTATTTCTTCAGTAATGATAATTTTTGCTGGTGGTACATATCAGCGGTTATTTCGTAAACTAGTACATTTTCCACGATTCATTATCAGCTTCTTTCCCACTTTTGAGGAGGGATGGGACCACATATCATGTGGCGCTCCTGTGTTTTCAGCAAGTGAACAAATCATGTTTACTTACTATATTTTGCACAAAACAGTGATAATAATCACTTCCAATGATAAATCAATTGGACTAAGGTCCGTTGTATGTCAGGCCAGGCTAACTTGACCTTTAGCTGCTTTCAGTGCTGCAACTGTTTTTTTTAATTCCCGGATCTGCACGACTTAGGCAAATACATTAATTACCACAGCCTTCTACTGTCTTTTTTCCTGTTTCCTAGACTCAACGTGATTCTGGCTTGGTCATAAGTCTGTTTACCAGAATTGTGGAAAAAAACCGCTATATCTAACTGTATTTTGGGCATAGGGTTATTTATCCGTTTCTGTAACACTGTCTTCTTATGAAGTACCTTTGTGAGCCTGATCAAATAGTGTTAGCACATTGGTTTTGTGTAAATTTATTAGATAAACTCAACTCGAGCTATCGGGAGAGCAGTAGCTTTAAAACTTATCTCTCACAATAATGCTGTTGACTTTGTTGACTTCCTGATTCTGTGGAAGTCCTGCTGCTGTTAGCAAATGTATTTGGGCATAATGCTGTATGAGGCATACCCTTGCATTTAAATAACACTTTTCCAGTGAGCATTTCCACCCTTGTGTTCACCTAAACACTTGAGCACCTTTTCGAGTGATGAACACGTTGTTTACGTGCCTCCATATGATGTGTATTGGACTACAATATGTGCCCAATGTGTTCGTCACAAAGTTTTACACATTTTGGAGTACATTTCTATATGACAGTTGTTTACTGTCTGTTGTATTCACAAACTTATTAATGCCTATATTGGATTTCCCATATCCTTTGGTTTAGTGGGCGTAGGTAACTTTTTTATACTGAGTTGAAGGTTTATTATCCACTGGATATGGGAATTTTTCATCTTGTCTCTGTTGCTGGCTGCATGAAAAATTGATTTGTAAACCATTGCTAATTCTTCACAAGTGAAATAGCGTTAATTGCACAACTATAACCACTGTTCCCTCTTTTTTTTATTCAAAATCACCTTAACCATACCCCCAGCTTAAAACCCACATCCCTTGACAATATTACCACAAAAATCCTACGTACCATCAAACTCTCTCTCTATCTTATCCAAATTACAACTTTCTATTACATCCTTCCTATACATCCCCCCCCAATAAATTTATTCAAACCTCCAATCACAACCTCCATCATACACCCACATTCCAATAACCTCACCCTTACTATAATCACCTTCCCTACCTTCACAACCACCAACCCAAACCCCCCCTTCCATCCCACCACCTAACCACTTTAAACCCAACCCTCCCAAACCTCACCAATCCAACCCAACAACATACTAATATCCAAACACTACAATTCCCCCCACATCCAAAACCCCAACATCAATATCCCCCAAACATCCAACCAACACAATACACCCCCGGACCCCAATGGTGTTGTTAAGGTGTAACAGGTGTTTTGCCCACTAGTTACAGAGGTCTCTTAGACAGAGTTTTGCGTCCGTCGGCAGATAGCCTGTACTCTGTCCACCTTAATTGGTTGATTACTAACAGTAATCCAAAACATTTTAATTTTATCCTCAGCTGGGTTTATTTCAGAAATTTAATTTCCCTATGTGTATAGTCAGAATTAATTATTTCCAGACGTCGGTTGTAAATACTTCAAATTTGACTCAGATCATCAAAATCTCTGTGTCGTTGAGTTAATCCTATTACAGACTGAAATAGATTTTTAATTGTGTAATCTTAGACTGTAAAGACTGAAAATGAGTTTCCAATACCAGCCATTTTAATGGTATTGAAATACTAGCACCCCACTTAGTGTTTAAAAAAAACACTGTACTGCTATAACAGCGAAGTTTTTTGTTATTACTTACGTCAGCAATAATGGAAGTCAGGACACTACTGACCCATAAGCTTAACCTCAGGGTCAATGACAATGAAGGGTACACTGTACATATGCTGGTGTTTATGGCTTGGTTTGCTGTGTCAGCTGACACGATGATTACTCGTAAATAACGATGTTTCACTTCATTCACTACTACACTATAACTGTACACTGTTATACGGTAAATCACACTGGTGAATATTTACTTACACAGATATAAATGTCACTGTTAGTATGTATTGAAACTTGACTCAAGAAAATCGTAATGACACGATTGCAAACAAACCATACCCCCGGCGGATTTGAACCCCGCGGTCATAGTCTCAAACTCCAGCTAGGGATAGCTGTGGATTCTAGTGGCTAACGCGAAGGGCTGGATTTTTTGAGCCCTATGACCGCGGGTTCAATCCCGGCCGGGGGTATGGTATGTATTTGAAAGCTTACACTTTATATATAAGTTCCTTTATATAACAGGTAGGATCTATAAAGAAAACAAAACTTTAACACAATCTTGTCTTTAATTTCTGTCTATAACATTATAAACACTATGTGTATATACACTCAGACAAACTGAAACATACTTGGGGGTTGTTGTCTTAATCAGCACTTCTTCGAGTTTGGAGCAGTGGATGCGGGTGCCATCCCCGTTTTCATGTTGGGTGAGTCACCAGCTCCTGTTTTCTGTGGGTGAACGCTGGGTGAGCGCCTGTTTTTCTTGTGGTGCCATTCTCTGTGTGATTGAGTTTCTGGAGGGACTATATATACTGATTTATATTGTAAACACTAGTTTTACAGCTTTTTCGAAGGTCCTTGGCTCGTAGGTTATTTGTACACTGTAGTACAACATTTTTGGACACACAGTGTGGCCCTTTATCCGGTTCGAGCACGACCAATATGTGAGAAATGGGATTACCAGTTAAGTTAAAGATTTGGTACTTAGAATGACAAACTCATCGCCTGCACAGCCGCCCCTGCGGACGAGGTCTTGAGAAGCTGTCGAAGTTCATCTCTCAAGGGCTGTAAAGATTTATAATTTGTAAGATTATAAAATTACGCTAGGGGGTGTTATGTCAGCATATTTCATTCACTGATGGCCTGCAAATTATTTGTGTGACTCAAAACGTCCGCACGTAATGCCGGACTATAGTTGATTGCTGAAATCCTTGCGACTGTTCTTTGTTGGTTATCCGGCGTCAGTGTCACTCTCAGTGAGTCAAAAGTATCTGAAGTCGCCACAGCGGCCCCAAGCCGTCACTGCCCCCTTGCACAAAAAAAAAGCTTACATAGTACTTTTGCTTCCTTGCCACTCCTCGGCTGAAGCAGAGCAAAATGTTTGATTCTTGCTGTCTTAGCATAGACAACAATGTCCACTATCTTTACTATGGTAATAAAGTGGGAGCAGGATTTTCCTTAATTGTCCTGCTAAAGTAAGAGATGTACTGTCTCTTATTAAAATACACTCTGCAACACTGGACTGCAAGGAGCAACGGTCGCTTGACCACGTCGCATACTCGTACGGCATCTGTGATCAATTACTCACTGTAGCAGTAAACAAGACACTTGCCCCTTCTGAGAGGGCTGGGCCCCTCAGAGCTGAAAGGGGCTGAAGGGCTGAAGGGGGCTGATATCCCCTCCTGGAGAAAATTTCTCCACACTATCTCCAGTAGCTAAGCCGGACACACCACCACCAGCTGTTTCTAGAAGAACAGCAAAAGTTTCCCCCGGGGAAGACTGTCTACTACATCTGTAATGGGAGCTGTGGTTTTGTATAATGGTGAGGCTGTTTTCTTAAGGTTGTAGTGGTGGCTTGTGGTATAGTCTTTAGCGAGTCTGGATTGCCCCTAGTTGCTGGGGGATGAGTCTGGATCAGCACTAGGGACGGTGGTTGTAACATGGTGGTGGAAGTAACAACAATAGTTGGTGGTGTGACACTGGTTGGTGTATAACCTGGAGAGGGTTTTGTAGGGTGGTGTGATTAATTGGTGCGGACACTGGTGGTGGTAGTGTAACACGGTAGTCGTGACAATGGTGGTGGCGTCGTGACACTGGTGGTGTGTGGTGACACTGGTGGTGGTGATGACCATGGTGGTGGTGTGAACAATGATGGTGGGGGTGAGTGTGACACACACGCATGCTGGGTGATATCAATAACAAATTTCTCCCGCATTGGATATCCGGCTTGCAGACCTGACGTGTCAACTGTTCTGACTCGTGGAACAGCGATAAGCACCTCTTGTCAGCACCTGTTTTCTTCCCATGGAACATCAGCCTGTCTACCCTGGATGACGTACACTCGAGAAGTCTGCAGCATAATATCAAAGCTCTGCCCGTACAGTGTCTGGATGATATCAGTTGGTAATAGATTCACTCAGTCTGTCGGTCAGTCCAGTGTCAGTCTAGGCGTCAACTGTCGTCAGTCAAGTGTTTGGTAGTTGTTAGTCTAGCATCAGACTGGTGACAGTCTGTGCCAGTCTGGTGACTGTTAGGTCAGTCTAGATCAGTCTAGCCGTCGTCTGGGCATCCGTCTAGCGTCAGTCTAGCTCAGTCTAGGTCAGGTTAGCATCAGTCTAGCGTCAGTTTGCATCAGTCTAGTGTCAGTCTGGTGTCACCGTGAGCGTCAGTTTGATCCAGTAAGTGTCGGGTTGGCACGTCGTCGTTCTGGTGAGTTCACTAAGCCATATATTACACCTGTAAAAAACATCTGTGAGGAACATAGATGTAGCTGTGACACTGACAAGGAGTGATGCCTCGTGGCAATCATCTTTGGCACTGACAGTACAGCACTTAATTTTTGATAGATTCTTTTCTAAATGTTTCATACCAACTTATTTTTGTCTTCATGACTCTTGGTCTGGTGGCGGATTTAATTTACATAATTTGTACAAGAAATATAGTACAACTTACTAGAATATACAGGAGGGCCTCGCTTTACAGCGCTTCGCCTTTCCGGCCGGCATTAAGCTAATACAGCTGTTTTCAATTATAATGTATGTGCTTTTTAGGCCTAGCTTTCTTGCTTACTAATATATGATAGTGTCAACATGTTATCAGTCTTTATATGCATTTGAAAATGAAGAAAGGGGAATATGATTCACGTTGCTGCCTTTGTCAAACTCCTGTGGTGACGTACTTGCATCTATCCTCATTCCTACTACAGAGTACAGGCACTGTATTTCCCACTCCAGGACTACAAAAACATTCACACTCATCTTCAGAGTACAGGCACTGTATTTCCCACCTCCAGGGACTACAACAATTCTCACTCTTCTTCAGAGTACATGCACTGTATTTCTCCACTTCAGGACTACAACATTCTCACTTCATCCTTCAGGTACAAGCACTGTATCCCACCTCCAGGAACTACAACATTCTCACTCATCCTTCTGAGTACCAGCACTGTACTTCCCACCTCCAGGACTACAACCATTCTCACTCATCCTTCAGAGTCAAGCACTGTATTTCCCACCTCCAGGATACAACATTTCTCCTCATCCTTCAGAGTACAAGCACTGTACTTCACCTCCAGGACTGCAGCACTCACTTCATCTTCGAGTACAGGCACTGTACTTCCCACCTCCAGGACTGCAGCACTCACCATCTTCAGAGTACAGGCACTGTACTTCCCACCTCCAGGAGGCAACATCCTGGCTCGGCTAATACATGCTTATATATGCTCTAAATGCATTACTCCTGATGATATACACTAGCATGCTAGCGGTATTCATACAAGTATACACAAATTACTCCTGGTATTCAACAAGTATACACAACATACTCCTGGTTTTCATAACAAGTATACACAACATATCTGAGTATTCATACAAGTATACACAACATACTCTGGTATTCATAATGTATACACACATACTTCCTGGTATTCATCCAAGTATACACAAACATTGTATCTGATATTTAGTCTATAATTACTTGAAATAAATGTGTACAAAAATTTAGTAAAAAATGTTGTCTAAAATTTAACAAATAGTAATTTTAGCGCAAATTATTATATATATTTGAACATATGATTTTAAAACATATATAATATGGTAGGACACCACACCACACACACACGAGGGCTTCAGGTGCGATGGCTCTTCAGGTGCGAGGGGCTTCAGGTGCGTGGCCCTTCAGGTGCGGGAGGGGCCTTCAGGTTGCGATGGCCTTCAGGTGCGAGGGCCTTCAGGGCGGAGGGCCTTCAGGTGCGAGGGCCTTCAGGTGCGAGGGGCTTTCTGGTGGCGATGGCCTTCAGGTGCGAGGGCCTTCAGGTGCGAGGGCCTTCAGGTGCGAGGGCCTTCAGGTGCGAGGGCCTTCAGGTGCGGAGGGCCTTCAGTGGGCGGGGCCTTCAGGTGCGAGGGCTCTCAGGTGCGAGGGCCTTCAGGTGCCGAAGGCCTTCAGGTGCGAGGGCTTCAGGTGCGAGGGCCTTCAGGTGCGATGGCCTTCAGGTGCGTTGGCTTCAGGTGGCGAGGGCCTTCAGGTGCGAGGGGCCTTCTGGTGCGAGCGCCTTCAGGTGCAGATGGCCTTAGGTGCGCCGGGCCTTCAGGTGCGATTGCTTCAGGTGCGAGGGCCTTCAGGTGCGATGGCCTTCAGGTGCGAGGGCCCTTCAGGTGCGATTGGCCTTCAGGTGCGAGGGCTTCAGGTGCGATGGCCTTCAGGTGCGAGGGCCTTCAGGGGCGAGGGCTTTCGTATACACGCGCGCACACACACACTTCATACATGCAAAACTACCACTGTGAAAAAAATAGTGAAATTCCACGCGTTTTTTGTGTCTTCTCACATTACCAAGGAACTCTATATAGTTCCTTGATAATGTGAGAAGTCACGAAAGCACTTGGAAGTTCACATTTTTTCACAGTGGTTGTTTTGCATATTCTTGATATCACCTGTTTACTGTGATAGTTATTGCATATTTACATACATGAATCACAGGGATGTTAGGAAGTATTTCTTTCAGTCACAGAGTAGTGCCAGGAAGTGGAATAGTTTGGGAAGCGATGTAGTGGAGGCAGGATCCATACATTACTCAAGGAGCGGGAGAGTGACCCGTAGCGGCCAGTGAAGAGGCGGCGGCCAGGAGCTGGGACTCGACTCAGCACACCACAACTAGGGGAAGTACACACACAACAGGGCTAGTGTCTAATCGACATGGGCCTAGGACAAAATAGTAAACACACACACACACACCCACCACACCACACAACACACCCACACACACCACACACATGGAGTGTGAACTCAATGAGAGACAGAACACTGGCGAAAGGAAGGCGAAGAACGAAGAGTTTCAAAAACGAAAGGGAATGGGAGGAAATGATGAAAAAGGAGCGTAGATTAACCCTAGGATCAAATGGAAGGACAAGCACACCCCAGACGATAACACCTGAGGACTCCAGCCCGACACCCCCAAGGCAAACTGAACAATCCAACCAACCATCACACCCACCGCCCCCCCCCCCCCCCCCCCCCCCCACACCCACACACACTCTGTTCCCACCCCCACAACACAGTTACAGTATTAGAACAGAAGTTGAAGAGTTGGTACACAAATGCAGATGGATTAAACGGACAATAAACATGAGGAATGGCAAGGAAAGAATCAATGAGAAGTCCCCAGACATCATAGAGTTACAGAAACAAAACTCTCGGAGACAATAACAGATGCAATCTTCCACAGCGATACCAATCATTGAGGAAAGATAGAAGGGGCAGAGGGGGAGGTGGGTGGGGTGCTCTGCTCGTAAAAAACAGATGGAAATTCGAGAAAATGGAAGCTCCTAGATGGAGCAGGAGAAGGAGACCTACCGTAGTAGGTACACCTTCAGTCTGGGGAACACAAAGTGGTCATTGCAGAGATGTATAATCCCACCACAGAAAACTGCAGGAACGGCCCAACGAGAGGAATATGAAGAGAGCAACAGAGCAATGGTGGACACAACTTGCTGGCGGTGCAAGGAAGAGCTCACTCGCAGAGCAAATTGCTGGTTATGGGGGATTTAAACCACGGGAGACTGAACTGGGAAACTGGAGCCACATGGGGGTCCGAAACATGGAGAGCCAGGGATGTTGGACGTGTGCTGGAAAACCTCATGCTGCAACATGTGTTAAGGACACTATAGGTGAGAGGAGAGGATGAACCAGCAAGAGATTGGACTTGTGTTACCCTGGGCAGCTCAGCATTGAGGACATTAAGTATGAGAGTCCCCTAGGGAGCTAGCGACCCACGTGGTTCTGTGCTTTGGAATACCTTAGTAGAGCGCAAGTGGAGAGAAATTAACAGAGTTGAATGGGGAAAAGCCCGGATATAAAAGAGGGGACTTACATAGGGTTGAAGAAACTTCCTGCGGTAGGTCCAGTGGGCAGTGAAACTGGCAGGAAAACCAGTAAATGATATGATGGAATATGTAACAACAAAATGCAAGGAGGCAGTGGAAAGTTTATCCAAGGGCAACAGTAAACAACGGAAGACCAGAACGAGGCCGGTTACCCGACGTTGTTGTAATAATGAGGCCAAAAACAAAAGTGCAATAGAGAATGGAAAAAGTACAGACGCAGAGAACAACGAAAGATAGGAGATCAGTCGCAGAGCCAGGAATGGGAGTATGCACAGGTAAGGAGGGAGTCCAAGCGACAGTAATGAAAAAGACATAGCTCGAGAATGAAGACTGACCGAAACTGGTTGTATAGCCACATTCAGGAGGAAGACAACAGTCAAAAGTCCAGGTGATCAGTTAGGACAGAAGGGGAGAACACACAAGAACTGATAGGAGGTATTGTGAGGAGCTGAACAGGAGATTTTAAGGAAGTTTTTACCAGTAGAGACAGGAAGGGCTGTGGGAAGGGACCGCACAGAAGGGAACATCAGAGGGAATATTCCAACAAGGTTGGTTGACATACGAACACACCTGAGGAGAGGTGAAGAGCTCTAAGTGGCCGTGACCACCTCAAGGCGATGGGGACCGGAACATCTCCCCATGGGTCCTTAGAGAAGGAGCAGAGAAGAGATGGCTGTGCGGTGCCTCTAACCACAATCTCAACCACATCCCCGTGAATACTGGGCAACTACCGGAGAAATGGAAGAGAGACAGCTAATGTACGTCCATAGTTAGAAAGGAAACAGAATACGAGGCGCTAACTACAGACCTGTGTCTTGACATGGATTGTGTGCAAAGTAATGGAGAAGATATCCAGGGTGGAGAGTGGTCGAAACTGGAAGGACAAGATTTAAAAGGAAAAACCAGCATAGGTGTCATGGAAAGGCAAATCGTGTATCACAAACCTCCTGGAGTTTTTAGACAAGGTAACAGAAGTAAAAGACACGAGAGAGAGGGGTGGTAGATTGCGTTTCCTTAGACTGCCATGAAGGCCTTTTGCACCAGTTCCCACAAGAGATTAGTGCAGAAGCTGGTGGAGCAGGCGCATGTAACAGGGAGGGCGCTGCAATGGCTCAGGGAATACCTGACAGGGAGGCAGAACGAATCATGGTACGTGAAGAGGTATCACAGTGGGTGCGGGTCCGCTGGGGTGTCCAGTTCTAGGTCCAGTGCTAATTTTTGATACTAGTGAAGATATGATGGCGAAGGATAGACTCTGAAGTGTCCCTGTTCGCAGATAATGTGAAGTTGAGGGGAAGAAATTAATTCGATGAGAAGAGGCAGGACTGCAAAGGACTGGACAGGCGGGACATGTGGTCCAGTATTAACTGGCTTCTCGAATTCAATCCAGCAAATGCAAAGTCATGAAGTTGGGGAGTGGCAAAGAGGACCGCAGGACAGAGTTAGCTGGTGGACACAATGACTACAGACCTCATCAGGGAGGAAAAGACCTTGGGGTGACATTAACAACCGAGCACGTCACCGGGAGCACACATTCAAGCCAAATAACTGCTGGCAGCATAAGGGCGCCTGGAAAACTGAGAACAGCGTTCCGATACCTTAATAAGGGAATCGTTTTCAAGACACGGCTACACTGTGTATGTTAGGGAACAGACTGGCGTATGCAGCACAGTCTGGAACCCACACCTGGTCAAGCACGTTGTCAAGAGTTAGAGAAGTACTCAGGTTTGCAACATGGCTAGTCTCAGAGTCAGGGTGAATGTCGTACGAGGAAAAAGTGGAGGGAATCGGGACTGACGTCACTGGAGGGACAGAAGGGTCGGGGCGACATGATACCGACATACAAGAATATTGCGGGAATAGACAAGGTGGACAGAGATAGGATGTTTACAAGAGAGGGAACACAGGAAACAGGGTTCACAACCTGGAAGCTGAAGCCTCAGACGAGTCACAGGGGGACGTTAGGAAGTATGTCTTCAGTCATAGAGTCGTCAGGAAATGGAATGCCTAGCAAGTGAAGTCAGTGGAGGCAGGACACCATACATCGTTTTAAAAGAGGTATGATACTGATAGGTAGCAGACGAGAGAGATGGACCAGTAGCGATCAGTGAGAATAGTGCCTTTTGTCTCTCTTGGTTCCGGTACAATTTCCTTTACTTAAGCCATTATTTTCCATTTCCTGGTTAACACTTACATTATCAGAATCTAGAGTCCTGAGAGGATCGGTGATTTTCGTCGTCTTCTGTAGAGGGGCATCTTTCGCTTTCCAGTTTTCTCCTCCTCAGGGGAATATGCCTTGATTATATTTCAGCTGCCAGGAAGTTATCTTCCAAGGCACTGGGTTTGGGCATCCTATTATTTAAGATCTCTTCCAACATGTTTCATTAGGACATGGTTTACCTGCGTCCCAGTTGATGGTTCTTGTTGAGTTGAATTTGGTTGAAAAGGCCCCTCGTCGCTGTTATGTATTTTGCTGGTCAGGACCATCGGTACATGTAAGTTGGACTTCGATTCGTTGTGATCTGAATGTGTTTTTTTTTATATTGTATGTAATGGGTCTCATGTTTTTGAAAATAAGGTCAAATGTGTTTTCCAGTCTTGTTTGGCTCCACGATCTGCTGTCTTAGGATGTATGGCAAAGATTCAGCGCTCATGTGTGTGTGTGACGTGTTATCTGAGCGCCGCAAGAGATACTCTCTGCGATAACATTATTTGCTTGTATTATTCCATTTTGTATGTCTTTGAAATCGCCAAGTAGGATGATGTTTGGGGATGGAAGGTTTTCCAGACAGTAATCAATTTTTAATAACTGTTCCTTGAACTGTTCAGAAGTTGCATCTGGTGGCTTATATACAACCACAATGACTTAAATTTTGATTCTCGATCTTTACTTTCAGAACTTAAATAACAACATTTGTGGTGTTCAGTATCTCTGTGCAAATGAGCGACTCTTTGACATATAGGCCAACCTCCCCCTTGTTACCTGTTCTTTCTCTCACATCTAAAAAGGTTGTACCCAGTTATCTATATTTCGTTGTTTACAACCTTCACAGAAACCCATACTTTGTATGGGTTTCTGTGAAGGCTGTAAACATCGCATTTGACTCCTCCAGAAGTCCACTTATGAAAAGTTGTTGTTGGTGGACAGCAAATATAAATGAAGTCGTATTAGTATTATGTATTGTTGGGAGTTTTTGTTGGCATCAGTAGTTGGGATTCTGGAGGGCCACTGACTGTGCCTTCAGTCCAACAAGGCTCCAACGTGGTGGACTATTTTTATTTCATTCCATTTGTTTTCTTCGTTTTCCTGCCACTAAAAATCTGTATATTGAGATGGTTCGTATCGTAATAAGGTTTGCCTCGTGGGGTCTGTATCTCCTGGTCCCTTTTAGGTGGTATGCAGGGCAGTTGTTGTAACATTGCATGTCCCATTTATTTTTCCCGATATTCCATGCTTACAGATGCCCCGAGGATAGAATTTGCACTATTTTGCTTTTGGTTGGCTAAAATTTGTGGAAGATAGTCTCAATTTGTACAGTTTCTAGAACTGTGCTATCTGTTGAGAAATGGGATTGCCAGTTAAGTTTAAAGAGTTTGTACATAACTTACGTTAAGACAACTCATCACCTGCACAAAAAAGGCGCCCCTGCAGACGAGGTCTTGAGAAGCTGTAGAAGTCATCTCTCAAACGGGCTGTAAAAGATTTATTAATTTTAAGATTATAAATTACCCCTAGGGGGTGTTATGTCAGCATATTTCTTTCACTGATGGTGACAAACTTATTTGTGTGGATCAAAAGTCCACACCGACTGCTGACTATAGGTTGATAACGAAAAATCCTTGCGGACTCAAGAAACTGCGCAGTCCCCCATACTACTTTTACCCCAAGAAATTCGTAACCTACCTTGCTCTTGTAGGTATTGAGAGCGATGGTGTTTTCACACCTTCGGCAGATAGCGGTTGACTTGATAGAAGCTGAAGTGTACTTGGATGTACGTCTCCATTAGTCTAGGAAAACGCACACTGGTACATATGTTCCACAAGATTTGTTCTTATTGTTCACAATTTATCACTAAAGAAGCTGATCACACTTCTCTTATGTGTTTATTGCGTTTTATGAGACACTTTGTTCACCACTAATGCACAGTCTTTCTTTGTTGGTTATCTGGCGTCAGTGTCACTTCAGTAGAGTCAAAAGTAATCTGAAGACGCCACAGCGCCCCACGCCGTCACTGCCCCTTGCACAAAAGAAAGGCTGACATTGTACTTTTGCTCCTTGCCACTTCCTCGATGAAGCAAAGCAGGAATGTTTGATTCTTGTGTTTAGGCATAGACAACAAGTCCACTATCTTACTAAGGTAATAAAGTTGGTGCAGGATTTTCCTTAATGGTTTTCCTGCTAAGTAAGGATGTACTGTCTCTTATTAAAATACACTCTGCAACACTGGACTGCAATGAGCAACGTCGCTTGACACGTCGCATACTCGTACGGCATTGTGTTCAATTAATCACGGTAGCAGTAAAAAGACGCTTGCCCCATCTGAGAGGGCTGGGGACCCTCAGAGCTGAAAGGGCTGACGGGGGCTGTATCCCCTCCTGGAGAAAATTATCCACACTGGGGGGCGGCGGAGGTTCGCTGCAGGTGAAATATTCATCACTTATCATAATTTAATTTTCTCACTTGCCACCACTTTGCTGGTCTTTCTGAACAGCTTTAGTCGGTGTGGTTTCTGGAGATTCATAATATTGTTTTCAACACTGTTGTAATTCTAACGGCACTAGTTTATTGTCCGTTATTCAACTACACCTTTGCTTTAAAACATCAACTGGTCCTGATGATTCCATTTGCATAGGATATTTGGTCACAATTTTTCAAGTGGCCAATTGGGACCTCGGACATCAATAGTCAATAATCATTTATGTCACCCGGTATTAAGGATTATGATTTTCAGGAACTCCAGCTCCATAGATGTGTTCTCTCAATGAGGTGCGATAGTCTTCTCGCAAATTTTCTCCCAACGTTCAATCACTTTATTAAGGTGTTTTGATTTACCGTTGAGTTGCTAAGGTTCGAAATAAGTAGGATCCTCTACTGAGTTCTTTATCATTCATGGGGAGGTCAGGGTGCGAAGCCTTCTGCATGGAGTAAATGAGATGGGACTTAACGCTTCTAATTTGTCCAGATCATCGGTAACATAAGTTAGAGGTCTGTTGTTAACTCTATTTTGCTATTTCAGTCAAACCTGCACGGATTCTTCTAAGTCTATTCTATGACGATGAGAGTTTTCCTTAAACAACGTTTTACAAGGCCGATCATTCTTTCATAAAATCCGCCGTGCCATGGAGATTATGGAAGGAATGTCTCTCCAACGACAACTGCGTTTGATTTCAGCATCTGTTGTACTTCTGGTAGATAAAAGATCTTGCTTATATAAGCAGCACTGAAACACAAGCTCCTCCGTTGCATTATCTGAAATCATCGGTCTGGACATGCCTTCTGGCGGCAAACCTTGTGAATAATTGATAAAGGTTTTCAGCAGACAATGTCGTGGTACTTCTAGATGTACTGCTTTAGTTTGTAGCACAAGTGAACGCAAACAGATGTACACCTTGATGGGAACTTTGTCACTGTTTTGGTTAAAATTATTGTCCCAGTCACCTCAAATGGGCGTGATATGTGACAAACTCTTTAGAGGGATATGGGGTGGACCTGGATACTGACTAAACTGCATACGTGTGACGACAAGTAGTACAGTCCTTTATTTGTTTTTTCACACTTTGCGACCTTGAGGTATCCAGTAGACTGTCGTATATGACAAAGTGTGTCAGTACCCACCATTGTACAACGTTACTGTGAGCGTTTTGCACAATCAGTTTTGTTAGCCACTGATTCTTGGGGGCAATATTGGATGTACGGCTCTTTAGGTAGTGAAGAATTATGGATTCTTCCTGCGAATATTATAAATCTTTTCTGAGTCGAGATATAGGACTTACATTAAGTCCTAAAGAATTAATCATGGGACAGGTTCTTTGGGGATTTATCTTGTGTTTCTATAAAATTTATTATTCTGTAGAGAAAACTCTTTCTGTTATTAGTTTCACCAGTATTTAATGGGGTTTTCAAGATATCATAATAGGTTGTATTCCTTTAATGAATTTAAAGACAAGAGCTGTAAACTCTTAAGAGTTTGCCCAAAGATGAGTATTGATCCATCAATGACTAGTTTGTTGTGTCTGCGTATTTACACAACTTATTTTCTCTGTGTCAAAGCAGACGGTTTCTTCTGGCATAATGTGAGCTTTATGCTGAGGACAGTTATTTTCATTAGAGAGCGTTTCGTTCGTTGGGAGCCATAATTTATTATCCAAAATTTCTTGAGTGGGACACCA
Organism: Cherax quadricarinatus; assembly: GCF_026875155.1. Lineage (NCBI taxonomy): Eukaryota > Metazoa > Arthropoda > Malacostraca > Decapoda > Parastacidae > Cherax > Cherax quadricarinatus. The sequence goes on from NC_069401.1 coordinate 24,878, forward strand.
CGTGACAACCATGTCAGATGGATTTCTCTTGGGTAGAGTCGTGGAGAAAGCAGAGAAATCTCTCTGCATCCTCTTTTATTTCTGCTACTTCTGTTTCTGTACCATAGCCAACTTTCTCTCTATTATTTCTTAACCATTGGAGAACTGCTTCATTATCACTCCTATCACAGTTTTTTCAATAGTGAGATGATCTAGTACTTTGGTTGAGATAGACAGCTAGTTTTGTACCTACATCGTGCTGTGAGTTCCAATTGTGGTTACTGTTTGACCTTCCAAGGGGTGCCTACCCCCTGGCCTTTGAAGTAATTAGGGTACTTCTTCAGCATTACTCAGTAAGCTGACCAGCGCCATAACCTCTGGTTGGACGCATCACAGACACACGTGTAATGTGTAATTGCTTCCCTCTTGACTCTTTTGTCTGGAAATTTAATTTGATGAAGTGTTTAAAACTCCCTGGATATTTTCATCCCATGCTTGACTCATCTTTTCTAGAGGCAATTTCTCATCCATCAATTTTGAGCCTTCCATCGTATCTTGCATATGCATTTTACCCTTTATGGTAATTGGTGAGACGAGTCCTAGAGGAATCAATACCATTGTGATACCTCTGACAGTAAATACGTTTTAGTGAGTGTACTGCATGATTTAATGTTTATCCTTTTGAGAACTCAAGTATCTTCCTGTGTGTTCCAATTAAGTACCAGCATATCTGTTGCAATCAGGAATTTCAGTTTCAGGGAAATCTTCCTTGATAAGTCATTAATTGCTTTGAATTTGTATTTCCACATCCTTATAGAAGGCCTATTTGCGTCTTTCATCTCCTTGTTAGCTTCTCTGTATAAGGATTTTAAAACCTCTCTTATATACAGTACCTTGAAGATTGTCACATAGAAACTTTTCTTTTAAGATTACTTTTGAAGGGACTTTCAGATTCTTCAAATGCGTATTTAGAGTAGCTTCTAGTAAGAATGGAGAGGGATTGTTGCACCAAATAATACTGATTTTGAAACGATAAGTTATAACAGGACTTTGTGGATCATGTGGATCTCAGGCCCACAAGAATCGAGTATAATTCATCTATTTCTTGTAGTCCTACTCATAAGAAAGCTTTGAAATATCAGCAGGGTTAGGCATATAGGGGTTTTGTGCGAAATTTCATAAGCACGTTCCAAGGCTTCTCAGTTGTGAGGTCCGCAGTCATCAGACAGTCATTAAGACTTGCTACATCTTTGTTTGCACGTGCGCTGCAATTGATACAACACGTAGTGGGTGTGGTTTCAGAATCTTTTCTGACTCCATGGTGCGGGAGATATGAACTTCTGTCTTCAATTACTTCGGACTATTTCTTCAAGGAATGTATTGTCCAACTGTTCTTGTATGTTATTTAATAGACAGTCAGTGCTTGGGATTCCTCCGGAGCTCATGTATTTGTGCTTTCTCTGTCCGATAGCCATGCGATAATTGCTAGGCAGATGTGTTGGATTTAATTTCATGGTAACATAACCCAACTTCTGTCATCTTTATATATGACAGTGGTCCAAATATTGGTTACAAGTCTGAGATTCTTGTGGGCTTGGTTATTGACATCAATACCTATGCATCTAAATCCACAACTTATCAACTGTATTTCTTCAGTAATGATAATTTTTGCTGGTGGTACATATCAGCGGTTATTTCGTAAACTAGTACATTTTCCACGATTCATTATCAGCTTCTTTCCCACTTTTGAGGAGGGATGGGACCACATATCATGTGGCGCTCCTGTGTTTTCAGCAAGTGAACAAATCATGTTTACTTACTATATTTTGCACAAAACAGTGATAATAATCACTTCCAATGATAAATCAATTGGACTAAGGTCCGTTGTATGTCAGGCCAGGCTAACTTGACCTTTAGCTGCTTTCAGTGCTGCAACTGTTTTTTTTAATTCCCGGATCTGCACGACTTAGGCAAATACATTAATTACCACAGCCTTCTACTGTCTTTTTTCCTGTTTCCTAGACTCAACGTGATTCTGGCTTGGTCATAAGTCTGTTTACCAGAATTGTGGAAAAAAACCGCTATATCTAACTGTATTTTGGGCATAGGGTTATTTATCCGTTTCTGTAACACTGTCTTCTTATGAAGTACCTTTGTGAGCCTGATCAAATAGTGTTAGCACATTGGTTTTGTGTAAATTTATTAGATAAACTCAACTCGAGCTATCGGGAGAGCAGTAGCTTTAAAACTTATCTCTCACAATAATGCTGTTGACTTTGTTGACTTCCTGATTCTGTGGAAGTCCTGCTGCTGTTAGCAAATGTATTTGGGCATAATGCTGTATGAGGCATACCCTTGCATTTAAATAACACTTTTCCAGTGAGCATTTCCACCCTTGTGTTCACCTAAACACTTGAGCACCTTTTCGAGTGATGAACACGTTGTTTACGTGCCTCCATATGATGTGTATTGGACTACAATATGTGCCCAATGTGTTCGTCACAAAGTTTTACACATTTTGGAGTACATTTCTATATGACAGTTGTTTACTGTCTGTTGTATTCACAAACTTATTAATGCCTATATTGGATTTCCCATATCCTTTGGTTTAGTGGGCGTAGGTAACTTTTTTATACTGAGTTGAAGGTTTATTATCCACTGGATATGGGAATTTTTCATCTTGTCTCTGTTGCTGGCTGCATGAAAAATTGATTTGTAAACCATTGCTAATTCTTCACAAGTGAAATAGCGTTAATTGCACAACTATAACCACTGTTCCCTCTTTTTTTTATTCAAAATCACCTTAACCATACCCCCAGCTTAAAACCCACATCCCTTGACAATATTACCACAAAAATCCTACGTACCATCAAACTCTCTCTCTATCTTATCCAAATTACAACTTTCTATTACATCCTTCCTATACATCCCCCCCCAATAAATTTATTCAAACCTCCAATCACAACCTCCATCATACACCCACATTCCAATAACCTCACCCTTACTATAATCACCTTCCCTACCTTCACAACCACCAACCCAAACCCCCCCTTCCATCCCACCACCTAACCACTTTAAACCCAACCCTCCCAAACCTCACCAATCCAACCCAACAACATACTAATATCCAAACACTACAATTCCCCCCACATCCAAAACCCCAACATCAATATCCCCCAAACATCCAACCAACACAATACACCCCCGGACCCCAATGGTGTTGTTAAGGTGTAACAGGTGTTTTGCCCACTAGTTACAGAGGTCTCTTAGACAGAGTTTTGCGTCCGTCGGCAGATAGCCTGTACTCTGTCCACCTTAATTGGTTGATTACTAACAGTAATCCAAAACATTTTAATTTTATCCTCAGCTGGGTTTATTTCAGAAATTTAATTTCCCTATGTGTATAGTCAGAATTAATTATTTCCAGACGTCGGTTGTAAATACTTCAAATTTGACTCAGATCATCAAAATCTCTGTGTCGTTGAGTTAATCCTATTACAGACTGAAATAGATTTTTAATTGTGTAATCTTAGACTGTAAAGACTGAAAATGAGTTTCCAATACCAGCCATTTTAATGGTATTGAAATACTAGCACCCCACTTAGTGTTTAAAAAAAACACTGTACTGCTATAACAGCGAAGTTTTTTGTTATTACTTACGTCAGCAATAATGGAAGTCAGGACACTACTGACCCATAAGCTTAACCTCAGGGTCAATGACAATGAAGGGTACACTGTACATATGCTGGTGTTTATGGCTTGGTTTGCTGTGTCAGCTGACACGATGATTACTCGTAAATAACGATGTTTCACTTCATTCACTACTACACTATAACTGTACACTGTTATACGGTAAATCACACTGGTGAATATTTACTTACACAGATATAAATGTCACTGTTAGTATGTATTGAAACTTGACTCAAGAAAATCGTAATGACACGATTGCAAACAAACCATACCCCCGGCGGATTTGAACCCCGCGGTCATAGTCTCAAACTCCAGCTAGGGATAGCTGTGGATTCTAGTGGCTAACGCGAAGGGCTGGAGTTTTGAGACTCTATGACCGCGGGTTCAATCCCGGCCGGGGGTATGGTATGTATTTGAAAGCTTACACTTTATATATAAGTTCCTTTAATATAACAGGTAGATCTATAAGAAAACAAAACTTTAACACAATCTTGTCTTTAATTTCTGTCTATAACATTATAAACACTATGTGTATATACACTCAGACAAACTGAACATCACTTGGGTTGTTGTCTTAATCAGCACTTCTTCGAGTTTGGAGCAGTGGATGCCGGGTGCCATCCCCCGTTTTCTTGTTGGGTGAGTCACCAGCTCCTGTTTTCTGTGGGTGAACGCTGGGTGAGCGCCTGTTTTTCTTGTGGTGCCATTCTCTGTGTGATTGAGTTTCTGGAGGGACTATATATACTGATTTATATTGTAAACACTAGTTTTACAGCTTTTTCGAAGGTCCTTGGCTCGTAGGTTATTTGTACACTGTAGTACAACATTTTTGGACACACAGTGTGGCCCTTTATCCGGTTCGAGCACGACCAATATGTGAGAAATGGGATTACCAGTTAAGTTAAAGATTTGGTACTTAGAATGACAAACTCATCGCCTGCACAGCCGCCCCTGCGGACGAGGTCTTGAGAAGCTGTCGAAGTTCATCTCTCAAGGGCTGTAAAGATTTATAATTTGTAAGATTATAAAATTACGCTAGGGGGTGTTATGTCAGCATATTTCATTCACTGATGGCCTGCAAATTATTTGTGTGACTCAAAACGTCCGCACGTAATGCCGGACTATAGTTGATTGCTGAAATCCTTGCGACTGTTCTTTGTTGGTTATCCGGCGTCAGTGTCACTCTCAGTGAGTCAAAAGTATCTGAAGTCGCCACAGCGGCCCCAAGCCGTCACTGCCCCCTTGCACAAAAAAAAAGCTTACATAGTACTTTTGCTTCCTTGCCACTCCTCGGCTGAAGCAGAGCAAAATGTTTGATTCTTGCTGTCTTAGCATAGACAACAATGTCCACTATCTTTACTATGTAAATAACAGTGGGGCAGGATTTTCCGTAATTGTCCTGCTAAAGTAAGAGATGTACTGTCTCTTATTAAAATACACTCTGCAAAACACTGGACTGCAAGGAGCAACGTGTCGCTTGACCACGTCGCATTATGACCGGCATCTGTGATCAATTACTCACTGTGCAGTAAACAAGCCACTTGCCCCTTCTGAGAGGGCTGGGCCCCTCAGTGTGAAAGGGGCTGAAGGGATGAAGGGGGCTGTTATCCCCTTCTGGAGAAAATTTCTCCACACTATCTCCAGTAGCTAAGCCGGACACACCACCACCAGCTGTTTCTAGAAGAACAGCAAAAAGTTTCCCCGGGCGAAGACTGTCTACTACAATCTGTAAATGGGGTGTGGTCTTTGTATAATGGTGAGGCTGTTTTCTTAAGGTTGTAGTGGTGGCTTGTGGTATAGTCTTTAGCGAGTCTGGATTGCCCCTAGTTGCTGGGGGATGAGTCTGGATCAGCACTAGGGACGGTGGTTGTAACATGGTGGTGGAAGTAACAACAATAGTTGGTGGTGTGACACTGGTTGGTGTATAACCTGGAGAGGGTTTTGTAGGGTGGTGTGATTAATTGGTGCGGACACTGGTGGTGGTAGTGTAACACGGTAGTCGTGACAATGGTGGTGGCGTCGTGCACTTCCCCTCCCCTTTTCCGGGTTCTAGCTGATTTTTTACAAATTCCCTTCGGGTTTTCCGGGTTTATTTTTCTTACACACAACCCCTCTCCCCAGCTTACAGGGTCTAGTGATTCTTCACCCCCCCCACTTCCCCTGCCAGTTTTCACAGGGTTAGCTAAAATCAAAAACCCCACCATTTCCCTCTGCCAGTCTTCACAGGAGTCTAGCTGATTCTTACACCCACCACTTCCCTCTGCCAGTCTTCACAGGAGTCTAGCTGATTCTTACACCCACCACTTCCCTCTGCCAGTCTTCACAGGAGTCTAGCTGATTCTTACACCCACCACTTCCCTCTGCCAGTCTTCACAGGAGTCTAGCTGATTCTTACACCCACCACTTCCCTCTGCCAGTCTTCAGGGGAGTCTAGTGTTTTCATTACACCCACCACTTCCCTCTGCCAGTCTTCACAGGATTTCTAGCTGATTCTTAAAACCACCACTTCCCTCTGCCAGTCTTCACAGGAGTCTAGCTGATTCTTACACCCACCACTTCCCTCTGCCAGTCTTCACAGGAGTCTAGCTGATTCATACACCCACCACTTCTTGCACCTGGGTCGTTTTACATCAGTTTCTCCTGCTCTTTTCACCCTGCCTTCAGCTGCACCTTCACTGTGTATACGAGTGTCAGTACGAGGTGATCACTGGCTCCTGGGGGGACAGCCAGAATTTACCTCCTTGAAAGAGGCTTCAGTTCATTTCTTTTCGTTCTTGTGAATCTCTCTTGACTCGAGAAGTTGATTGGTTTAAAGATATCAAGCAGAAGGAAGCCTTTGTCAGTGCTACGTTTCGCCCACACGAGGGTTTAACAAAGGTGTCTTTTCACTGTATATGTCTTTACCACTTGTCGGCTTCAGTGTAAGTAACACAAGTCTTGTTTTATCATAGTAACTTAGGATCAGTCTTTTAGACAAGTCTTACTTATTAACGCTGATTATGCAAGCTGGTGGTGTGAGCTCTAGCTCCTGAACCCACCCCTTTAGGTTAATTATATCTTCAGATTAATAATCGCAGACTTGATATAAAAAAACTTAAAGAAATTAAACATATTTGGTGGTGCGTGTGCGGCCCTTCGCGCGCCGCGCGTTTTACTGAGTTGTTTTGTGGGCGATAATTAACCTCCTGGCCCTGCCCCCTAGCCCACCTTGTTTCAGCAAACGATTTCTAAGTCTTATCAAAATCAACCCTTGAACTGTGTATAAGTTTGGTGCTCACCCAATAAATCCACTTTTCAACCTCCTGAGACCCCAAAATACTCCTTACATTACTGTCAATTCATGTTGTCCTTCAGGTTCCACCAGTGTCCCCCTTGATCCTGGGCCTTTTAAAACTGCACTTCACTGAAGAAGACATACTGAGGAACAAAGACACTTAGCTGAGGATCAAGACACTAGCTGAGGTTCAAAAAACCATAGCTGAGGAAAAGACAAACTGAGGAAAAGACATAGCTGAGGATCAAGACACATAGCTGGGGAACAAGACACATAGCTGAGGAAAGACACATAGCTGAGGAAAAGAAACATAGCTGAGGATAAAGAACATAGCTGGGAACAAGAACATAGCTGAGGAACAAGACACATTGCTGGAGGAAAAGCCCATAGTGGGGAAATTCAGACTAGCTGAGGATCAAGAACATAGCTGGGGAAATCAAGACACATAGCTGAGGATCAAGAAAACATAGCTGAGGAAAGAAACATAGCTGAGGATCAAGAACATAGCTGGGGATCATGACACTTTGCTGAGGAAACAAGACACATAGCTGAGGACAAGAACACATAGTGAGGACAAGACACATAGCTGAGGAACAAGACACTAGCTGAGGATCAAGACACATAGCTGAGGAAAAAAAAGGGGAACAACACTACTGAGGAAAAAAACAAAAAAAAGCTGAGGAACAAGAACACTTAGTAAGAAAGAAAGTTTGAGGTGAAACACATAGCGGGAAAAAAACACACTGAAATCATCCCAACCCCAATTTTGAGGTTGGACACAAAGCGGGATAAAACACTAGCAGAAAAAACCCCCCATAAGAGGAAAAAAAAGCTGCAGGCAAAAAACGTCAAAAAGCCACCCTTGGGTGGACAAAATTTTTAACCAACAAACCCTTTATTTATAAAGGAAACGGGTTTGCATCAAGAGCACAATGCAGATCTAAAAGCTAGCAATAATTGTTTAAAGACTGGAGGGGACTATTTTGAAATTTTATAGTAGATTTTGGGGGAAAGGGTTTGTAGAAATAATGGAGAGGATGTAAAGTAGATATGGGCGAGAGGGGAGGGTATAGTGGTGAAAGGGAAGGAGAGATTGGGGGGGTATTGTTAGAAATATAGGGGAATGGGAGTAGAAAATAGGGAGGTAATGGGAGTAAAATAGTGGGAATTGGAGAGAAATAGGGACGGTTATGGTAGTAAAATGGGGTGGGAAGGGGTAGTAGAAAATAGGGAGGAATTTGGGGTAGAAAAATAGGGTGGGAATGGGAGAAATAGGGAGGTAATGGGAGTAAAAATAGGGTAGGAATGGGAGTAGAAATAAGGAGGAAATGGGAGTAAATAGGGGGGTAAGGGGAAATTTGAAATAAGGAATGTGAGTATAAATAGGGAGAGAATGGGATTAGAAATAGGGGGAGAGGAGGGAGGGAGGAATGGAGATAGGGGACGGGGAAACGGAGAGGATAAAAGGGGAGGGAAGTAAGGGAAAAAAGGGAGGGAAATGGCGAGGATAAGAAAGAAAAAATGAGAGATTATAAAAGGAGGGAAAGATAGAGGTGGGGAAAAAAGGAGAGAGCGAATGATGGACAGGGTAAAAGAGAGATATAAAAGGGGAGAGGGAAGGATGGCAGGAGTAAAAGAGAGGGAACAAAAGTGATACCAAAAAATTATTTTTATATTTGTATAAATTTAAATTCATTTAAATTTAAATTAAATGTCGGGGAAGTTGATGACTATGACATTTTGCCACACGTTTCAACTGTACATCACCCGTGAAAAATGAAAAACACTCTTGGCCCATTCCATTTAGTTAGCCCCGGCCCACTGTGAGCACGTCTTCAAAATGCTGCGTCTCTTCATCTACGAATCCGTTACTTCACTCTAGTGGCCTGCCCACTTTTTATGGTCCCCGCTACCCCTCTGCACCTCTTCTACTAGCTCCAGTGTAAGAAGTTCCGCTTGTTCCTCTAATTAGATTACCAAAACTTGCAGTGTAGGCCCAAAATTGTCTCGTAAAAGGTATCCCCGGGTAGCCCCGTCCCCCCCCCCTCAACTCACACTGATAGTGGAGGCAGGATCCATACATAGCTTAAGTGGGGTCGATAAGGCTTTTTAGAGTAGGGAGAGGCGGGGCCAGGAGCTAGACCACACCTGCAACCCCCCCCGCAACCCCCACAATTGGTTATATACACGCAGGATAACCCAATGGTGTCCCTAGTTCGGTTGGTACGAACTCCCGGCTTTACACTTGGGGGTCCGGGGGTTAGATTCCCGTTTACGGTGGAAACATTGAGCGTGTTTCCCCCTTTAAACAAACCCTTTTCTGTCCTGTTCACCTAGCAGTAATAGTTTCTGGGTGTTAGCCACTGGTGTTTGGGGCGCATTTCCCGGGGACAAATTGACCTATTTGCCCCGAAATGCTTCCCGTTAGTATGTCATATGGCGTTTAGCTATGGTGTATAAGTTGTATCATGTAGATAGAGATTATTATTACGAAGTGTGGTAATTTCCACTGACATCCTTCGGTTTGTCGCCCACAGGGCAACTAGCAGAGTTGACAACCACCCACTCTTACCCATCAAACAGTGCCCCTACTGGCTACTGATACCCACATGAGGAAGACTTGGTTTTGAATCATTCTGATCACGCAAACATTACCTCGCGTGACGGAATGTGACAGGGGAAGCATGGTTAGCTTTTGTTCCCACTGTGGGTTCTTGTGGGATGTTACGTACACTACTGGTGGGTTTTCCACAAAGTAACTTATTGTAGGGTAGTGTAGCAGTACACTTACTGGTGTTCCCACAATGTAACTATCTTGTAGGTAGTGTGTATGCAGTACATACTGTTTGTTCCACAATGTATACCCATCTTGTAGGATAGCGTAGCAGTACACTCTGGGGTTCCACAATGTAACTATTTGTAGGATAGTGTAGAGTACACTACTGGTGTTCCCCCAATGTAACATCTTTTAGGATAGTGTAGCAGTACATAATGGTGTTCCACAATGGTAACATCTTGTAGGATAGGGAGCAGTAACTATGGGGTCCACCAATGTAACTTCTTGTAGGATAGTGTAGCAGTACACTATGGTGTTCAATCAATGTAACATCTTGTAATAGAGACAGTACACTATGTGTTTTCAAAGTGACTAATTTTGTAGAAGTAGCGTAACAGTTCATAATGGGTTCCAAATGTTCCTATCTTAGTGGAGTTTAGAGTAATACGTGTTCCACAAGGGGGTATATATTGTTGGATAGGTGCAGACATATTGGGGGTTACAATGGGGAAACATATCTGTTGGATAAATTTGACGTAATACGGGGTCCCAAATTAACTAGGGCCTTTTAGGAGTGGTAGCTTGACATATGAGAAACGGCGTTTAAATGTAACTAAATTTTATAGGATTTTGTTAGAGTACATATTGGTGTTCCCAAATTAAATACTATACTTAAAAATAATACGTACAGAAACTACTATTTCCAATGTTTAAAAAACTTGTAGGATTTTTTAGCAGTAAACTACGTGTCCCCATTAAAATATTGTTAGGTACGTACTACTCACTGGTGTTCCCAAATGGAACTTCTTGTTGAATGTGTGCATAATATGGGTTCCCCAATGTAACTTCTTGTAGGATATGAGCGTCACTTTGGTTTCCACAATGTAAAAACGAGGAAAGGGGGGTAGCATTTAAATCTGGGTTCCCCTGTAAACCCCCTTTAAAATATTTTTAAAAAAAAATTGTTAAATTAATATTTTAATATTAATTTTAAAATTTTACAAGAAATACTTGGGAAAGTTAAAATTGGTTTCCCACAAGAACTTCTTTAAAATAGCTCATAATTTTGGTTTTTCCCAAATTAAATTTTATAGTGTAAGTAAATAAATTTTTTCCAAATGTAACACTTTAGGAAAATTGCTAACCGGTTTCCCCCAAAAGTAAATTTTAATTTACATTAAACCCAGCTAATATATTTAGTAAACAAAAAACAAAAGGCTTTATTTTTCCGAGTTTTTAATAAAAAATCTAAAAGTTTTAGGCTTTTTTGAGGGAAAAGGCTGTACACTCGCTTCTTTTGGGGGACCTTATAATTTAATATTAATTTTAAATATATTTCAATTACAAAATTTAAAATTATAAAAAATACAAAAAAAACATTTTGAGGGAAATACGGGGGGCTTAGTTTTTCGAGGCAAGACAAAGGGGGCGGATGCAAAAAGGGTGGGGTTTTAGGATA
>NC_069401.1:36555-53699 GCF_026875155.1 Cherax quadricarinatus
AAAAAACCCTATATCCCCCCTGCATTTAACATTTCTGTCATGATCCCATCAGTTCCAGCTGCTTTACCCCCTTTCGTTTTACGTAATGCCTCACGTACCTCCACCACACTTACATTCTGCTCTTCTTCACTCCTAAAAGATGGTATACCTCCCTGACCAGTGCATGAAATTACTGCCTCTGTTTCTTCCTTAACATTTAAAAGTTCCTCAAAATATTCTCGCCATCTACCCAATACCTCCATCTCCCCATCTACTAACTCCCCTACTCTGTTTTTAACTGCCAAATCCATACTTTCCCTAGGCTTTCTTAACTTGTTTAACTCACTCCAAATTTTTTTCTTATTTTCATTAAAATTTCTTGACAGTGCCTCTCCACTCTATCATCTGCTCTCCTTTTGCACTCTCTCACCACTCTCTTTACCTTTCTTTTACTCTCCATATACTCTGCTCTCTTATAACACTTCTGCTTTGTAAAAACCTTCATAAGCTACCTTTTTTCTCTTTTATCACACCCTTTACTTCATCATTCCACCAATCACTCCTCTTTCCTCCTGCCCCCACCCTTCTATAACCACAAACTTCTGCCCCACATTCTAATACTGCATTTTTAAAACTATTCCAACCCTCTTCAACCCCCCCACTACTCATCTTTGCACTAGCCCACCTTTCTGCCAATAGTCGCTTATATCTCACCCGAATTCCTCCTCCCTTATTTATACACTTTCACCTCCCTCTTACTTGTTGTTGCCACCTTCCTCTTTTCCCATCTACCTCTTACTCTAACTGTAGCTACAACTAAATAATGATCCGATATATCAGTTGCCCCTCTATAAACGTGTACATCCTGGAGCCTACCCATCAAACCTTTTATCCACCAATACATAATCTAATAAACTACTTTCATTACGTGCTACATCATACCTTGTATATTTATTTATCCTCTTTTTCATAAAATATGTATTACTTATTACCAAATCTCTTTCTACACATAGCTCAATTAAAGGCTCCCCATTTACATTTACCCTGGCACCCCAAAATTTTCCTACTACTCCCTCCATAACATTTTTACCCACTTTAGCATTGAAATCCCCAACCACCATTACTCTCTCACTTGATTTAAAACTCCCCATGCATTCACTCAACATTTCCCAGAATCTCTCTCTCTCCTCTACACTTCTCTCTTCTCCAGGTGCATACACGCTTATTATAACCCACTTTTCACATCCAATCTTTATTTTACTCCACATAATCCTTGAATTTATACATTTATAGTCCCTCTTTTCCTGCCATAGCTTATCCTTCAACATTATTGCTACTCCTTCTTTAGCTCTAACTCTATTTGAAACCCCTGACCTAATCCCATTTATTCCTCTCCATGACGTCACTGGGAAAGAGGTTATATGGAGACGTTATAAGGGGAAAAGCGGGAAAGAGAAGGAAGAGAGGGAAAAAGACGAAGGGGCGAATTTCTTCTGTGAGATGTTTCCTTCTGATGGTGATGAGTAGTGATGATAGTGGCTGGTTGATGATAGTGACTGGTTGATGGTAGTGGCTGGTTGATGGTAGTGGCTGGTTGATGGTAGTGGCTGGTTGATGGTAGTGGCTGGTTGATGATAGTGGCTGGTTGATGATAATGGCAGGTTGATGATAGTGGCTGGTTGATGGTAGTGGCTGGTTGATGGTAGTGGCTGGTTAATGGTAGTGGCTGGTTGATGGTTTGGCTGGTTGTGGGGTGGCTGGTTTGATAGTGGCTGGTTTTATATGTGGCTGGTTTTTGGTAGTGTCTGGTTTATGGTTTGTGGTTGGTTTTATGGTAGTGGGTGGTTGAAAGGTAGTGGTTGGTTTATGTTTGTGGCTGGTTGGGTGAATGGCTGGTTTATTAAAAGTGATGGTTTAAATAGTGGCTGGTTGATGATAAATGGCTGGTTGTGGGTTGTGGTGGTTTTTATGGACAGGGGATGGTTTGATGTTTGTGGTGGTTGATGGTTTGGGCTGGGTTTATGGTAGTGGACTGGGTTTTTGTAGTGGCGGGGTTTACGGGGGAGTGGCTGGGTGATGATAGTGGCTGGTGATGATTTGTGGCTGGTTGATGTTTGTTTTGGGTTTATGGTAGTGGAAGGTTGATGGTAGTGGTTTGGGTTTATGGGGTGGCTGGTTGATGGTAATGGGTTTCTTTATTGGGACGGTCGGTTTACGATTGTGGGTGGTTGAGTTTGGGGACTGGTTGATGATAGTGGGCCCGGGGTTTATGGTTTTAAAGGTGGTTGATAGTAGTGGCTGGTTGTGTAGGTTTGGGTGGGGTTTTTAGTAGTGACTGGGTTTTATTTGGGAGTGGCTGGTTTTAAAGTTTTTGGGTTTGGTTTATGATATTGGGTGGTTGTTTATAGTGGCTTGTTTATGATATTGGGTTTTGGGTTTATGATAGTGGCTTTTGGGTTTATGATATTGGGTGGTTGATGATTTTGGGTTTGTTGATGTTTGTGGCTGGTTGATGATAGGGGCTGGTTTTAAAGGTTTGTGGCTGGTTGATGGGAGTGACTGGTTTATGGTATTTGGGTTTCTTTATGATTGTGGCCCGGGGTGGGTGACAGCGGTGGTTGTGATAGTGGGTGGTTGTGGGTAGTGGCTTTGGGTTTTGATAGTGGTGGTTGATGGGAGTGGACTGGGGTTTATGGTATGTGGCCCGTTTGATGGTGTGGCTGGTTGTGGGGGCTGGTTGGGGGTTGGAATTTTTGTGGTGGGGTTTATGAAAGTGCTGGTTTAAAGATATTTGGGTGGTTGATATAGTGGGTTGTTGACGATATTGGGGGGTTTTTTGGTTTGTGGCTGGTTGATGTTTTTGGCTGGTTGATGAATTGGGCTAGTTGATGATAGTGGCTGGTTTTATGATTGGGCTGGTGGTTGGGGTGGCTGGTTGATGGTGGCTGGTGATGGTAGTGGTTACTTGGTTTATAGTGGCTGGTGATGACAGCGGGGGTTGATGATAGTGGCGGGTTTATGATAGTGGGTGGTTGGGTGGGGCTGGTTTTATGGTGTGACTGGTTTTTGGTAGGGTGTTTGATGGTTGGGGGGGTGGTTGATGGTAGTGGCTGGGTTTTTGATAGTGGCTGGTTTTTGATTGGTTTACTGGTTGGTTTATTTTTGGCCGGTTTATGATAGTGGCTTGTTGACGGTATTGGCTGGTTGTGATAGTTGGTGGTTGTTTTATTGGCTGGTTGATTATATTGGCTGTTGAAAGATAGTGCCTGGTTTATGGAAGTGGCTGGTTGTGGGGTGGTGTTTTTATTTGGGAGATCCTGCTTGATTTATTGGGGGCTGGTTGGGTGATATTGGCTGGTTGATGAAGTGGCTTGGGTTTATGATATTAGCTGGGGTTTGGGGATATTTGGCCCGGTTGATGATATTGGCTGGGTTGATGATATTTGGTAGTTGATTTTAGTGGGGGTTTAGGTAGTGGCTAAATTGGTGGGGTGACGGGTTTTATGGTAGTGGGTTTTTGTGATAGTGGCCCGGTGATGACAACCCAACTGGGTAATAGTGGCTGGTTGTTGATAGTGGGTGGTGATTTATTTTGGCTGGGTTTAAAGGTAGGTGGCTGGTTGATGATAGTGGCGGTTGTGGGGAGAGGCTGGTTGGGGGTAGTGATTTGGGGTTTATGATAGTGGCCCGTTTGATGTTTGTGGCCGGGGTTTGAAGGTAGTGGTGGTTGTGGTTTGGTTTTGGTTTTTGATAGTGGGGCCCGTTTGAGGGTAGTGGCTGGTTTTAGGGTTGTGGGGGGTGAGATATTTGGGTGGTTGATGATAGGGGATGGTTGGATAGTGGCTGGTTGATAGTTGTGGTTGGGTTTTGAAGTGGCTGGGTTTATGAATTAAATGGTTGGGGATGGTAGTGGTGGTGATGATTGTGGGTGGTTGATATAGTGGCTGGTTTATGATTGTGGTGGGTTTATGATTTGGTTTGGTGGTTGATTTCTAGTGGTGGTTGATGATAGTGGCTTGGGTTTATGTTAGTGGCCCGGTGATGGTATGGGGGGGTTGATGACAGTGGCTTTTTGACGGGTGGCTTGTTGATGATAGTGGTGGTTGATGGGAAATGGTGGTTATGATAGTGGCTGGTTGAGGCCCGTTTGGGTTTGGTTTATGATAGTGGGTGGTTGGTGGTAGTGGCTAGTTAATGGGAGTGACTGGTTTATGGTGTGGGTAGTTGTTTGTGGGGGCTGGGGGTTTGGGAGTCGTTGGTTTTATGATAGTGTGGTTGATGATAATTTGGGGGTTTTTTGTTTTGGGGTTTGGGTGTTTTCATGCAAAGAGTCGTAACTTTTTTTTCGGCGCATGTACACACCCTCATTTTCAGGCTATCTCCCCCAAACCGCGAACCAGGTTTTTCTAAGGTTTATGATGGGGGCCCCGTCGTTAAAATAGTTACCAGGTTCTAAGGCCCAAAAAGAAGATGGGCCCGGGAAAAGCATTTGGGATGCTTTTGGGGTTTTTTACAGCATTATTGGGGAAGGGACAGGAAAATTTTCCCTCAAGTATTTAATGTTTGGTGAATTTTGATTTTCAAGGGAGTGAAGACCACGTGTTGGGAGCATAGAGTACGTAAAAATTTTTTTCGGCGAGGGGACACACCCTCATTAAAGGCTATCTTCCCCCAACCCGGAACCAGGGTTTCTTTAAAAGGTTTTGGGGGGGGGCCCTGTTGTTAAAATTGTGACCAGGTTCTAGCCAAAATTTGGGAAAATGGGCCCGGAAAAGCATTGGGCATCGTTGGTTTTATTTCCGCATTTTGGGTAAAAGGGACAGGATTTTCGTCAGTATTTAATGATGGGAAATTTTTTGTTTACCCAAATGTGTTTAACCAAAAAGTGTTTGGGGGATATTAAAGTTTTCCCAAACCAAATTTTCCGTTTTGCTTTTTAAATTAAACAGGCGGCAGCTTGGTTTAATCCCTTTGTGGGCTTTGTGAGGGCAGAAAAAAAAGGGTTTTTCCCAGTGGTATTTAAAAAAAGTTTTGTCTCTTCCTGGGGGAGTGGTATGCTTATTTTTGTTTATAACCTGTGGAGGCTGTGGGGCCAGAGGTTCGAGTCTTTCTTTTTTTTCGGATCGTTTACTTAAAATACTCTTTGGAGGCAGCCGGGTGGCTGAAAACCTTGAAACTAACCGCTCCTTTTCCGAGCCGGTTCCCCCTCTTTCTTTTCAAAAGCCTGGCATGAGAGAGATCGTAACCTTGGAGAATGAAGTGCCGCCGGAGGGTGAACGTTAAATCAGCCAAAATAATAATCCTGGTGAGCCAGGTTTTCAAAAATATGGTTCCCCCGGGGGGAGGCAAACTACTCATGGTGCATCCGACAACAGTATCCGGACACAGCCAGAACAACACCATTTGCAAAAACAGAGGGAGTAAAAAAGGGGAAGCCCGTCGTCTGTTCCTCTGCAACAAGTAGGCACATCCGTCCCAAAATGCCCCATAAACCCTAAAAACCCCTTGGGGGGAAAAACTCTAAATTCCCCCGTAAAAATTTTCCCTAGAGAAAATAGAAAAAAAGGTTAAAGGGCCCCCTTTTTATTGCAAGGGGTCCCTTTTTCCCTTTTAGGAAACTCAGAAAACCCAATGAAGGGAAAAACCCTTTGGGGATTAAGGGGCATATTGCCCCACTTTTAAAAGGGAAAGGGAAAATTACCCCTTTTTAGAGAACACTTCCTTGGGAAATTTCCCCTTTTTTTAATTGGAAGCATTTGGAGGGCTATATATTCTGTTCCCTTTTCCTTAAAAATTTATGACAGGCAAATATTACAATGGGTCTTGAAATGTTGGGGTCTCAATAAGGATTTCCCCCTGAAAGATGCCATGTTATTTCGGGGTTTAACTTTTTAATGGTTTTGTTTTGTTGGGGTTTAAACCCATAATTTATTAATTCTTCTCGGTTTTTGGCCATAACTCGGGCAACATCCCCAAAGGTTTGTCTGGAGGGAAAATTTTACCTATCCGGGACGACTCCGATTTTTGGAAAAAGCCCCATTGTTTTTCGAGGAAAACGGGCAGAGCCTCGTTGATCAGTGAACAGAACCCCATCAAACCTTCCCTTTTTTAGGTTGCAGGATTGCCCGATTTCATGGGTTTCCCCTTTCCCGAGGGCTGTCCCTTTCCGGGGGGGAAAAACGAAAGGACCCCTTCTTTAAAATTTTCTTTTGAAAGGCAGCCCTGGGTAAATTTCCCCTTTGGGTTATCCGGGGAAGTATGAATGTTTAAACGTTATTTGATCTGACTGAGGGTGGTAAGGAGAAAGAGGGCCGGGGGGAATTGTATGAAAAATTTGTGGTTCCAACCCCGTATAGAAACCCCAAATATTAAATTAAAAGCTCATTTTTCGTCCTTTAGGGGTCATTTTGGGAAATTTCAAAAAACCCTTTTATGAAATCACAAAAAGAATTTTATTTGGCCAAAAATTTAAAAAAAAGATGTGAAGAATAAAATTAGGGGTTGCCCGGGAATGCAGCAAGTTGGAACCTGGACATTCCATTTTAAAACCCGCCACCTCTCCAACCCATACCTGATGATGGAGAACCTTTTGCAGATTTAATTTTTAAATTTTGTAGGTCCACTCCTTGGGTCAAAATCGGGAAATCAGTATTTTTTTACGATTATTTTATAAAAAAAACCAGATACCCTGAAGCAAAATTTCCCTGCGCAGATTAAAAACTAAACTATTCTCAAAACTTTAAACAAAAATTCATTTCTTTTTTTGGCATTTCCCCAAAACTATTCAAAAAGTGTTTCAAGGGGCCCAACTTTATGCCAAAGCATTTTTTGGGGGTATTTTAAATTTGGTTAGGAATAATCCACAACTTTTCCCCCTACCCATTTATCCTCAATCCCAAGGGCCTTGGGAAAAATTCCTTTAGACATTAAAAAAAAAGTTTAGAAAATTTTTGATGCACTTTCCTACAGACTGGGGTGGGAAACACTTCCTTTGTTGCCCGTTCTCGTACGAGAAAACGGGGCAAGAGTCTACAGGGTATAGTCCCTTTTTTTTAGCTGGCCTTTTGGGGCCCAAAGTACGAGGTCCTTTTTTGGGTGCTTTAAAAAAGGATGGGTGGGGGAAGGGCGTTAGCTTTAACACTCTACAACCCCTTTCAAGGTTGAGGTGGCACGTCAGTTGCCAAGGCTTTTAAACCCAAAGACCGTCAAAAATAAAATGAAAAAGAGGTTTTGACCCGGAAATGCACAATTTCGCTCCTTCCCTCCAGGAGACAAGGTGTTGGTGCAGGAACTATACCTGGCCACACCTTGAAAGCTAGATTTACGGGACCTATGCAGATTGTAAGTAGATTATCTGATGTAAATTATGTGGTAGCTCCATTGATAAGACCTCAAAAACTAAAACTTACCACATTAATCAATTAAAGTATTTCCATACACCAGATAAAGTCCCAGTAATGACTCTGTCCTCTACCTCTGAGGACGACTCTGACTCTTTGCACTCTATCTCTGAAATTAAAATTAAACTTTCAAATTCTGTCCTCCTCAAGGATCCTAGCCCTTTAATGGAGGGATTATCTGAAACGCAAGCAACAAATTTAACGGAGCTTCTACAGTCATATCCTAATATTTTTTCGGATGTGCCGAAAAAATGTAAGTTAGGTTATCATGATGTAGATGTGGGAAACTCTAAACCAATTAAACTCTCCCCTACAGAGCTAATCCTGAAAAGCAAAGGTTTACTTCAGCAGGAAGTAGAATTTTTGTTAAAGCATGGTTTAGTGGAGGAGGAGTCTAGTCCATGGACTTCACCGTGCATCCTTGTGAAGAAGGCTGATGGAGGGTTTCGTATGTGTATAGACTACTGTAAAGTGAATGAGGTCACAATTACAGATGCTTACCCTCTTCCTCGTCTGGATGACGTAATTGACTTTGTGGGTAAGGCTACTTTTGTGTACAAGTTAGATCTCCTTAAAGGCTACTATCAGGTACCTTTGACAGATAAGGCGAAGGAAATCTCTGCCTTCGTAATTCCAGGAGGTCATTATCAATACACAGTTACCCCCTTCGGAATGAAAAATTCCCCCTCTTCATTCCAGAAACTTATTCATCAGGCTATTAAAGGACTTGAAGGCACGGCAGCGTACCTAGATGATAATGTTGTGGTGTCTGATACTTGGGATCAACACCTACTTAGACTTAAGGCTCTTTTTGAGACCTTTAAGAGTTCCCATTTAACAGTTAATTTATCTAAATCTTCCTTTGGCCAGGCCACTGCCACTTTTCTAGGCCATGAAGTAGGTAGTGGTAAAGTTGCACCTAAACTTACTAAAGTTCTTTCTATTAAAGATTATCCAGTTTTTTCCCTGGGTAGGGAAATTTCCCCTTAAAAGTTTCCTTGGCATGGGTAGGATTTTTACAGAAGATTTTGGGAAGGGAAATTTTTCCCGATTTGTAGCCCCTTTTTTACCCCTCTTACCCAGTCACAAAGTTTCCCTTTTTAATTGGGGGCCTCAGACTTTTAACACTGGTTTTTTTTAAAGCCCAAAAAAAAAAAATTGTTACGCACCCATTTCCTTGTCTCCAGGGGCTTTCCAAAAACCCTTTTTCCCTTTCAGGTTTTTGCTTGGGGGTCGGGGTTTGGGGGAGTTTTTTACAAATTTGGGAAAGAGGGGGTTTCGCCTGTAGCATACTTTTTTTTTTAAAATTTTTAAATTCCAGCCACATCGAGGGCTTTCTCTACCCATTGAAAAAGAAGCCCCAGCTGGGTTTAAGGTTTGGAGGGATTTTGATGTTTATTTTGGGCCCGACTCGCAGGTTTGGGCACCCGTCTACACTTATCCCCAATCCTCTAGTTTTCTCCAAGCCCTGGAAAAAACCACAACCCAAGGCTTTGCGCTGGACGCTAAGGGGGTGCAAACCCCATTTTAAAATTTCATTTAAAAATATTGCCGGCCAAAGGAAATTTGTTTCCCCGACTCTTTATCTAGAGTCTAATTTTTTATTTTTTTTTAGTTAGGTTTTTATTTTTGGGTAACCCCTTTTTTACGCTTTTTTTTATATCCCCCCCCGGTGTGGGGTTTTTTTTTTAGTGAGGGGATGCCCCCCGGGGCTCCGTCCGCCGGGGTTCTTGGACCTTTTGATAAACCTTTTCTGAATGTGTCTCACTCTAAGGGTTTTGGGTTTTGGGCCCTTGGTTTAACCCAGAAAGCTGGTCCATCTTTAAAAGGGGATGGTGGAGAGGAAAGGCGGGCCCATTTTTTTTGTGCCATGGCCCGGGACGGTTTTAAAGGGGGTGGGGGAGCCGTAATTTCCCGGCCTTTCGGGGTGGGGGTTTTTTTGGCATGCAAAGGGGTTTGTAACCTTTATTCGGGCCAAAATACACTCCCTCATTTACGGGTATCTCCCCCAACCAGTGAACCCGGGGTTTTCTAAGGGGTTTATGGGTGGGGGGCCCCTCGGGTTTAATCTAGTGACCAGTTTTAGCCAATTTAAAAAGGTTTGGTTTTTGGGAAAATTTTTAAGGGGTTATGTGGGGTACCCCCTCCTGTCTTTCCCTTGGCATTCCCCTTCTGTAGTGGGGTTTAAGACGGTCTGCTTCTTGGGGGTTCTTTTCTGCCCTTTTTAACGTGGGGTTCTCTTTTCTTATCATGTACATGTGTTCTATTGCTGTTTAATTGGTGAAGGATAAATTTAAGTCTTAACTTTTTTGCTGTGTTTTTTGTTTTCCCCCCCATTAAAACCCGGGTTTAAAAGGGCCCTTTTTTTGGGAAACTGGGTTTTTAATACTGGTTGTTTATTGTGGCTGGTTGTTGTAGTGGCGGGGTTTATGTTTAAAAGGGTGGTTGTTTATTTGGCGGGTTTATTTTAGTGGGAGTTTGGGTGGTTTATGGTTTGTGGCTGGTTGGGTGGTTTGTGGCTTGGTTTTTGATAGTGGTGGGTTTTTTGATTGTTTGGGTGGGGATGGTATGGGGGTTGAAGGGGTGGCTGGTTGCTGGTAGTGGTGTGGTTGTGTTTGGGGCTGGTTGATTTGGGTTTGGGGGGCGGTTGGGTGATGGTGGTGGGATGGGGAGTGGCGGGGTTTTATGACTGGGTTTGGGTTTCGGGAGTGGCTGGTTTTATGATAGTGGGTGGTTGATGGAAAAGTGGGGTGGTTGGGTTATAGTGGCTGGTTTTATGATAGTGGCTGGTTTTGATGGGTTTGGGGGTTGATTATAGTGGGGTTTATGGGTAGTGGCTGGTTGATGGGGAGTGGTGGTTTATGATAGTGGCTGGTTTATGGTAGGGGGTGGGTTTATGGGCGTGGGGGTTGGTTTGGGGATTGGCTGGGTTTTATGGTAGTGGTGGGTTGACGGTAGTGGTTCGTTGATGATAGTGGTGGTTTATGATGGGCTGGTTGGGTGAAAGTGGCTGGTTGTTTATTGTGGTTTTTGGGTTTATGGTAAATGGTGGTTGGGTGGAGTGGGGTGGGGGTTTTTGGGAGTGGTGGTTGGGTGACAGGGCTGGTTGAGACAGTGGTGGTTGATGGTAGTGGCTGGTTTGGGTAGTGGGCCTGATTGTTGGCGTGGTTTTGTGTGTGGGGGTTGTGGGGGTGGTGGTTTTTAAAATTTTTGGGGTTGAGGGGGCGGTTTGGTTTGATGGTTGGGGGTTTTTTGGTTTTAGGTTATGGATGGTTGGGGAGGGGGCGGGGTAGGTTGGGGGGATTAAAATGGTTTTTGGTTGGGGGAAAGTTCCTGTGGTTGTGGCCCCTTTTTTAGTGGCTGGTTGGTTTTAGTGGGGTGGTTGATGTAGGGCTGGTGATGGTAATGGGTGGTTGATGGATTGGGTGGTAGGGGGGTTTAAAATAGGGGGGGTTAGTTTTTGGGGGGTTGAGATAGTGGCTGGGGTTTATGATAAATGGGTGGTGATGGTAGTGGCTGGTTTATTTGGTTAGGGGGGGTGGTTGGGTGGTAGGGTGGTTTTGGGTTTGGTTTTAGTGGCTGGTTGAGGTTGTGGGGGGGTTTTTTTGGTTGATGATAGTGGCTTTGGGTTTATGGTAGTGGGTGGTTTATGATTGGGGGCTGTGTGGTTTGTGGCTGGTTTTATGACGGGGGCTGGTTGCGGTTTGGGGCTGGGGGATGATAGTGGCTGGTTTATGATAGTGGTGGGTTTTTGATAGTGGTGGTTGATGGGAGTGGTGGGTTTATGGTAGTGGCCCGCTTGGGTGTTTTTGGTGGTTGGAGGTTAGTGGTTTGGGTTTTTGTGGTGGGTGATGGTTTGGGGGCGGGTTTTGGGCGTGGTGGTTGTCGGTAGGGCTGGTTGATGATAGTGGCTGGTTGATGATAGTGGTGGTTTTGATAGTGGCTGGTTGATGGTAGGGCTGGTTAAAGGTAGTGGCTGGTTTGGATTTTGGTTAGGGGCTTTTGGGTTTATTTAAAGGTAGTGGCTGGTTGATTTTTTATGGGGGGGGGTGGTGGTGGGTTTTTGGTTGGGGGGTTGATGGGTGGCTGGTTGAACGGTTGTGGATGGTTTGATGTAGTGGTGGTTGTGTTTGGCTGGTTGATGTTAGTGGCTGGTTGATGATAGGGGTGGGTTTTTGTAGGGCTGGTTTGATTAATGGGTGGGTTTATGAAGTGGGGTGGTTGAAAAGTGGTTGGCTTTTTATGATTAGTGGTGGTTGATGGAGTGGTTGGGGTTTATGTAGGGGGGGTGGTTTGGTGGGTAAAAAGGGGGTGGTTGATGGTTGTGGCTGGTTGTTGGAGTGGTTTTGGGTTTATATGGGGGGCTGGTTGATGGTAGTGGGGGTTGTTGATGGGGTTAGGTTTTGGTTTGGTTTGAAGGTTTTTTAAGTTAATGGCGGTTGATGAAAAGGGGGTGGGGTTTTGTTTGTGGTGGGTTGATTAAATAGTGGCGGTTTATGAAAAATAGCTGGTTGAAGGGTAGTGGCTGGTTGGGTAATAGTGGTAGTGGTGGTTGATATAGTGGCTGGGTTGAAGGGGGTAGTGGCGGTTTATGGTAGGGGCTGGTTGGGAAAATTGCGGCGGTTTTAAAAAGTGGGTGGGTTTATGATTGGGGCTGGTTGATGAAATGGGTGGTTGGGTGATAGTGGGGCTGGTTGTTTGGTAGTGGCTGTTTATGGGTTTTGGGTTGGGGGGGAATGGTAGGGCCGGGGGTGGTGGTTTTAAATGGGTTTTGGGTTTATGATTTTTAAAGTCTGGGGGTTTTTTGGGTAGAGGGGTGGTTTTGGTAGTGGCCCGGTGATAGTGGTGGTTTAGGTTGGTTTTAAATTGGTGGTTTGATGGTTGTGGCGGGGTTATTAATATGGTTGGGTTTGTGGTTGGTTGATGATTTGTGGCTGGTTGTTGGGTTTTGGGGTGGTTTATGATAGTGGTGGGATGGTAGGGCTGGTTGATGGTAGTGGTGGTTTTTGAGTGGCTGGTTTATGAAGTGGCTGGTTTAAGAAGTGGCTGGTTTGATGATAGTGGCTGGTTGAGATTTTGGGGTGCGGTTTGGGTTAAGTGGGTGGGGTGGAAATGGGTGGTTGGGTAGTGGCGGGTTTATGGTAAATGGCTTTGGGTTTATAGTTGGCTGGTTGATGGTGTGGGGGGTTTTATGGAAAGGGGGGGTTGATGGTTAAGTGGTTTTCTTTATTTGTGGCTGGTTGTTTTAGTGGTGGGTTTATGTGGGGGCTGTGGATTAGTGGCGGGGTGATAGTCTGGTTTTTTTGGTTTGGGGGTGGCTGGTTTATTTGTGCTGGTTGATGATAGGGGTGGTTGAAAGATTGGGCTGGTTGATTTTTTTTAGGGCTGGTTGATGGTAGTGGCTGGTTGTGGTAGGGGGGCTTGGGTTGTTTTTGGGCTGGTTGTTAGGGGGGCAGTGGCTGGTTGATTTATTGTGGCTGGTTGTTTTTAAAGGGGTTTTGGGGATGGATTGTGGGTGGGTTTTGGTAGGGGGCTGTTGAGGTAGTGGTTTGGGTTTTTGGAAATGGCTGGTTGATAGTGGTGGGGGATGGTTGATGGTTTTTTGTGTGGTTTTTGATGATAGTGGTGGTTTAAGGTTTTTGGCTGGTTTTGGTGTGGCGGTTGATGAAGTGGCTGGTTTTATGGGGAGTGGGTGGTTTAGGGTAATGGGTGGTTGATGATAGTGGCTGGTTGATGATAGTGGCTGGTTGATGACAGTGGCTGGTTGATGGTAGTGGCTGGTTGATGACAGTGGCTGGTTGATGGTAGTGGCTGGTTGATGATAGTGGCTGGTTGATGATAGTGGCTGGTTGATGATAGTGGCTGGTTGATGACAGTGGCTGGTTGATGGTAGTGACTGATTGATGATAGTCGCTGGTTGATGGTGACAGTGATATCAATATGCTGTGACTAATAGTGGTGACACCTTTGATGGTGACACCGTTGATGGTGACACCAGTGATAGAAGTATGGTGCTGTGAGGCACTTAGATCGATCATTATTTTGTATTTTCGATTTTGCTTTATTATTATCTCCTGTCTTCATTTTTCTCCCTGATTCTTCATTATTCTCCCTGTGTCTTCATTATTCTCCCTGAATCTTCATTATTCTCCCTGAATCTTCATTATTCTCCCTGTGTCTTCATTATTCTCCCTGAATCTTCATTATTCTCCCTGAATCTTCATTATTCTCCCTGTGTCTTCATTATTCTCCCTGAGTCTTCATCATGAATAGTGAAGATAAGGCTCGACAATTTGCTACACAAAACACAAGAGAACTTTATTGACTTAATGTGGCATGCATACATAAGAGGCTTATTATGTGGGGAGGCAGTGTGAGGCAGGGAGGCAGGGAGAGGCAGGGTGGGAGAGGCAGGCAGGCAGGCAGGGAGGCAGGGAGTGAGGCAGGGAGAGAGGGAGGCAGGGAGTGAGGCAGGGAAGGAGGGAGGCAGAGAGGGAGGTAGGGAGAGGCAGGGAGGGAGGCAGGGAGAGGCAGGGAGGGAGGCAGGTAGAGAGGGAAGAAGGAAGGCACGGAGGGAGGGAAAGAGGGAGGGAAGAAGGGAAGAAGGAAGGCAGGGAGGGAGGTAGAAGGAAGAGGAGAGAGGGAGGAAAGAGGGTGAGAGGGAAGGAAGGAGGGAAGACAGAGGAACAGAGAAACGAGTGATGAAGGAAGCATAGAGGGAAGAGCGGAGGGAGGGAAGTAGGGAGAAAGCATGGAGGGAGCGAAGGAAGCAGAAAGGGATGAGGAAGAGGTATGAAGAGAGGGAGAGTAAAGATGGGAGTGGGAGAGGGTGGAAAGGTGTGGGAAAGGAGGTTAATTAAGATGGGAGAAGTGATAAGAGAGGACACTAAAAAGAGACAAAACGGAAGCGAGGGAAGAAGACAAGACAGGAAGAATTAGAAAAGAGAAGGTAATATACTTCCTCTCCTTCTCCCCAGTCCTCCTCTTTCCTACCTTGTTCCCTCATCCCCCCCATAACCCTCCCCTTTTTGGGAGGAAGAAAATGAGAGATGGGAAAAGAAGGGGAGGAAGAGGGAGATGAGGAGAGGGTGAAGAGAAAAGAGGGAAGGAAGAGAGTGGAAGGACAAGGGTAGGAGGGAGTGAGGAGGGTTGGCGGTGGGGGGAGTTGGGAGGAGGCATCTGGCACCATGGACATGTACCTGACAAGTAGTGCCAGGTCGTGTCGGGAATCAACAAGCACTTTAACTGCTGGCACTGTTCCCAAACTAGCTAATGCCTGTGTAGTTTCATCTTCCTTCGTAACTTAGTAAATGTTACATTCCTGGCACTGTTCCGTTGTGCCAGTGTTAAGAACGGTAATTATACTGTTAAGAGCACTGCTGCCTTGTTTAGTATATCTGTGTAGCACTGTGCCACGCTACCTTGCTGACGTGTATATGTATTACGTGCACACACGCAACAACACACACACACACACAATTTTAAGGAGACAAACGAGGCATTAAACTATAGACCAGTGTCACTCACGTGTATAGTGTGCAAAGTCATGGTGAAGTTTATCAGGAGGCGAGTGGTGGAGCACCTAGAACGGGTCCAGCATATAAACAACCAGCACGGATTCATGGAAGGCAAATCCTGTGTCACAAACCTACTGGAGTTTTATAACAAGGTAACGGAAGACACAAGAGAGAGGGGTGGGTAGATTGCATTTTCCTTCGACACAGTTCCTCACAAGAGATTAGTGCAAAAGCTAGAGGATCAGGCACGTATAACAGGAAGGGCACTGTAATGGATCAGAGACTACCTGACAGGGATGCAACAACGAGTCATGGTACGTGATGAGGTATCACAGTGGGCGCCTGTGACGAGCGGGGTTCCACAAGGGTCAATCTCATGACCAATGCTATTTTTGGTATACATGAATGACATGATGGAAGGGTTAGACTCAAGTGTCCCTGTTCGCAGATGATATGAAGTTAGTGAGGAGAATTTAGTCAGATGAGGATCAGGCAGGACTACAAAGAGACTTGGACAGCTGGACGCGTGGTCAAGCAACTGGCTCCTCGAATTTAACCCCGCCAAATGCAAAGGTCATGAAGATCGGGAAGGGCAAAGAAGACCGCAGACAGAGTATAGGTTAGGTGGCCAGAGACTACAAACCTCACTCAAGGAAAAAGATCTTGGGGCGAGTATAAAACCGAGCACATCTTCTGAGGTGCACATCAACCAAACAACTGCTGCAGCATATGGGCGCCTGGAAAACCTGAGAATAGGGTTCCGATACCTCAGTAAGGAATCGTTCAAGACTCTGTACACCGTGTACGTCAGGCCCATACTGGAGTATGCAGCACCAATTTGGAATCCACACCTGGTCAAGCACGTCAAGAAATTTGATAAAGTGCAGAGGCTTGCAACGAGACTAGTCCCGGAGTTAAGGGATATGTCCTACGAGGAGAAGTTAAGGAAAATCGACCTGACGACACTGGAGGACACTAGGGACAGGGAGGACATGATAACAGCATATAAAATACTGAGAGGAATCGATAAGGTGGACAGGGACACGATGTTTCAGAGATGAGACACAGAAACAAGGGGTCACACTCGGAAGCTGAAGACTCAAACTAGTCACAGGGATGTTAGGAAGTATTTCTTCAGTCACAGAGTTGTCAGGAAGCGGAATAGTCTGGAAAGGAAGGTGGTGGAGGCAGGATCCATACATAGCTTTAAGAAGAGGTATGATAAAGCTCACGGAGCAAGGAGTGATCTAGTAGCTACCAGTGAAGGGGCGGGGCCAGGAGCTATGTATCGACCCCTGCAACCACAATTAGGTGAACACACACACACACACACACTGTCACAACAAATGCATGATTCTGCACCTATTTTTTGACTGTTTTTATTAGTTTTTGGCAGGTAAGTTACTTGCAGTAATATACACTGGTGCCTCGGGGTGAACAACATTACTGCAGATACACTGCCATTTTCAAGGTACGAATTTGTTTGCCAAAAAATATTGCATGTCAGAGAAATGTGTTCTTGTTAAATCTATTTGTATTTGTCTGGAGTATTTGCAGTTGTAATTAAATATATTTGATAAGCTTATTTGTCTTCGTCTTCGTTGGAGTTATCTAAAACTTGTGTCGTCTCGAGTGAAGACAAGACTGGTAAGACCACTCACACGCCAACCATCCTTCTAGTGTACGTCACACACACACACACACATTGTTACGCTCCCCGGTCTATATAATAATAATAATAATAATAATAATAATAATAATAATAATAATAATGTGAGACCTCTACCCACTCTACCGGAGGTATCCCAGCGAGTGAGGACGTCTCCTGTATATCCCAGTGCTTAACAAAATAGGGAATAGCATATGAAGGTACAAATAAAAATGGGAACTATGGCTATAGTTTACTTAATAACATAAAAGGGCTAGAATACAACATATCCTGATGGAAATTTACACAATATAACAATTGACCTATGAGACTTATTACCAGGGGGATGGGCAGATGTTATCAGTAACACGGACTAGTACTCACTCTTAATTCACCGACCAGCTGACCCGAGATTCCCAATGCGTGGTCCACTACACACGCGGCTGTCCAGAGCTCTCGCTCGACGGACCTGTCACCAACAACCTCTTTGCCCCGCTGTTCCCTGGGCTTATATCGTAGTCAAAGTACCCCCTCCCCAATGGTGTATGTACCACGTGTTACGACCTGACGCGAGGTCTGACGCCGTTAAGAACAAAGACC
>NC_069401.1:54199-82143 GCF_026875155.1 Cherax quadricarinatus
AAATTCCGGATATTTTCCTTCAAACTTTCAATTTCAAAAACCCAGGATAATTAGCATTAATTTGTGCATAACAGTCGCGCAACTGCCCCTCTAAATATTTTTGAAAACCGTATTGTAACTGATTATATCTCTCCCTACGATTAATATAATATCCTTAATACGTTTTTTAGCTATTGTTTCCCACCAATTAACCATGGCAACATCCCCTGGTGCTTCTACCACTAAACGATCCCACATATGTCCAAAAGACAAAAGACTATCCTCTTCCTTTAATAACTTTACATTCAATTTTCCAAAATGATGGACCCCTCCGAGGCACACCCTCAATATCCACATCTATTACCACTCCTCTATGATCCGAAAAAACCACATCTATCACATCACCCTCCGCACAGTAACCGCACAAGGCACGTACATTCGGTCCAACCTCGCCGCATAACCTCGTTTAATGAAGGTATGCTCTACCATCCCTCCCCCCCCCACAACACATCCTTTAACACCCACCCCGGTCAATATATCCCCCAATATACCCAAACAACACCCCGCACCTCTGGGCTCCACATCTTTACGACGTATCACGCAATTCCAATCTCCGCCTATTATTGCAACATTCGGTAAACCACGTAAAAAATAGACCAGCACGTCCCGAACAAATTTAGTTTTAATACTCACGTCACCCTCAGCCGGACCATATACACATACTAAACTAATGGGAACCCTACCCCAAGTTCCATCCACTCTAATTACCCTCCCCTCCCCCCCCTTCACTACGCCTTACTATAAACGGGCTAGTTTCCTTTACCAAAATGGCAGCCCCACCTTTCAAACGTGTCGCATGTTCCATGTACACATTATAACCACTCATATCCAACTCATAACCAGGCCTAAAATTATGTTCCTGTAAGAATACCACATCCACACCAAGTCGCACCAAATACTCATTAAACCACTTAAGCTTCCTCTCAGCTCTCAACCCGTTAATATTTATAGTAAAACACTTGAATTCAACAAATGGGTTTTCCTTTTGTCCCCGGCATTGACTTTACCCCAGTTCGTTTTGCAACACCTCTGTCCCTCCCCCCTTTGTTGGGAATCACCTTTGCAATCCCTTGATCCTTGGGTTCACCATTCCCTCTCTTCTGTACCTCCACCCAAGACTTTTTCCCAGGGCGTTGGGCAGGGAGTTAGCACATCATCAGAATCCGATGATGCTGCAGTCCTCTTTCGTGGTCCCGCCCTCCACCTGCATTTTGACATCGAAAGCACCGTCCTGATGCCCTCCACCTCTACTGCATGCAACCTTCAATCCTTTAGACTCTCCTCGTCGACAAACCGTCATCTCTGCCATACCATCTTTCACAGCCTTCCCCAGAACAAGCCTGGGTCTTCCACCTGACTCTAGACCGCGATTCTCCTCTAACAAGCCATCCAAACCCCTTACCAAAGAAGACGCCCGCCAACCTCTTCACCACCATATCTAGGTAGTCTCCTCCTCAAAAAGCCTTTATGTACGTCCAATGACCAGATTCCCTTGAAGCGTACAATTGCGATTCGCAACAGACTCCCTTATCTTTGTCCACCTCCTCAACTCCATGACAACCGGTTGTTGGGGCGGTGTAGAAAGAGACAGTTCTCGCTCATCGCCAACCACATCCACTGGCTTGCTGTTTGCTCGCTGCTTTGCCGTTTGCTGTTGTCCGGGTACCCACTTCGTTCCCACACTGCGTCCGCGATGTGGTCATATGACCCCTCATAGCCCGAACGTACGATGTTGCCCCGCATACGTTACATAGACTGGTCGGCCTGGCCGTGGCCTGGTGGCCATAAAGCTTCCCCCCGCTTCACACGGAACGAGGGCCCAGGTTCGATTCCCGGACGGAGTAGGCAAACTTTATCCGACACGTTTCCTTACACCTGTGTCCTGTTCCACCTAGCAGCAAATCAGGTACCTGTGTTATCGACTGGTTTGGGTCCGCATCCCTGGGGACAAGGTTGAGAGACCCCAAGGATATAAGTTAGCACATCCTTGATGACGCAACTGCTTTTCCTTGGGTTATCCTGGGTGGCTAACCCTCCGGGGTTCAAAATCCGAACAAAAATCTTATCTTTCTTATCTTTAGGTGTTTCGAAAGCGAGTCATTTTAACTGTATAACCTGCCGCCTTCCAGCAGCACCTGCATAACGGTCCAGTTGCCCATCTTCCCTGCTGTGGCTACTGAACCGTCCCATAAGTAACGGCAGTTCACTGGTAATAATCAAAATCAGTCGCCTCAAAAAGGCACTTCCTGATTTTCACCCAGGTGTAATGTCCGAGATACATCATGAAGTCTCACCGACACCGCTGTATTAAACCGTTATGATGTCTCCTGATACTTGTCGACCACTGCCTCGTAGACTTGTGCAGACTCATTTTAAAACGAAGATTCCTGTCATTCCACTTTATTGGCGACCACCACATATCTCCTCAATTGCTATACCATAGTATCGCGAATGAACCGCTGGTAATAAAAATCCATGTTGGAACTGTGACAGCACCACGGATCATCTCAATGCAGACATGTGATTCTCTTAGCTTCAGCGCCATGTTGAGAAAAATAAAGCTTTCCACAAACCAACGCTAGGGGCAAGCTCAATCAGGAAAACTGGCGCAAAACCAAACACAACAGGAGCGTCTGCGCAGCTCGTCCACACGGCTTCGAGGCGATGAGCGAACAAGTAGTAGGTCTTATGTAGATGATAACAACTGTCCTAGTTACTACGAGGGCGCAATTGAGTTTTGTGGAAGACTGTAGAATGTATTTGGTAAGGCAGCAGGAATCGCTGTTAACAAAGAAAAATCAAAAAGATTATCGAAGTTGGCGCGGAGATTGGCGAGAGACAGGAGGTAGGTAAAGAGACGTGGACTGGTGGTATGGACTGTGTTAACATATATGGTATACAGTATACGACAGAGAGGATCTTGATAAGACAGGCATCGTATTCACGGGGAGTGTGGTAAATAGTTTGTTTGAGGCTATAAATAGTCTCAGACCACGACATTTAACCCTACACCAGAGGGCGATAGTAATAAATTTACTTCTTCTATTTAGTAAAGTTTGGCACGTGTGCACTGTATCCACTAATACAGGGGGATACTCAAACATCTTATAAATAGAGTTTATAGATTTTGTGGCTCAGGATGCGACTCTTTTGCTCACAAGAGCAGTGGTAGATGACACCAATGAGTCAAGAGGGTTAGGTCTTGTTCCTTAAAGAGACCGAGTCATTGCTGTTATGTGAAGCTCGTTTTCCTCCACTGGGTGGCAGGCATGGTGTGATTAACGAGAAATGTATCGTGACCTTTGCCGCAGGTGTGGAGGGATCGGACAGATTTATCAGGTGCGAGACGATGCAAACGTGTTTAACTGTTGCATGCGGAGACGAGGCTAGCTTAAATTTGAGTACTTTGGAAAAGTGGGAATGGTGGGTATGGTGTAATGAGGAGCTGATCAAAATATCGACTTGGATGACAGCAAAAACTTACGCTTACCGTTGACAAACCTACTACATTATGTTTGGAGCAGTGCAGGAGATGCGCACATTAACATTAAGATGAGCAACACACTAAGTACCCAGGCATAATGAGGGCAAATTCCGAGCCTATACCTCGACAACAACCTGAACTTCAGCACCCAAATCCAACACATCCCAAAAAAGTATCCAAAACAAAAACGGCTTTGGGATCCTCTCCACTAGATACGATACTACGTGCTTGCAAACTGCCCTCTCACACTAACCATTCACTTATATACTCCATACCTCACCTATCTATTGTGCTTGGGGTTCAACGCAGCAACACAGCCTGAAAGCAATAATAACCCAACAAAAAGCGCAGTAAGAATAATCACTAAATCCCATTCACCTGCAACACACCCCCCCACTCTCATAGATTCAAAACTTACTCCCTGTTCAGTACATCCACACTTACTACTTTTGGAAAATCTACATCTACGGGACCTTAAATTCCAATATTAACCTTGACCTAAAACGCTTTCTTGACAGTTGTGACAGAACCCACAGGCACAACACCAGACACAAACATCTCTATGACATTCCCCGTGTCCGACTAAACCTTTACAAAAATCTGGAACACCCTACCTGAAAATTCCAAAACTGCAGACACATTCATCACCTTCAAAACTACCATCAGAAAACATCTTATCTCCCTGATACACCCTGTCAACTAATAATACGAATACCACCTGGTGGTTCACACTTACACTCACTCACCCATTTGACCATAAACAGAAATATCAATCTCAATCTCAAAATAATGAATCTTAACTAGTCAAAAGTTGGCCTGTGATACTCCAATACTCCAATACTGAAACTATGTATAATGCCAAAACAAAAGCATTCACATTGCTAAACTCACAACTAGTATTTAGTCACTTAGCCATAATACCACCTTATCTCATAATTCTGTGACATTTTAAACCTAAGATTTAATATAAGTCTGCCCGAAATGCCTAGCCATGCTAGGCGTTCTAGTGGTACACTCTGTAATTATTATTTTACTACATGTAAACCACACAATAACCAAATTCTGTAAACTCAGCATTGTAATCCTTATAGAGAATAAAGTTTGAATTTGAATTTGAATGTATGCGTAGTGTGATACCTGGAGTTTACCTGGAGAGAGTTCCGGGGGTCAACGCCCCCGCGGCCCGGTCTGTGACCAGGCCTCCTGGTGGATCAGAGCCTGATCAACCAGGCTGTTGCTGCTGGCTGCACGCAAATCAACGTAGGAGCCACAGCCTGGCTGGTCAGGAACCGACTTTAGGTGCTTGTCCAGTGCCAGCTTGAAGACTGCCAGGGGTCTGTTGGTAATCCCCCTTATGTATGCTGGGAGGCAGTTGAACAGTCTCGGGCCCCTGACACTTATTGTATGGTCTCTTAACGTGCTAGTGACACCCCTGCTTTTTATTGGGGGGATGTTGCATCGTCTGCAAGTCTTTTGCTTTCGTAGTGAGTGATTTTCGTGTGCAAGTTCGGTACTATCCCTCTAGGATTTTCCAGGTGTATATAATCATGTATCTTCTCCCACCTGCGTTCCAGGGAATACAGTTTTAGGAACCTCAAGCGCTCCCAGTAATTGAGGTGTTTTATCTCCGTTATGTGCGCCTTGAAGGTTCTCTGTACATTTTCTAGTCAGCAATTTCACCTGCCCTTGAAAGGTGCTGTTAGTGTGCAGCAATATTCCAGCCTAGATAGAACAAGTGACCTGAAGATGTCATCATGGGCTTGGCCTCCCTAGTTTTGAAGGTTCTCATTATCCATCCTGTCATTTTTCTAGCAGATGCGATTTGATACAATGTTATGGTCCTTGAAGGTGAGATCCTCCGACATGATCACTCCCAGGTCTTTGACGTTGGTGTTTCGCTCTATTTTGTGGCCAGAATTTGTTTTGTACCTGAGGGAAAATTTAAATTTTTCCCCGTGGGGTTTACCATATCTGAGAAATTTAAAAAATTTTTCCCAATTTGGGGTTTAAACCCTTTAATTTTTTTTTCTTTTTTCAGCCCATGGGGAAAAATTGGGTTTATGTTGCCTTTTTAGCCTTTTTCTTTTTGTCCCGCAATGGGAAAGACACTGCCCCTGCGATTTTGGGGGTTTTTCTGCAAAAGGGAAAACCCCGGTTGCGGGGGCTGAACCTTTTCCCTTTTCTAATTTGGATTTTGAGGAAAGAGGAACAAGATGGGAGCGAGTTTCGTGCCTTGGGAAAAAAAAGCTTTTTTACCGTAGTGCCTTTGGAAATTTTTTTTCCCTTTTGGGGATTACTCTCTGTTTTCTGTTAATGAGAAAATTATAGATCCATCGACCGACTTTTCCTGTTATTCTTTAGCACGCATTTTGTGCGCTATTACGCCATGGTCACACTTGTCGAAGGCTTTTGCAAAGTCTGTATATATTACATCTGCATTCTTTTTATCTTCTAGTGCATTTAGGACCTTGTCATAGTGATCCAATAGTTGAGACAGACAGGAGCGACCTGTTCTAAACCCATGTTGCCCTGGGTTGTGTAACTGATGGGTTTCTAGATGGGTGGTGATCTTGCTTCTTAGGACCCTTTCAAAGATTTTTATGATATGGGATGTTAGTGCTATCGGTCTGTAGTTCTTTGCTGTTGCTTTACTGCCCCCTTTGTGGAGTGGGGCTATGTCTGTTGTTTTTAGTAACTGGGACGACCCCCGTGTCCATGCTCCCTCTCCATAGGATGGAAAAGGCTCGTGATAGGGGCTTCTTGCAGTTCTTGATGAACACGGAGTTCCATGAGTCTGGCCCTGGGGTAAATATATACAAAATATATACAAATATGTACAAGAGACGAGGGGTTCAACCAAATCTTTAAATGGGCCGCAGAAAATATCGAAGTTCAAGGACGAGAGATTTCAATTACTCTGAAATGAAAAACTCGAGGAAATTAAAACCACATCTGAATATAACACAAATTCCAACCATGCAATAGAGCGAAAAACTAATGTGAAGGACCTGGAAGTCATGATGTCAGAGAATCTCACTTTCAAAGATCACAACAATGTTTCTATCATATCAATTCTAAGAAAATGATAGGATGGATAATGAGAACCTTTAAAACTTAAAACTAGGGATGTCAAGCCCATGATGGCTCTCTTCAAATCGCTTGTTCTCTCTAGGCTGGAATACTGTTGTACACTAACAGAAGAACAAGCAAAGGCACTTCTCAGTGCCAACAACAACATAACTGTCTTTAACTACAATGTCAGATCTTTAAGCAAACATTACGATGACCTCACAGCATTACTAAATTCCCTGCATATCAGTATGTCCATCATTACTCTCACCGAAACCTGGCTAAAGCCAGATACTACGGATGTCTATGCCATTCCTGGTTACACAGCCATACACAACTGAAGGCCAGATCAACAAGGGGGTGGCACAGCTATACACTACTCAGACAAACTGGAATGTATCAATACTTGCACAAGGATGAACATGGGGAATATATAATAGCTAAATTCAAATCCAAATACCTACAAAAACCTCTCACAGTGATAAACATCTACAGAGTTCCACAATCAAACATTAGCAACACAGCAAATGACCATATGACCTGTCTTTGTAATACTCATTTGTGCTAAATTGTTATCTGTTTACAATAATGTTTTTACCACTGAATATATCATTGCTTAGTTAACCTTTAGTTAATTTTAAGCCTGCCCATAATGCTCTGCATACAAGGGGCTTTGGCATGTTGCACTTTAATAACTGTATTCCTTTGTACTTCTCTGTATCATGTTCAAATTAATAAATAAATAAATAAATAAGCCGGGCTGTAGTTCGTACATCGATTTGCGTGCGACCAGCGGTAACTGCTTAGTTGATCAGGCCCTAATCAACCAGGAGGCCTGGTCACAGACCGGGCCACGGGGGCGTTGATCCCCGAAGCCCTCTCCAGGTATATTCTAGGTGTAATCAGTCCCTCAGTGAGTGGGTGAAGAGCACCGTAGCCTTGAAGGAACTGAAGCACAGTCAAGGTAAGGTTAAGTTCGTCAGTAAACAGGACAAGTGTTTCCTGACGCGGGTCTTAGGCAGATGATGACCCGCCGTTGGAGCTTTTCGTTATCTGACCGAGGCCTTCCGCTGGCTTACCGGTCTAACACTTTAAAAATTATGGTCATAGTTATAACCATTTAGTTCTGCACAGCCATGGAGCTTATGTACTGGTGACAGGCCAATACCAATGATGTAAATGATAATGAGCAAAGGGCCAAGAACACTGCCTTAAGGCACTCCTATATAGACGAGGTTTACTCCGTTAAGGCACTCCTTTGTAGACGAGTTACTCCGTTAAGGCACTCCTCTGTAGACGAGGTTACTCCGTTAAGGCACTCCTATGTAGACGAGGTTACTCTGTTAAGGCACTCCTCTGTAGATGAGGTTACTCCGTTTAAGGCACTCCTCTGTAGACGAGGTTACTCCGTTAAGGCACTCCTTTGTAGACGAGGTTACTCCGTTAAGGCACTCCTCTGTAGACAAGGTTACTCCGTTAAGGCACTCCTCAGTAGACGAGGTTACTCCATTAGGGCACTCCTCTGTAGACTAGGTTACTCCGTTAAGGCACTCCTATGTAGACGAGGTTACTCCATTAAGGCACTCCTTTGTAGACGAGTTTACTCCATTAAAGGCACTCCTGTGTAGGCGAGGTTACTCTGTTAAGGCACTCCTATGCAGACGAGGTTACTCCGTTAAGGCACTCCTAAGTAGACGAGGTTACGCAGTTAAGGCACTCCTATGTAGACGAGGTTACGCAGTTAAGGCACTCCTCTGTAGACGAGGTTATGCAGTTAAGACACTCCTATGTAGATGAAGTTATGCAGTTTAAGGGTTGTCACCAACAATTACGACCCCCCCCCCCACATCATCAGCAACGGCTACGATTTCAACAACACGCAGTGTCACCAACACCAGACACCCAAGTTTTATATATATTAGCGTTGAATTCAGATATTTATATTTTTCATTTTTCATTTTCTTTAATGTAGGATCAATATTTCATATTTAAGTGTTTTATATTTTATATTTTCTAAATAATAAAGTGTTTTATGTTTGTCAGTTTTTTGTTTTTTTTTTCTATGCATTAATTTTCCTGAGGATGAGCCAGCCTTAGTAATACTGACTGAAGTTGTTACAGGGCTGAGTAAGCCTTCACAAGTGGCGACCTTGCCAGGATCAACTCGACTGAATCAAGATTAAAACTCTGTCTCGAATCTACCATTGGAATTTCAACCTCGCATACCACAGACGGTTACCACCAGCCATGAGTAATCATTCTCTATAGTAGGACTAACGGTACAGGTATTTAAAAGATTTGGTGATTGTTATAGTCTCAATTTATTGTAAGTCAAGTCAGACAGGATATAATAGTTAATTCTGCCACCTCCTTTCGAGCTTGAAACACTTTGGAGGATCAGACTCTAGGGACCCGAGATTTTCCAGTGACAACTTGTTTCATCGAGCTCTTTATTATATCAAGGGAACTGTCGTAGGACACTCTTGATTTGTTGGTGAGAAGATTGGATGGTCAAGGACCCCATTCTACTTACTGTTTGCTCGGAGCTGCATAGAACCCTTCGTTTTCATTAATACATTTTGCTTAATTGAAGTAGGGATCAAGCCCTCTGGTTTATTTACAGTTTGAGCGGAGCAGGAATTGAACCCTCCCATTTTCTTTGATACCCGTTTCATTTTCCCCTGGTAGTTTAAGTTATTCTTGCAAATATGGGAGAATACCAGTTTTGGATGAATGCTGGAAGTAAGTTAGGAATAACAGGGAAAAATTTAGAATCTATTCATTAGTGCTAAAATCCAGGAAAGAATTGAAAAGGAGAGAGAGAGAGAATCGAAAGAGAAGAGAAAAGAAGAGATTGAGAATAGAAAGAGAAGAGAAAAAGGAGAAAGAGAACCTTGAAAGACAAGAGAAAAAGGAGAGAGAGAGAATTGAAAGAGAAAACCAAGAAAGACAGTTAGAAAGAGAGCGCGAAGACAAAAAAGAGCGTGATAGACTTGATCGTGAGGAGAGAGCTAGAGTATGTGAGAAACAAGTTAAATTAAGAGAACTTGAGGAAAGAGCAAAGGATAGAGAAGTTGAGGAAAAAGCTCGAGAACTTGAGTTAAGAGAGAGAGAAAAAGATCGTGAGCTCGAAAAAGCTCGCCTTGAATTAGAGAATAAAAAGTTAACTTTTTACACAACAACAATTTTAGGGGAGGGAAGCAATTAAAAACATAAATGCAGCAATCAAAAATTTTTCCAACACCTTTTTAAAACCTCCCTTCACAGAGGGTGAAGAAAATTATTTTCTACATTATCATTTTAAAAATCCCGCTCCCCTCTGTGAAGGGCCCTGCTGACCCCTGGGCTACCGGGTTAGAAATGTTTTTTTTGGGTACAGCTTGAATATCTATGCAACTTTTTCGCAGGAAAACATATGAAATTTATAACCTACTAAAAGGGCAAACCTTTAAAGCATATAAAAAACCAAAAAATTCTTACGGGAAAAGTTTTTCAGGTATGCCCCTTACAGCTTGGCCAGAATTTTCAGCGGGTTACAGGTAACACTCTTTCGTTTGTTCGATTTTTGGATAAAAAAAAGTTCGGGAAATTTGATCACAGTTTGAATCTCTTAGAGACTTCATTTTTTGCTAAATTTTTATATTTTCGTTTTTGGGCATCCTGTGTTTTTTAAAATTTTTAAAAGAGCATATTTTCATCATTTTAAATTTTAAATACACAAAAGTCCCCGTTTATAGCTAAAAAAAGAGACTTTCGGCGTTATTTTATTTTTCTGTTAATATATGAAAAATACCAGGGTTATTTCACCATTTTTTGTTTTTTATCACAATTTTTTTTTATTATCACTATTTTTTGTTTTTTATCCCTTTTATCTTTAAATTATATTTTTTTTTGGGTAATTATAAACATTTTTTTTACTTTTTGGTTGGGTGGGGATTTTTTGTTAAAAAAGATTTTAAGTCTGGGAAACCCAAACCCGGGTGAATTTTTTCATTGTTTATGTCCGGCGGGCTGTTTTTGGTTTCAGCTGATCCAACCTGACGACACATCAAAAATTTGGAAAGTAGCCCAAATTTTGGCCCCCGCCCTACCCTGACAACTGATCGTATATTGGCTTTTCCCGGTGTAACAGTTGAAGGGTTTTGAAAATTTGGGGAACTCTAGAGCTGACCCAATTTTTGTTCCTCATTATTTTGAAAGACTCTTTTGATATTTATATTCTTGGTCAGTTCAGTAACCCATAGATACTTTAGGGCCCCGATTCAAAGGTCTTTTTTAAAAACTTGTACCTTTTGAAATTTTGAGCCCTACAGTTTTGGTTAAGAAAGAGACGAAAATAAAAATGAGGACTTAGATACAGGAAAAATTTAAAAAAAACCCTTCCTTTTTTTAATATGACATTTCCATGTTTTGGGAACTAAATTATTTGAAATTTTAAATTGTACAAAGTTTTAAATTTAAAATTAACTACAAAGAGAAGATAAAGTTTTTGGTATTTAAATACTTTAATAAATTTGAAATTTTTCTATGGAGTTTCCCCCTTTTTAAATTTTCCCCTGGGCCTACCTTCCCTTTAGAACTCAGATCCAAAAATCTTGTTGCATAAGAAAAAAAGGGTAAAAGGCCACATTTTTAAGTTTTTTTAAAAAAAATTTTCTTATTCGCAAAAAAGGGGGGCCTGTCCGGGATCTCTTTTTCTAAGACATTGATCAAAAGAACAATATTAATTTAAAAAAACTGGGAATTTATCTTTAGTTTTTTTAAAAAATATTGATCAGGGAAGATCAAAATTAAAAAAATTATTTGAAGAAAAAAACATTGTCAAATTTTGGACCCCCTTGAAACTTTTAAAAACATGCGGGCAATACCCCCGAAAATTTTGGGATTACCATACAACAGAAAATTTCACAGTCCCAAAACCGTAAGGGCAATAATTAAAACAAATTGTTTCCAGGGGCCTCTAACCATCAAAGTAGCAGGGGATTCTGACTCGAAAGTTTAGTTTTTTCAAGTAAGCCCACCCGTCAGAACAAGTATTTTGAAGAACAATTTCAAAAGTTTATTTTTTAAAGTGAATCAAACCCGATTAAGACCTGCTTTTTCCCTCAGTAAAGTAAAGAATTACTGCGGGGCAGCCGTTTTGCTTTGGGCCCCTTTCTGAAGGAATTCCTATTAAAGGTCAGCCTGGGCCCCCACCAAGGGGCACGTCCCAAAAGGGAAAATCCACATAACCCCCAGTTCAATTCCCCCATTTTCGATACCACGGGGGAAAAATTCTCAAATTTGATTTGAGAAATTGAGAGACTTTTTTTTACAGACTTCTCAAAATTTAGGCTCAGCGTAAATTAAAAGAAGAAGAAAATTTTTAAAGGGAAACGCTTCCACTATATAAGACAACAACAACAAGGAAATGTGGGGTTTAAAAATGTACTGAAAACCTCAAATTTATTTTTTCAAAAATACAAAAAACTCATCTATGGTTCCAAATTTTTAAAGAAAGGGGATTTAATAAATTATTTGAAGTCTTTGAGAAAACAAGCCCGGCTAAGACTGGCCCTGACAACACTGGGCCCAAACCCTTTTTACAAAACTTCCCTTTTCCGGTAAAGGGTCAAAGTTGTAGGCTATGTTTCCTTTTGAGAAATAAAGGAATTTGATTCCGTTTAAGAAAAGGGTATCCTTTAAAGGGTTATGATCTCCCCCCTTAAAATTTATCAAAAAAAACCCTTTTTAGCCCTTAAAAAGCCAGCCAACTCAGTTGTATGAGATTTTGCACGTGAAAAAAAAAATCGCTTTTGGGGAAAAAGGGGTTTGAGCTTCTAACTGTAAATCCCATGGGAAAATCCTTTTCCCAAATTTATCCTGCATGAAATTTCTACAATTAAATTTTCCCAAAAACTTGCATAGGTATTTGATTTGTTTCCCCTAGTTAAAAATTTTCTAGAAACAGCCTCGCTTTCCGATAAATTTAAAGAAAATCTCAACAATTGATTGGCAAAAAAAAAAAGTAAGGAAACAGTGACTAAATATGCCCCTAAGGGAAAAACATCCAATCTTTCAGAGATTCGTCCTTTCAGAAACCTTACCCGACCTCCTATGATTCCTCCACGCCCCCTTAATAATAAATTTTGATCCCAACTCAAAAAAATTCAAACCAATTTAAAGGGATAACCCGGAGTTTTTCTGCAAATTTTTGGGAATAAGGGAAAAGGGGATGAAAAAAATACTGTTAATTGGGTAGAGAGGGAAACCAGGAACGAGCACTTTTTTTCCCAACTCAGGTAAAAACTTTCATCGACAAAATAAAAAAAAACTGAACCCTATTTCCGAACAAGTTCAAAGAAGAATCAGTATTCATTCCAGATGACCCAAAAAAAAACTAGACTGTTTTTTAGAAAAAAAATATTCACCACTATGATCCCTACCCTTTTCTAAAGGAAAAATTGGGAAAAGACGAGACTCAATTAGTTTGAAATTAAATTTCCCTTTTCCCTTTAAATGGAATTTTTTTTTAAATTGTTGAAAACGGACATAAATTCCCTTAAATGATAAAGACTCGACAAAGCTAGATGGCTTATTAGAACCTATGGGGGCACCATTTTTAAGAGTGCCTCTTCCAGGATATACAACCAAAAAACCAACCTATACTGGCTTTGTTTGGGAGGTATATCCCGTGAAACTTTTCCTATTCAGGGCGTTGACTTACTCATAGGCAATGATCTAGAGTGGAAAGTAATGACTTTTTTATTCCTGTTTGTCATTTGTGTGGTGTTAAGGGACATAAACGTCCAGATTGTCCTTCTAAGAAGGTACAAAAAGTTGGAAGATGTTTTAAAGACTGTAATGACCAAGCACCCTTCTGTTTAGGAACAGTTAAGAACATAAGAACATAAGAACGAAGGAACACTGCAGAAGGCCTACTGGCCCATGCGAGGCAGGTCCAAGTCTCCTACCGGCTTAAGCCAATGCACCCAACCTAGTCAGGTCAGGTCACATTGACTTAAGGGAGGAACACGGCAACCGACCTGGTAGCACAAGTTATCAGGCCCAACTCACACCCACCCACATCCACTCATGTATTTATCCAACCTATTTTTAAAGCTACACAACGTTCTGGCCTCTATAACTGTACTCGGGAGTTTGTTCCACTCATCCACAACTCTATTACCAAACCAGTACTTTCCTATATCCTTCCTGAATCTGAATTTTTCCAACTTAAAACCATTGCTGCGAGTCCTGTCTAGGCTAGATATTTTCAGCACACTATTTACATCCCCTTTATTATTCCTGTCTCCATTTATACACCTCAATCATATCCCCCCTAATTCTACGTCTTTCTAGAGAGTGCAGATTCAGGGCCCTTAGTCTATCCTCATAGGGAAGGTTTCTGATACATGGGATCAACTTTGTCATCCTCCTTTGTACATTTCCAGAGAATTATATCCATTCTGTATACGGTGACCCAAAACTGTGCAGCATAATCTAAATGAGGCCTAACCAAGGATGTATAGAGTTGAAGAACAACCTGAGGACTCC
Source organism: Cherax quadricarinatus (assembly GCF_026875155.1). Taxonomy (NCBI): domain Eukaryota; kingdom Metazoa; phylum Arthropoda; class Malacostraca; order Decapoda; family Parastacidae; genus Cherax; species Cherax quadricarinatus. The sequence goes on from NC_069401.1 coordinate 68,328, forward strand.
TATTATTTATGCTTCTTGATATGAACCAAAGGGATTCTATTAGCTTTATTGCGAACACTTATGCACTTTTTGTCTTGGTTTCAGATTACTGCAAAACCAGAACCCTAAATCTTTTTCGCAATCCGTAATATTAAGATCACATTATTTAGTTTATATGTGGCATGGTTATTGTCCCTGTCCAACATTTAGAACTTTGCTTTGTCCTATATTAAACTGAAACTGCCACTTCTCCGACCACTGCATCAGCTATTCAAATCTTCCTGGAGTGCTCGAATGTCCTCGCAGAATGAATTCGACGGCCTATTTTGGTGTCATCGGCAAACTTGCCGATGTCGCTCTTTATGCCCTTTCATCTATGTCGTTTATGTAGATTGTGAACAGCAGGGGCCCAACACTGACCCTGTGGAACACCGCTCGTGACCTTCCCCACTCTGATTTCTCCCCATTTATGCAAACTCTCTGCTGCCATTAGCCCCACCATGCCTCTATCCAGGAAAAAATTTCTCCTCCTATTCCATGTGCTTAATTTTCCCTCAATAGTCTCTAAAGTGGGACCCTGTCAAAAGCCTTACTGAAGTCCATATACACAATATCATATTCATTACCATAAACTACCCTCAAATACCTTAGTGAAAAAAGTTAATAAATTCGAAAGGGCAGGAACCCCCTTTGTAAAACCATGCTGAGATTCGTTGTTTAAAATTATGCTTTTCAAGGGGCTACGAACTCCCTGGGCAATTATTGATTCCATAAATTTTCCCACTATGAGGTTAGGCTTATGGTCTATAGTTCGAAGCTAAGGACCTGTCCCCCTGTTTGAAAATAGGTATCACATTTGCCATTTTCCACTTATCTGGCACCATGCCATTTGTAGTGATATGTTGAAAAGATTTGCCCCAAAAGGGGTGCTAAGCTCCTCTTTACATTCCTTTAGAACCCTTGCATACAGTTCAAACAGGGCCTGGGGATTTGTTAGGTTTTAATTTATCTATTTGCCTAAGGACCATGTCACTTGTGACCCTAATCGTGCACAGTTTTATATCGTCCTGTTCTACATAATTTATCATTACTGGAATATCGCTGGTATCCTCCTGTGTAAAAACTGAGAGGAAGTATGTGTTAAAAATTCTACACATTTCCTTATCACAGTCAGTGAGCTGACCCGAGGAACTTTTGAGTGGCCTATCTTGTCCCTGGTCTTACTTCTGTATACCTGAAAGAATCCTTTTGGGTTAGTCTTCGATTGTCTTGCAACTTTAACCTCATAATCTCTTTTTGCTTTTCTAATTCCCTTTTTTATTTCTCTCTTTAACTGAATATATCGATTTCTTAATTGCCCCTCTCCTCTTTTGATTTGCCTATATATGCCTCTCTTTTGACCAATCAGATATTTTAATCTATTGTTCATCCATTAGGATCATTTTTGTTTGATCTGATTTCCCTATTTGGAACATAATTTGACTGAGCAGCTAGAACTATGCCCTGGAAAGCATCATAATCGGCAACCATCACCACCTACCTGACCCTTAGTCAGGTCATTCCAGTTCAGCCCTCCTAAGTAATTTTTCAGTCCTATGAAATCAGCCAAGCGAAAGTCAGGACGGAGACTTGATTGCCATTATTAGGGGAATTCCATGATATATTATAACTGAGTGATTTGTGATCACTTTCCCCAAGCTCATCATTAACCTCAAGATTATAATTAGTGTTCCCTACTGGCAAGAACCAAGTCAAGGAGGTTATTTCCCCTAGTTGGCTCTGTCACAAACTGTTTTAAAAAAACAATCCTGGATCGTATCAAGAAAGTCACCTGACTCTAAATTTCCTGTCAAATTGCTCCAGTCAATCTGTCTGTAGTTGAAATCTCCCATTAGCACAACATTTTCGTATGTAGATGCCTTACGAATTTCGTCCCATAGAAGTTTACTGCACTCCCTATCAAGATTTGGGGCCCTGTAAATCACACCCAAAATTAGTTTTTCTCGGCCCTCGAGAAGCTGTAACCAAACAGATTCAGTGGCTGACGCTTCTAATTTAATATCTTGTCTAACACAACAATTTAAATTGTCTCTGACATACATCGCTACTCCACCACCTTTTCTGTTGACCCTGTCAGTGTGGAATAATTTATAGCCTTGTATGTGACATTCAGAGGGCATCTCTCTATCTTTCAGATTGAGCCAGTCTCTGTTATAGCAATAATATCTATGTTTCCTGCACTTGCAATTAATCTTAGCTCATCTATCTTATTTCTTACACTCCTGCTATTAGTATAGTAAACCTTAAGGGAGCTAGTCCCTTGCTGCCCTCTGCTGTCCCCCTTTGTTTGCTGACCTGTTCTATTGTCTTTATTTATAACTTCATGCTGAATGCCTTTTATACATTTACTGTTTCCATCCCTAGTGTTGCAACCTGCTTGTTTCCCACACACACCCATACCTCTATCTTCCATCAGTTTAAAATCATAGGCATTTCACCAATGGCCTTCTCAATCGAGTCTGCAAGTGCTAACCACCCCTGCCCCAGAGAGATGTACCCCATCCCTTGCATACATATCATGTTTGCCATAAAAGTTGTTCCAGTTGTCAATGAATGGGATTGCAAGTTCCTTGCAGTATCTGTCTAGCCAGCAATTTACACCAATATGCCCTAGACAACCATTCATTTCCCTACTCCCCTTCTAGGCAAGATGCTACATATGATTGGATCCCTCCCTTAGACTTAATGAAATCTATAGCTGACCTGTACTTATCTAGCAGCTCTTCTCTCCTACCCTTCCCAATATCATTTCCACCAGCACTGAGACAGATGATGGGCTTGTTCCCATTACCTGACATGATATTATCCAGCCTGTTGACAATGTCCCCAACACCAGCTCCAGGGAAGCACACTCTATCTCTCATCTTCTTATTCCTATTACAAAAGCACGGTTCCAATATATCTTACCTTAGAGTCACCAACCACAAGAATGCGCTTACCTCTGTTAGAGGGGCAGTAGTCCCCTTACCTTCACTGGCCACTGAGGTACATTCATCCATGGATAACAGAGGAAGCGATTTCCACCTTCAGATCTCACTCTTAACTTTCCTACTCTGATGCGCCTCCCCATATACTGTGAAAAATCGCCCCTTGTAGCAGGTGCAGGCTGCACCTCACAGCTGGTAGCCGTTGCTACCTCCCCCAACTACAGCTCCTCACAGCGAAGAGACAGACTGCACCTCACTGCTAGATCTCATTCCCCACAACACCAGCCACCTCACACCTCTCTCCCAGACCCATAGAGGTGGCCTTCAGCCCTCCTAATCTCCTCATGGAGAAGCAAGACCCACCTCCTTATCAACTCTCCAACCTCAATTATTTAAAACACTGCAGAAAGTCAAGCAGCCATGCTTTTTAATCGTTACCACGCTAATTCCAAAGCAGCTCCGGTCTGTGACCTCACTTGACGACTGACCACAGTTAATGGACTTAATGAAATCTACCATTTTTACTAGACACTGGATGCACATGATAATTCATTTCTGATAACTGTTCCCTAACCTAAAAAGGATACTCATTCCTGCTGCTATACTTTCAGACTAACATGGTCCGTACGTACACTTTTCCTAGCCATCCGTAGTTACATTATCTAAATGGATCACAGTTGGTCTGAACCTGAACTAGCCCCATCAACTTCTTGCTCCTAACAAAAAGGTAAAGTAAATAGGTGCCAATCTTCCTTCTGAGGTTGACCTTTCATTCACCAAAGATGAGCATAAGCTTTTACAGATCCTCTTCCTGTAGAGTCCAAGAAGCCCCCTCGAAAGTTCAGATTAGACAATACTCGTGATATTCATGTGGTGATTAAACCATGATGCTACTCTCGAAGCGAGGTAGTAGATCACCGGTTCACTTTTTACAGAAAGAGTAGATATCACCCTCCGAAACCATAAATTGTCTTGCCTAGTGTCTCAGACCCAAAGCCCAGGCTTCCCTACTGTCCATCCTTTTGATTTTCAAGCCTTCCATGACTCAAGCCCTTTTAGGATATATCAAAGGACTCCTTTTTGTCAATTTACAACGGAATTGCCCTTCTCTTCAAGAATTGCCATAATTCCAGCTAAACAAAATCAAGTTATACCAAAGGAAAGACTCTCATAAACATTTGAATAAATAAAAGGTATCTTGTACAAGTCAGTATACAAATTAAAGTCAGATGAGATAGCTATTCCTCTTAGTTGTTCCAAGTCCAATGCAGAGAAACTGTACTAAAATGATCATGACCTGCCAGTGGCCGACATTTCACGCATCGTAAAAACATTAAATAAAATTAGGGATACTATTTTTGCCTAAAATGCCTCATATTCCACTACCTATAGTAGATCGTGTAAAGTTTGCCAACAGTCATTCTCCCGAGGTACCAGGCGAGTAACCTATTGTCAAAAGGGCCTTCTTCAGTCCCTTTTGAAAGAGTAGCTTTTGAACCCTTGGCCCTTTTTATCTCCACTTTCTTTGGGGGGACATAGATATAATTAACCTTATTTGATTATCTTCAAGTTTCCCTGAAGCCGTCCCTTAAAGACCATAACATACAGAGGTGGCGAAGCATTTTTTGCCTCTCCCCAGAGTGGAAATCCCTAGAAAAATTTTTGCAACCGGGGGACACAATTTCACACTGACTTAATGCAACATCTCTCCCAAACTTCGGGGAGTGAAGCCTCTTTTTAACCACACCCTACACCCAGCTGTAATGGGAGATTGAGCGCCAGCATTCATTCTAAAGTCCATTTTAAGGAAATTTTTGCCCCTTAAACCTAAGGAGTGGCCGTTCCCAACCCGTCTTTTTTTTCCATGAGGGAATTCCCAGTGACTTTTGGGGTTTTCACCTTTTGAATTCCTATGGTAGACAAGCCAGGGGTCCATTGTCCATCCTTCAACTTAGAACTAATGAGGAGATAAATCTGAGTTCGTCTTCTTACATTTTCCCTTTGACCTTAATCCAAATTTGAAACCTCTGACATATTTTCGAAAACTTACACTTGTAAATGGCCCAGTACAAAACCTATTTAAATTAAAAAGTCAGAGGAGAATTTTAAAGTAGGGGATGAAGTTCTGTACTTTTGCCATCAAGTAAAATAAAAAAATTAAGCATGGAAAGGCCATAAAAAGTAAAAAAAATTTTGTGGGAAATTGTTCCCCCCATAGAAGCCAAAAAAAAAAAGCGTATCATACAACACCTTAAAAATATTACCGAAAAAATTCGGTTAAACTGCCAAAAAACCCTTTGATTATTTTTTTCCACACGAACTGATAAACAACTAAAAAAAAAAAGTGTGCGTAATTGACACCTCAAACTTAGACATGATAGAAAACACATATTTGGTGACTCTTCCCACTCGGGCCAACAAACTTTAATTAATGAATCTTTGGATGACCTAAGAACAGAACATTTAAAAGTGTGAAAATTTTCCAACACTTTACGATATTCCCGGGGGTTTCACCTCCAGGGTAGCCCATAAGTTTGATTTAGTGACGGACAACCCAATAAACGGAAAAAAACCCATTTCCCAGTTCACCTTAGGATGCATTTGACCGAGGGGGTGACAAATTTTTAAAACAAAGATCTTTAAACCCTTCATACGCTTTGCTCACCAGTAGCATGTTAAAAAAGGGGGATAATTCATATAACGCTATTATTTCAGGGGCCTTAATCATAACTCGGTGGGATGCTGGCCATGCCCTTAATAGAAACGTCTACACAAAATTTTTATACGTTCCTTCTTTTCAAGATTGAATTCACAGGCAATCACAAATAATGTTAGATCCTTCTTTTTAAGCCGTACACCCCCTTTTCCAAAAACACCAAGGACTGATGCAGTATAGAACTATGCCCCTCGGGTTGGAACTGCCTTCTATCCCACAAGAACTGATAGGAAGGTCTGGGTAAAATGCCAAAAGTTTAAGTTTTTTTTTGATAAAATTTAAAGTAATGCATTCACTGGGGCGAACATATCCAAACTTTAACACAGTTTTTGCGTAGGTTACGCTCACAGGCCTCACTCCAAAACAAGAAATGCTTCCTGGGTATAAAAGATTTAAATTTTGGGCTGAACTTTTTTAATAACTCCGCACCTCTCCCCAGTAAAGATCAAAGCTTTTATTAAATTTAAATCCCCAAAACCAAGAAGTTCATGCTACTTCTTTGGGTTTTGAAAATTTTTTGCACGGTTTATCCCTAACCTTTCGACTACAGGCATCTTATCTACTTCCTTAAAAAGTCTGGAAGGGCCCCTTAACTTTCCGACTAGCCAGGAAAAGTTTTAATGAATTAAAAATATCTTCTCGAAAGACCCTATACTTTTAAAATTCCCGATATTAATAAAACATTTTTTTTTAAAAACTGATGCCTCCAATAATGGCTTTTGGGGCAGTGTTACTACAAACCATGATGGTACTCCCTTTCCCCCCCTATGCTTCCTAACCAGAAACCCTTCCCCCCCAAAAACGAATACCCACCAAAAAAAGGAATGTTTGGTCTTTTTGGGGACTCCAAGCTTTAAAATTTTTTTCTACTGGGAAAAGAATTCATTTAGAAAAAGGATCACAAGCCTTTTTAAAACCAAACTTTTAAGGGGAAACAACAGTCGCCTCTTGAGGTGACCTTGTCCTCCAACTTTTAAGGGTTTCCCAATTTTGTATACAATGTTCATCCAATTATTTCCTGCGGTTTTTAATCGGACAGTCAGTAGAAGATTTGTTGTCTTACTTTTACTTCCACGTGTTAGAACTTTTTTCCTCGCCTATTGTTTTTTAAATTACTCCTTGACAATAAGTTTTTGGAAATGGGGAGTGTGGGGGAAAAAGTTAATTTGAAAAGGATTAGCAGGGGGTATATAGTAAAAAAATTTTTCATTGCCGGCTATTTTGTTAAGGTAGGGTAAGTCAGCTCCCCTATCCCTTCCCCCCCTTTTCCCCCCCCCCCCCCAAAAAGGTTTGAGGGGTTGGGGGGGCTCGGCCAAATTTTAAAATCACTCAAACTCACCCAGCACTACTGTAAGTACATGCCTGCTCAAATTTTGGACTTTTTTGGTTTTGAAAGCCACTTTTGACCAAAAATAAACTTAGCCTTTTGACCCTTGCTCTATGAAAAATTTGTCTTAAAAATCACCACGCCCTTTTAGGAAAGTACTTACCCAGGGAAGTAAATTTCAAAAGCAGTGGGTAACCTGCCTCTTTTTCCAGCTTGGAATGACAGAATGGGGTCACCTCCAAACCCAACGGTAAATTAAAGGGAGAGGGAACTAACCCCTTTAAAAGTCCCATTTTTTATCTACTTGCCTGTGCACATTTTATGAAGAATCAGGACTTAACCCCTCTTCATTGAAACGGAAAAGAACCTGTTTTTCCCCTGCCATCTGGATAGATTTTTACGGCTATAGCCTCTGTGAAGAACAACCCGGGTGGGTTTTAAACCAAACCCCCTTTCCCCCCCCCCCCCCCACATCATCAAAAAGGCTACTTTTTCCCAACAAAAACCCCCATTTGTCCCCAACACCAACCCCCAATTTTTATATATTTTAGCTTTAAAATTCAGATATCATTTAAAATTTTTCATTTTCTTTAATGTAGGATCAAATTCATATTTAAGTGTTTTATATTTTATTTTTTTCAAAATAATAAAGTTTTTAAAGTTTGTAATTTTTTGTTTTTTTTCCCCATGCTTTAAAATTTTTCCCCAGGAGGAGCCAGCCTTTGTAATACTGACTGAAAAATTGTTTTCAGGGCGAGTAAGCCTTTTACACTCATAAACTGTATCTCAAAAAAATGTTTTCTCATTTTTTTATCTCATTATAACCTGTGCCCCCAATCAAAATTGTTATTTTTTAATTAATACTTAACAAAAATTTCCCCACTCTGTGAATGCACAGCAACACAGCAAATGACCAATGACCTGTCTTTGTAATATCATTTTGAAAATTTTTTATTGTTTCAATAATGTTTTAACCACAAATAATCATTGCTTATTTAACCCTTTTATTTAAATTTTAAGCCTGCCCATAATGCTCTGCATACAAGGGGCTTTGGCATGTTGGCACTTTAATAACTGAAATTCCTTTGTACTTCTCTGTATCATGTTCAAATTAATAAATAAATAAATAAAATAAGCCGGGCTGTATTTCGTACATCGGTTTTGCGTGCGACCAGCGGTAACTGTTTAAAGTTGATCGGGCCCCTAATAAACCAGGAGGCCTGGTCACAGACCGGGCCACGGGGCGTTGATCCCCGAAGCCCTCTCCAGTATATTCTAGGTGTAATCAGTCCCTCAGTGAGTGGGTGAAGAGCACCGAACCTTGAAGGAACTGAAGCACAGTCAAGGTAAGGGTTTAAGTTCGTCATATAAACAGGACAAGTTTTCCTGACGCGGGTCTTAGGCATGATAGACCCGCCGTTGGATTTTTCGTTATCTGACCGGGGCCCTTCCGCTGGCTTACCGGTCTAACACTTTAAAAATTAGGGTCATATTTATAACCATTTAGTTCTGCACACCATGGAGCTTATGTACTGGTGACAGGCCAATACCAATGATGTAAATGATAATGAGCAAAGGGCCAAGAACACGCCTTAAGGCACTCCTATATAGACGAGGTTTACCCCGTTAAGGGCCCACTCCTTTGTAGACGAGGTTACTCCCATTAAGGCACTCCTATGTAGACGAGGTTACTCCGTTAAGGCACCCTCTGTAAAACTAGGTTACTCCGTTAAGGCACTCCTATGTAACGAGTTACTTCATTAAGGCACCCCTATGTAGACGAGGTTACTCCTTTAAAGCACTCCTGTGTAGGCGAGGTTACTCTGTTAAGGCACTCCTATGCAGACGAGGTTACTCCGTTAAGGCACTCCTAAGTAGACGAGGTTTACGCAGTTAAGGCACTCCTATGTAGATAGATAACTCTTTTTAAGGAAACTCCTATGTAGACGAGGTTGGGTAAGGCACTCCTATATAGACAAGGTTACACTGTTAGGCACTCCTGTGTAGACGAGGTTACATTCTTAAGACTTTCCCTGTTAGACGAGGTTACATTCTAAGACATTCCTGTGTAGACGAGGTTACATTCTTAAGACATTCCTGTGTAGACGAGGTTACATTCTTAAGACATTCCTGTGTAGACGAGGTTACACTGGCAAGACACTCCTGTGTAGACGAGGTTACACTGTTAAGACACTCCTGTGTAGACGAGGTTACACTGTTAAGACACTCCTGTGTAGACGAGGTTACACTGTTAAGATACTCCTGTGTAGACGAGGTTACACTGTTAAGACACTCCTGTGTAGATGAGGTTACACTGTTAAGACAATCCTGTGTAGACGAGGTTACACTGTTGGTGAAGCCATACTGGTGTTGGTTGGTAAAGTTTGCCAAGAAACAGGACAAATGTTTCATGATGTGGGTCAGTCATATGACAAACAGCTGGAGCTTTTGGTCATCTGACCAAGGCCTTCTGCTGGCTTACCTGTCCACCCCTTTAAAAATTATGGTCGTAGTAATAACCAGTTAGTATACTGGTGTCTGTTGCTAGATAAGGCTTTTTATTACATATCTTAATCTCTTAAAGTTGTATACAAGAATTTTTTGATGCCTGGCTGTATGATCTGCTTTTTTTTCATCTACCCTCAGGTCACTAAAATATAAACAGCAGAGAACAAGGTAGCCCAACCATTACTACCACAGTACCGTCCCTCACCAGCCATTACTATCACAGTATCGTCCTTCACCAGCCATTACTTCCACAGTACCGTCCCTCACCAGCCATTACTACCACAGTACCGTCCCTCACCAGCCATTACTATCACAGTATCGTCCTTGTTACAAAAAAACGCGATTCTAAAAGCTTAGAGATGTCCAGTGAATACTAGAAAGGACGGCCCTTCTAGCATCCAGCCTGTTACTGGGTTTTCGTAACAAGTAGTCAGTATCCTTGTCCAATTATCCATTACAATTCATTAAGATTCAATAGTGCTTCAGGATTACAACTGGTAGGCTACTAACTAGAGAAATTAAAATTTAATAAATTTATTAATCATTAAGTTGTCTAGAGGTATATTATCAAATTAAATTAAATCAATCACAGTAATGAAAAAATACCAATCTCCCGATTTTAAATATTATTGTGCTAAAAAGCACTATCACTTTATAATTCTTAATATTTCTGGTACATTAACATTTAAAAGAATTAAAAATAACAAGTGTGTATTAGTGTTAATGCTCAAAGGTTCGTTGTCTCACGACCGACTAACTTAAAAAAGTGACTGACAAGTCCCACAAAACAACTTCTTGACCGACTGGCAACCAGAACTCTGCTTGAACAATGAAAAAATGCTAAGCCCAATAGCCATATAACAACGACGCGACCAAACAGGCAAGGAGAAATAAACGACCAAAGTAGGCCCATCAGCAATCCCCACAAAAGTTTACAAACCCCAACTACGAATCAAGTTCAGCATAGGAAAAAACCCTGACTGTAACAAAAACCCCGAAACCATAAAAAATTTGGGTCAAAGCAACAAGGACCAATTTCGAGTGTCACACACACACAACCTGGGACAAACTTGAAAAACTAAGTCTATACAAAGTTCTGTGAACAATTAAAACAGAACTAACAAAAATAATGAACAGACAATCTGTCCAACCAAAACGGCCCTAACAACAATTTTTCACGGAGGTGGGGACACCCCCCCCCCTCGCACGTGATAGCCCTAAAGACAGCTCAGAACCCGGCAGTATAACGACGCAAGCAAAAAATTTACAGTAGTTTGAAAATAAAGATTTGAACTAGCACATATTATGACATCCTAACAACAAAAGTCAAATAACAATATAAAGCAATACAATTTTCATTTAGCTATTATCGCAAATAAAAGCAAAATAAAAATTTTTGAAAAGGAATAACTTTTTAAAAATACATAATCATTTAACCCATTCAGGTTGCAACTCCCTCACCACCATTTCTTCCACAACCGCCCTCACCACCATTACTACCCCAGTACCGTTTCCCACAAGCCATTACTTCACTATCGTCCTTCACCACCATACTTCCACGTACCGTCCCCCCACCAACCTTACTACCACAGTACCGTCCCTCACCAGCCTTACTACACATATTGTCCTTCCCCATTACTTTCCCCGAAACCCTCCCCACCAGCTTACTACCACAGTACCGTCCTCACCAGACATTTCACCACGTACCGCCCTCCCCCAGACACACTACCCACTACCGCCCTCACCACCATTACACCACAGTAAACCCCCCCCTCACCAGACATTTCTACCACATAGGTCCCTCCCAGCTTTACACTACAGTACCGTCCCCTCAAAATTTTTTACCACAGTACCATCCCTCACCAGACATTACTCCACAGTACCGTCCCTCACCAACTTACACCACAGACCGCCCTCACCACCATTTCTATACCCCTACCGTCCCCCACCGCCTTACTGCAACAACCGTCCCTCACAGCCATTACTATCAAAGTACCGTCCCTCACCAGCCATTACTACCACAGTACCGTCCCTCACCAGCCATTACTATCACAGTACCGTTTCTCAACAGCCATTACTACCAGAGTACCGTCCCTCACCAGCCATTTCACCACAGTAAAACCCTCCCCTACCAGCCTTACTACTACAGTACCGTCCCCCACCAGCCATTTCTACCACAGTACGTCCCCACCAGACATTACTACCACGTACCGTCCCTCACCAGACAATACTACCACAGTATCGTCCCTCACCACCATTTCTGCAACAACCGCCCTCACTCCATACTATCAAAGTACCGTCCCTCACCCCCTTTTCTACCAAGTACCATCCCCCCACCAGCCATTACTATCACAGCCGTTTTTCAACAGCCATTACACCAGAAACCGTCCCTCAAACCACCATTACTACCCCATACCGCCCTTACCAGGCTTTTCTACCACAGTACCTTTCCCCCACCAGCCATTTCACCACGTACCGCCCTCCAAGGGCCCTTACTACCACAAAAAGCTCCTTACCGCCATTATTACCACAAACGTCCCCACCCGACATTACTAAGACAACCGTTTTTCCCCCACCATTACACCACAGTACCGTCCCCCACCAGTCATTTCTATCACAACCCCATTTTCCACCAAAACTACCACATACCGCTCTCACCAGCCTTACTACCACAGTACCGTCCCCCCACCAGCCATTACTACCACAACCGTCCCTCCACCAACATTACTATCAAGTATCCCTTCACCAGCCATTACTTCCCAGTACCTCCCTCACCACAACCACAGTACCGCCCACCAGCCATTTCTGCCACAATACCGACTTCACAAGCCATTATACCACAGACCGTCCCCACCCTCATTACTATCACAGTCCCCATTTTTCCAGCCAAAACTACCACATCCGTCCTCCCCAGCCATTCTACCACAGTACCGCCCCACCACCATTACACCCCAATACCGCCCTCACCAGACATTACTTCAAGTATCTTCCCTTTACCACCTTTCTTCCACATACCCTCCCCCCACCAAGTAACCCCAGTACCGTCCCCCTTTCCCCCCATTCTGCCACATTACCGACTTCACAAGCCTTACACCACAGACCGTCCCCCCCACGATTAAAATACCAAAATACCGTCCCCACCAGCCATTATACCACGGACCGTCCCTCACCACCATTCTACGTCGTACCGTCATCATCACCTTACTCCACAGTACCGTCCCTACCACCTTACACCACTACCCCCCCGCAGTCATTTTACCACATACCCTCCCTCCCAGCCTTTTCACCACGTAAAAGCCCTCGCACCCTTACTACCACATACCCCTCCCCACCCGCCATTTCAACCACAGACCGTCCCTCGCGCCATTACTACCACAGTACCGCCCTCAACCCGCCCTTACAACACAGTCCTTTTTCCAACAGCCATTGCTACCACAGTACCGCCCCCCACCATTACACAAAAATACCGTCCCTCGGGGCCTTACTCCACAGTACCGGCCCCACCACCATTACTACCCAGTAAACCCTCCCCCGCAGCCTTACTACCACAGTTCGTCCCCAAACCCCCTTAACCCAATACCCTCCCCACCCCCCATTTTTTTCCACAATACCCTCCCTCACCAGCCCTTCTACCCCAACCGCCCCCCACCCCATTACGCCACGTAACCGTCCCCAACCACGATTACTAAACCCAAAATACCGTCCCCCACCACCTTCTCCACTAACCCCCCCACCAGCCTTACACCATGTACCGTCCCTCACCGCCAACACAAAAAACCGTCCCCTTTCCACCATTAAGCCCAGTACCCTCCCTCAAGCCTTTCTACCAAAGACCGTCCCCCCCCCGCTTTACCCCGACCGTCCCTCACAAGCCATTATTACCACGGTACCGTCCCCCCCAGCCAACACCACATACCGTCCCCCACCCGCCATTCATCAAAAAAACCGTCCCTATCACCATTTTTACCACAGTACCGTCCCCCCCACCACCATTCAAAACCAAAAAAAGGGCCCTAACCCCCATTCATCACAGTACCGTTCCCCCCGCCATTATGCCCCAGACCTCCTCACCCGCCAATACTACCACATACCGCCCTCACCAGCCCATTTCTGCAACAGTACCCTCCCTCCCACCTTACTATCAAAGTAAACCCTCCCCCAAACCGCCTTACTCCCGTCCGTCCCCTCCCGTTCATCACGTACCGTTTCTAACAGCCATTACTACCACGTACCGCCCCCCCCCTTACTACCACGTCCGTCCCCCCACCAGCCCTTACTACCAAATACCGTTTCCCCCTT
>NC_069401.1:82643-122452 GCF_026875155.1 Cherax quadricarinatus
AAACCATTTGCTCCTTTAAATCCTTCAAACACTCCCGCTTGCCTGCTGGAAGCCAACCCCCTCGCCAAAAAACCCCCTTTTACCCCTCCCCTCCAACCTTTCCTGGGCCGACCCTACCCCGCCTTCCTTCACACACATGATACACTTTGAATCACTCGTTTCGCTCCTTTCTCTCTACAGTCCGAACCACCTCAACAACCCTTTCCTCCCCTTGGACAACATTTTTTTGGAAATCCCCACCTCCTCCTAACTTCCAAACTACAAAATTTCTGCATTATATTCACACCACACATTCCCCTCAACAACATCCCCACTCCTCCAGCCTTCCTCGCTGAAACATTCACACCATGCTTCCCACCCATATAAGAGCTTTGGTAAAACATACCTCATACATTCCCCCCTTTGCCTCCAAGGAAAAAGTTCTTTGTCTCCACAACCCTAAGTGCACCACTCCCCCCTTTTTCCCCATCAGTTCTTGATCACCTCATTTTTCTAGACCCATCCGCTGACATCCACCCCTAAATATCTGAATACTTTCCCACCCCCCTCCAACTCTCTCCCTCCAATTGATATCCAATCTTCATCCCCAAATTTTTTTTTTATCCCAAAAAACCTTACTCTTTCCCCTTGTACATTTTAATTTTCTTCTTTTGCACCCCCTACCCAAATTCATCCCCCAATCTCTGAAATTTCTCTTCAGAATCCCCCAAAGCACGTGTCATCAGAAAAGAGCAACGTGACAACCCCCACTTGGTGTATTTTTTATCTTTTAACTCCATCCTAATTTTCATATATATTATATAATATTATATATATATATATATATAAAAAATATATATATTTATTTTAAATTAATATATATATATATATATTATATAAAAATATAATATAATATATGGTGCCAAATTTGGGAAAACTCCCAAAATAGGAAGTGAAAATTTTGTATAGCAAAAATTTTCGCAAAAAAATTTAAACCTAAAAAAAAAACATACTTATTACGTAAACTTATCTAAACTATATTTAGCGGAGTAGCCAAAAATTAAAATTTGAGCTTGTTATATAAGGCAAGTAAGTTTTCTAATTTTTTTTTTTAACAAAATTATTAAATTTTTACTTAACATAAATGAAAAAAATATATCTTTTAAACGTAAAAGAAATTTTTTAAATTACTTAATTTTTTAAAAAATTCTTTTAATTACAGTTTTTACCTTATCGGGGACGACCACCCACACACACTCATACACACACACACACACACCAAATTTAAAATTAAGTCTTAAGATTTAGACACTTTTGCAGTATGGAAATCTTTATTTAGGAAACGTTTCGCCCCACAGTGGCTTTTATCAGTCCAAACAAAGAGGGAAAGGGGTGGGGAGGAAGAATGAGGTAATCATCCCCCAACCGGATCGATTGTTAGTCCATCAACTTGTAGAAGTCAGCAAGGGCCCTAACGTGGGTTAATACTGAATGAGTAGTGAAGCAATGGGGTTTGGGGCAAGGTACCATCCACAGTCAATAGGTTTCGCCAAAGGGTTAACAAGGTTGAAGAATTCTTTGAAAAAAGATCCCATGATGCTGCATTGTCCGACGTTTGATAAAGGGTTTGAAAAACCGACAAGTTTAAGATTTAGACACTTTTGCAGCAATGGGAAATTTTATTCGGAAACGTTTCGCCACACATGGCTTCAAATCAGCAATAAAAAAGGGAAAGGGGTAAGGGAGGGGGAGAATAGGTAATCATCCCCCAACCTGGAGTCGTGTTTCAGTCCATCAATCTTTTAAAAGTCAGCATAGGGCCGTAGACGTGGCTTTATACTGTTGAGGTGACGTGAAGCAATGGGGGCGGGGTCTTTGTGGTACCATCCACTATCAAGTAGGTTTCGCCCCCGGGTTTAAAAGTTTTGAAAAATTCTTTGTAACAAGACCCATGATGCGCAGTGTCCGACAGTTTTGGAATGGGTTTTAAAAACCGACAAGTTGAAGATTGAACACTTTGCACATAGAAATTTTATTCGGAAACGTTTCGCCACACAGGGGCTTTCACCCCAATACAAAAAAGGGAAGGCGTAAGGGAGGGGGAAAAAGAGGTAATCAGCCCCTCAACCGGAGTCGATGTGTTCAGTCCATCAATCTTTTAGAATGTACAGCATAGGGCCGTAGACGTGGCTTATTAACTGTAGTGAGGTGACGTGAAGCAATGGAGGCGGGGTCATAGGGGTTTCCCAACCACTAGTCGAAGTAGGTCTTCGTCCAAAAGGTTGAACAAGTGTTGAAGGAATTCTTTGTACAAGATCCCATGATGCTGCAGTGTCCAATCTTAAAACTTGTCGGTTTTTCAAACCATTCATCACAACTGTCGGACACTGCAGCATCATGGGATCTTGTTACAAAGAATTCTTCAACACTTGTTCAACCTTTGGACGAAGACCTATTTCGACTAGTGGATGGTACCACTATGACCCCGCCTCCATCTGCTTCACGTCACCTCACTACAGTATATAAGCCACGTCTACGGCCCTATGCTGTACATTCTACAAGATTGATGGACTGAACACATCGACTCCAGGTTGAGGGACTGATTACCTCATTCTCCTCCTCTCCTTACGCCTTCCTCTTTGTATTGGACTGATGAAGCCACTGTGTGGCGAAACGTTTCCTGAATAAAGATTTCCATATGCTGCATAAGTGTCTCAATCTTCAACTTGTCGGTTTTTCAAACCATTCATCACATATATATGTCGTGCCGAATAGGCAGAACTTGCGATCTTGGCTTAAATAGCAACGTTCATCTTGCCATATAGGACAAGTGAAAATTTGTGTATGCAATAATTTCGCCAAAATCATTCGGAACTTAACGAAAAAAATATATTTCACTGTGTTTGTTTAGTATTAAATTATTGTAAACAAATCTAAAATATATTTAGTTGGGTTAGGCTAAAATAAATTCTTCTTGTTATAGTAAGGTTAGGTAAGTTTTCTAAGTTCCTCTGGTGCAAAATTAAAAAATTTTTGCATCACATTAATGAAAAAAAATATTCTTTAAACGTATACGAGGAAATTTTAGAAAGGACTTAATTTTAAAAAGATTTCTTGCTAATTGACCAGTTTTACATATTCGGCACGACATATATATATATATTTTATATATATATATATAATATATATATATGTGTGTGTGTGTGTGTGTGTGTGTGTGTGTGTGTGTGTGGTTGGTGTGTGTGGGTTGTGTTTTGTGGTGGTGTGTGTGTGTGAGTGTGTGTTGTGTGTGTGTGTGTGTTGTGTGTTGTTGGTGGTGTGTTGTGTGTGTGTGTTGTGTGTGTGTGTGTGTGTGTGTGTTAATCTACATATATACAATTAACCTTAAGTTTGCCCGAATGCTTTTCATTACCGAGCGCTGTCCCAAATAAAAATATATTCGATGCATTGAAAATTCAGGTATGGTCCCTATATAAGTTATATCCAGTACTTAAAGATATAAAAATTATTATTATTGGCAAAACAGAGGTTGTACCTGCCTTGGCCCGCCATAAAGTTATCAGCTACCACTCTTCTTCACTTCGAGCATATTCCTAAGACTATAATATCTCTCATAATTTATGTACACTGAGATCAACAATGCATGTAGACGAGGGTATGTATGCATCTCGGTACCTCATTCGCAGTGTGTCCATATTTAGGATTAAATTATTTTTGATTGGAGGAAAGCAGGTGACATACAGCATTAATAATCGTTGAAGGTTGACAGGCTTTAAGATCCATTAACTAATCAGTCAATACTAATTCCTCCATTCTCTTACCCTACACGTGTAGTTGGACATTCTGTCTTGTGGAGCTCCAGCAAAGATTCTATCTGGATTAATTAGGTCGACACCAATGACCAGCTCCTCCTATGACAACGACTCATATTAGGGATAATGTACAAAGAACTCGCACACAGCAGAGAAAAGCTTATGACGACGACATTTCGGACCGAAATGGGCCGAAACGTCGTCCATAAGCTTACTCTCTCCCTATGTTTTTCGGGTTATCGTGCATTGTTCCAGTCACGTTTGTTGTGTTTTTTGTCCCTTCATTAATAACGGGTTTTGTTTCCTTACGAATAAACTGATAATAACAACATCCCGCAGAGATGCAATTTAATATAATTTGATGAATCTCGATTTACTCATCTAAAATGATCATGAAATATCTGGAAGCCGTAGAAGGAGGTGCAGTGTGTGCAGGTGTGTGCAGGTGTGTCAGGTGTGAGTCAGGTGTGGGTGTAGTGTGTGTAGGTGTGTGTAGGTGTGTGTAGGGTTTGTCGCAGGTGTGTGTAGGTGTGTAAGGTGTATGTGATGAGTGTGTAGGTGTGTGTTGGTGTGTGTAGGGTGTGGAGCAGGTGTGTGAGGTGTGTGCAGGTGTGTGTAGGTGTATGCAGGTGTTGGAGGGTGTGTAGGTGTGGTGTAGGTGTTCGCAGATTGTGTGTTAGGGTTCGTGCAGGTGTGTGAAGGTGTCGCAGTGGTGTTAGGGTTTGCAGGTGTTGCAGTTGTGCCGGTGTGTGTAGGTGTGTGTAAGGTGTGTGCAGGTGTGTGCAGGAGTGTGTCAGGTTTCCTTCTGCAGGTTTGTGTCGGTGTTTTTGTCGAGGTGTGTGCAGGTGCGTGATAGGTGTGTGAAGGTAGTGTGGCAAGGTGTGTGCCTGTGTGTCGGTGTGTGGCAAGTGAGTGCAGGTGTGTGTAGGTGTGTGCATGTAAGTGCATGTGGTGCGAGTGGTGTGCAGGTGTGGTGTAGGTGAAATGCCGGTTTGTGCAAGTGTGGCAGGTGTGTGCCGTGTGTGCAGTGTGTGCACGTGTGTGCAGTGTGTGTGCAAGTTGAGTGCAAGTGTGTCAGTCAGTAGTAGGTGTGGATGAAGAAGTGTGCAGTGTGTCAGGTGTGAGCAGGTGTGTGCATGTGTGTGCAGGTGTGTGCAGGAGTGTTGTAGGTGTGTGCAGGGTGTGTGCAGGTGTGTCCGGTGTGTGCAGGTGTGTGTAGGTGTGTGCAGAGTTGCATGTGTGTGCAGTGTGTGCAGGTGTTGTAGGATGTGTAGTGTGTGCAGGTGTGTGTAGGTGTGGTTGCAGGTGTGTGTAGGTGTGTGCAGGTGTGGTTGCAGGTGTGTGCAACAGTGAGTCAGGAAACGTTATGACAACCATCTCCACTTCCCAAAAGTTCTCCCTCGCATCAGAAGGACGAAGGAGAATTTAAAATTAAATTTTAACTGGACAAGAATGATGCCATTGTGAATTACCCATTAACGTGATTTATTAATTATTAATCCGATGTGGAGAGGGTTGGTGATACTGTGAGGTGATCTTTTGTGCTCGTGTGGTGATGTTGTGCTGGTGGAATGATGTTGGTGCAGGTGGATGATGTTGGTGCTGGTGATGGAGATGTGCGGTGTATGATTGATTTGGTGCTGGCGGTGATGATGGTGCAGGTGGATGATTAGCTATGTGCTGTGGAGAATGAATGAGTAGGTGCTGTGGATGAAGTTGGTGGCTGGTTATGAAGTTGCGGGTGCTGGTGGAACATGTTAGGTGCGGTGATGATGTTGGTGCTAGTGGGATGATTATGAGTGCTGGTGATGATGAGTTGTGCTGGTGGGAGATGATATGGTGGTAGGTATATGATGTGCTAAGAGGATGACTTTTGGTGCTGGTGGTTGAGGTTGGATGCAGAAGGGTGATGTTGTGCTGGTGGGTGATGCTGGTGTTGGTCAATGAATGTATGGTGCTGGTGGGATGCTGAATTTTGCTGGTGGTGCAAGTTGTGCTGGTGGATGATGTTTGGTGCTGGTGGATGATGTTGGGTGCTGTGAATGATGTAGGTGCAGAGTGGCTGATGATTGATGCTGGAGGGTTGATGTTGAGGTGCTGGTGGATGATGTTGTGCTGGTGGAAGATGATGGTGCTGGTGTATGAAGTTGGATGCAGGTGGAATATTGAGTTGGTGCTGAGGATGATGTAGGTGGGCTGGCGGGAGATGATGGTGGTTGGTGGATGATGTTGATGCTGGTGATGAAGTAGTGCTGGTGGATGATGGCGTGCTAGTGGGATGATGTTGGCGCTGAAGGTGATGTAGAGCTGGTGTATGATGTTGGTGCTGGTGGCCGATTGTTTGGTGCTGGGTGGATAATGTTGGTAGCATAGTGGATGCTGTTAGGTTGGCTGGTGGCTCTGATTGTTGGTGCTGTGGGTGATGTTGGAGTTGTATATGAAGTGCTACTTAGTGGATGATTTTTGTGCTGTGGAAGAAAGTTGGTGCTGATGGTGAATGTTGAGGTGCTAGGTGGGAATGAATTTGGTGCTGGGTTGAAGTAGGTGCTAGGAGATGATTGCTGCGCAGGTGCTGCTGGGTGAATGTTGGGTAGCTGGTAGGATGACTGTTGGTGCTGGTGGATGGTATAGAGCAGTGGATGATGTTTGGCGCAGGAGGAAGCTGTATGGGTGCGCTTGGTGGTTAGTGTTGATGTTGGTGATGATGGGAGCTAGGGCTGATGTAGGAGCAGGTGGATGAGTGTTGGATCTGGTGGATAAGTCTGGTGCTGTGGGGGTGATGTTGGTGCTGTTTGGGTGAATGTAGGTATGGTTGGATGAAGGTGCTAGAGGATGATGCGTAGGTGCTGTGTGGATGCTGTTGGTGCAGGTGGAAGATGTATTTGGTGCAGGTGGGTGATAAGTGGTGCAGGTGGGTAGATGTTGGGCTGGTGGACGATGATGGTACTGGTGGATGCAAGCTGGTGTAGGTGCATGATGATGTGCTGATGGATGATGATTAGGTACAGGTGGCTGTATGTTTGGAAACTGGTGGACCGATGATGGTGCTATTATGCTAGATGATTAAGCACAGAGTATGCTGAAGGCTGAGTAGGAAGTGACGGCTTGAGGTTAGTGCTGCTGGATTATGTTGGAGCTGATGATTCATGTTGGTACTGGAGGAGACAAACTGGAGCTGATGGATGATATGTGGAGCTGAAGTATGATGTTGGTGCAGATCGAATGATTATGGGCTGAAGGATGAAAGTAAATGTGCTGATGGAAGATTGTTGGTGCTTGTGGATGAATGTGTAGGTGCTCATCGGAAGATGAAGGTGCTAGTGGAAGATTATGGTGCTGAGGATGAATTTGGTACTCTCGTGGAGGTGATGGTGTTTCTGGAGGGTTAAGTTTCCTAAACACCGTTTCATCCCAAAATAAAACACATCATGTCACACTCAGATAAATATATGTCAGCCTGCAAAAAAATTTGGGCGGAATTGTCAAATATACAAATATGGGTGACCTAGAAAAGAAGAAACTGAAGAATGAGAGGGGG
Source organism: Cherax quadricarinatus (assembly GCF_026875155.1). Classification (NCBI taxonomy): domain Eukaryota; kingdom Metazoa; phylum Arthropoda; class Malacostraca; order Decapoda; family Parastacidae; genus Cherax; species Cherax quadricarinatus. Next base: position 89,973 of record NC_069401.1, read on the forward strand.
TTACTATTCATAAGAACATAAGAACATAAGAATGTACGAACACTGCAGAAGGCTATCTGGCCCAACGAGGCAGGTCCTAACAAAACGACATCTACCTAAAGCTACTCAAGAAACAACTCCTCTCGCCCCCCACCAACACCAATCAAACCCAGCCCCTCCCACTCATATATTGTCCAGTCTCTTCTTAAAGCTACCAAGTCCTAGCCTCTACCCCCCACTGGGAAGACTGTTCCACGCAATCTACAACACTGTTAGAAAACCAGTACTTAACCTATGCCCTTTGAACATTTAAAATGGAAAGAAATCCGACAGATTGTTAGGTAAACAATACGCAACAGTTGGGGTATCATTATTTTCCGAAACGTTTCGCCTTCACCGTAGGCTTCCTTTCAATTCGAGTACAGAAAGGTTTGATAGAAGCAGAAGATTCTTGAAGACGATGAATCATCCATCACCCTTACAGTTTTGAGGTGGTCAGTCCCCTCAGTCTGGAGAAGACAATGTTTCCGTTGTCCTGAAACAAGATGAAAGTTGAATTTGCACAGAATGGGCCTTTATAAGTGCCAGGATGTGAGACGTAGGTTTGCTTTGGGAGGCATGTCCTTCTCAAACCCAAGCGTTCCACTAGTAGAGGTGTCGAAGTGGTCTGTACCAAGATACCCATTGTTGTTGCAGTGATTGACAGAAATGAATCATTAAAATGGTAATGAAATACCGACAGATTGTTAGGTAAGACACATATGCAACAGTTGGGTATCTTTATTTTTCGAAACGTTTCGCTACACGGAGATTCTAATCAGTCAGTAACAGAAATGTGATAGAAGCATAAGATACTTGAAGACGATGTAATCATCCATCACCCTTAAAGGTTTTTGAGTTTGTCCGTCCCTCAGTCAGGAGAAGAGCATAGTTCCGTTGTCTGAAACAATAAGAAGTTGAATTGACAAATGTGCCTTTATATAGTGCCAGGATTGAACTTAGTTGGCTTTGGGAGGGCAGGTCCTTCTCAAACCCAGGCCGTTCATCACTAGTAGAGGTTGTCGAAGTGGTCTGTACCAAGATACCTGTTGTTGCATGTGTATGACAGAATGAACAATAAAATGGTATGAAATACCGACAGAATGTTAGGAAAGACACAAATGATAACAGTTGGGTATCTATATTTCGAAACGTTATTCGCCTACACAGTAGGCCCCCCTTCTTCAGTCGAGTACAGAAAGGTTTGATAGAAGCAGAAATACTTGAAGACGATTAATCAGTCCATCACCCTTAAAGTTTCGAGGTGGTCAGTCCTCAGTCTGGAGAAGAGCATGTTCCGTTTGTCTGAAACCATATGACCAATTGCTCTTCTCCAGACTGAGGACTGACCACCACAAAACAATTAAGGGTGATGGACCTGATGTACATCGTCACAGATCTCTGCTTCCTATCAACTTTCTGTACTCACTGAAGAAGCCAACTGGTAGCGAAACGATTCGAAATAAAGATACCCAACATTGCATATTGTCTTACCTAACAATCTGTCGGTATATCATACCATATAAATGTTCATTTCTGTCAAACACCTGCAACACAAGGGTATCTTGGTACAGACCACTTCTGACAACCTTACTAGTGAGACGGCTGGGTTGAGAAGGACCTGCCCTCCCAAAGCCACCTACTCCTCACCTCCTGGCAACATAAAAAGGCCCCAATCGGTCAAATTTCAACTTCAATATTGTTTGCAGACAACGGAACAATGCTCTTCTCCAGACCTGAGGGACTGACCACCACAAACTTTAAGGGTGATGGACTGATACATCTGTCTTCAAGTATCTTCTGCTTCTATCAATCGCTTTCTGTACTCGACTGAAGAATGCCTACTGTGCTAGGCAGACACCGTTCGAAATAAAGATTACCCAACTGTTGCATATGTGTCTTACCTAACAATCTGGTCGGTATTCATACCATTTTAATGTTCATATCAGTCAAACACTGCAACACAAGGGTATCATGGTACAGACCACTCACAACCTCTACTAAGTGAGAACGGCCTGGGTTTGAGAAGGACCTGCCCTCCCAAATCAACCTACGTCTACCTCCTGGCATCTAATATAAAGCCCCATTCTGTACAATTCCAACTTCATATTTGTTTTTCAGACACGGAACAATGCTCTTCTCCAGACTGAGGGACTGACCCCTCAAAACTTTAAGGGTGATGGACTGATTACAATCGTCATCAAAGTACTTCTGCTTCTATCAACCTTTCTGTACTCGAACTGAAGAAGCCTACTTTGGTAGGCGAAACTTTCGAAATAAAGATACCCAACTGTTGCATATGTGGACTTACCTAACAATCGATGCCTTACTAAATCCTAAATTTATACCAACTTAAATCCATTATTCCTGGTTCTACCCTGGTTCGACACCCTCGGTACTTTATTAATGTCTCCCCTTGTTTATGCCCGTCATCCAATTATACACTATTCAATGATACTCCCCTCATTCTAAACTGCCTCTCCAAGAGTGGAGATTAAGGCTTTAAGTCTAATCTTCATACGGGAGGTACCCCTTACACAGTAAAATTATTTAGAGTCATTCTTCTCTGTATGTTCTCTAATGAGTCCTAAGTCCATCCTGTAGTAACGGGGAACAAAACTGAGCACAATAATTAAATGAGGCTCCACTAGAGAGTATAGAGCTGTAAAATAACTTTTGGACTTCTGGTAACTTATACTCTTGAGATAAATCCAGTAATCCTGTTGGCCTTGTTGCGCACACTGAGGCACTGCTGTCTTGGCTTTAGATTACTGGCTTACCATGACTCCCAAGTCTTTATTCAAATACGTAAGCCCAGCTCTACTCACCTAATATAATAAGCTTCGGAGGGTTAATTTCATTACCAAGGGCAAGTACCTTTCACTTATCCACGATTAAAACTACAATCTGCCCTATCTTCTCAGACCAAGACATTATTTGTTCAAATCGTCCTGAGTTCATTGGATACCACCTCAAGTGAATTTAATACGTGCCTACTTTGTATCAATCACAAACTTACTCAGTCACATAATCCCTTCAATCAAGGTCATTAACTGTAAATATGAACCAAGAGAGGGCCTAAAAACTGATCCTTGTGGAACGCCACTAGTGAACTAATCCCCATTCAGATTCACTCCAATAATGTAACTCTCTGATTTCTATTGTAAGGATCCAGGCCTCAATATCCTATGCTAAAACTTTACCTCTATACCCGAGCTGCCACTTTTTCTTAAGAGTCTCTTGTGAGTAACTCATGTCGTAAGGCTTTACTAAAATAACCAAATTAAACAATATCATATTCCCTTACACTGGTCAACTGCCTCAAAGTTCTATTGAAAACGTCCAGTAAGTTTGTCCAGGCAGGAACGACCTCTCGTGAATCCCTGCAGAGATTCATTTATCAAGTATGCTCTTCAAGGTGACTTCTGATAATGTCAGCTATAAGTTATTCTAATAACTTGCCCACTATAATGTTCAGGCTTATTGGACGGTAATTTGAAGGAGTGGGGACTTATCCCCTTAATTGAACTAAGAACCACATTAGCCATCTTCCACATCTCAGGCACAACACTGGTAGGATGGACGCATTGAATACACTCGATAATGGCTGGACTAACCTCCATCTTGCATTCCTTAAGTACCCTTGAAAACAACTCATTCGGGTCCCGGGGACTTATTTTGTTTCAGTTTGTCTATCTGTTTAATAACCAGTCCTTCGTAGACAGTAAATCAGTTAACTTAAAATTTCATCAGGAATTAAATAAATTGTTAATTACTGGAATCCTCATTTACATCTTCCTGTTAAAAACTGACAAAAAATAGTCCATTAAAAATAAGGAACACCTTCCAGTTCATTAACCGTCAGCGTCCATTCCCCAGATTTCAAGGTCCTCTACTTTTTTTTCCTTCAACCTTCCGTCCTATACACTTGAAAGAACCCTCCTTTGGATAAGTGTCATTTGATTCATAGCAACTCTAATTTCATATCCCACGATTAGGTCCTTTCTAATCTGCCTTATTTTACTTCTCTGTTTAAGCTGAACATATTGTCAGTAAGGTTAACCTCTCCTCTTCTGAAGCGTCCTATAAATTCCCCCTTTCTCCCCTAATATATGCTATTATGCCACCTCCTGATTAACACCCATTTGGGTCGTTATTATTAGACCAAAATTTCCTCTCAGGGGAATGTATAACTCTGGGCACTGTGCTACAATAATTAAGAAAACAATCATAAAAGCAGATCCCTTCATAGTCATAAGTAATGATTAATCGTCAATAAAATCATTAGCAAGCTAGATATCCCCAAAAGAATTAGACAGATGTATCCATTAAGAAGTCCATTATAATCTGGCAGCAACGAAAATCGGGATTTTTACTTGTATTATCAATTATTCTTGCATTCCCAATTAATGCTAATGGTGATGGAATAGTTACCTACTTGCGCCAAGCCTTCAGTGATCTCCAGATTATTCACGTGTTTCCTTATTTGACAAGACTTAGGTTCAAGCAAATTATTACCTCCTGGTAGGTTCCAGTTACACTCTGTTCAGAAAACAGTCCTGCACTGTTTCACATGATATCACGGGACTCTAGATTACCTGTCCAAAGAATTCCATCAAATTTGCTAAAGTTAAAATCCCCTACTATGACTTACGTTATCTGTGTCCAGAAGCCCTAACAATTTCGTCCCAAAGAAAGTCTCCTCTATCGTGATCCAAGCCTGGAGGTGTCGGTTTAATACACCTAGAACTAGTTTTTCCCCCCTTGGACCCTCCACGAACTCTACCCAAACGACTCTGATACTTTCTTGCTCCATCTATTTTTTATAACCTTTATTCTATGCAACAATAATATTTCTCGAACAACAATGCAACTCCTCCCCCCTTTCCCATACATCTATCCACATTGAATAACTTAAATCCCTGAATATTACACTCAGCAGTCAAATCCCGACTCTTTAAATCATCAACCAACGTTTCAGTTAATGCAATGATATCAAAGTTCCCCAGCACATGCCTACCAAACGTATTCATTAAATGTTATTCTTGCACTTTCGACCTGTTAAGCAATAAAATACCAACATATGTTTTTCTTCAGCAGCTGAATTTTCCTATTACATCTTTGTTTTGTTTTATACACAATTTCTGAAATATCATTACCAGAGTTACTCCATGACAGTTACTATAAGAATTTTAGCTTAATATCAAGCATAAGTCAATATATCCATATTCATTTATTAATCATTTCAAAACCCATACCTCTAACTAACCTAGTTTAATTCCTAACAACCCCCTCAACTGAGTTAGCAAGAAAACCCAACTCTGCCCTGGGATAAGTGAACCCCACCCTGGCATACAAGTCATATTCGGCCCACAGAAGATGTCCCAGTTGACACTGCATGGTACATGCATTATCCTACAGTGTTTATCAGCCAACATTTAATACCATTGCTCTGGACAACCAGTCATTACCAACACCTCTATCTTTGGCCAAATGCCACATATAAACAGGCGCCCCCCTTTCTTCTCCTAATCATGTCTATAGCTTCCTGAACTTTCTACCTAAATCCTCAACTCTACGCTTGCCTACCCTCAATGCATCCTCCAGCCCAGATGCAAATAATAGGATTTGATCCCATTACCGTTCATGGTGTTGCCAAGCCGGCTAGCAATGTCCTCCATCCTCCCAGCCCCAGAAAGCATACCCTTTGTCACTCCCTACACCTGTCCTTCAAGCAGAATGCCTCTATCCATGTATCTAACCTGGCTAATCCCAACAACAACAATATTCTTACCCTTCCTTGTTGTCGTTCGTCGTGCCGATCCCAGTAGTAACTCACGATTCGTCGGGTACGCCGAGAATTCGTTGGAGGTTATTTCCTTACGGGAGTTTCCACAATAGCATCTCTTTCGTCTTCAATCGTTTCTCTGCTTTCCCATCGTCATCTCTCCTTGATCGTCCCCCCGTTCCAACTTCGTCGTCCCCTCTGTCCAACCACTGACCACGATCCTTCTTGACCTGAGGACTCGAAACAGGAGGACTACTACATCCAGCTTGTGTTTCCTCGTCAATCGCCGTATCTCCATCTTCGCTGCCTGAATTCTTCCTTACGGTGCTGGTAAATTTGCTCGATGGAGGGCATCTGGTCAGTCCAGGGTGAGCATACAAGACACTCTTCACAGAGTTAGTACGGTCAGCACTCCCATAGTATCAGTCACCACTCAAGAGCACACAAACAGGTCTTCACTGAGCTAAGTACACGTCCCCACTGTTACTCTCACCTGTGTTAGACACCACAGGTGTTACTCACCTGTGTTAGACCCACAGTGTTTACCACCAGTTTAGACACACCACAGGTTTACTCACCTGTGGTATAGACACCACAGTTTACTCACCTGTGTTTTAGACACCACAGTTGTTCACTTCACCTGTGTTAGACACCACAGTTGTTACCTCACCAGGATAGACACCAACAGGAGTTACGCACCTGTTATAACACCCACAAACACTGTTTTATTGTTACTTTATCACAACACAACAACAACGACAAGTTCTGCGTTCGTCTTGTTGGGTTTTTTGTTGGGGTTCATATGCTCCCGGCATTTTTGTTCACCTAAGAGATAAGAAAAGATAAATTTCGTTCGGATTTATTAACCCCGGAGGGTTAGCCAAACCCAGGAATAACCCAAGAAAGTCGATGCTTCAATCGAGGACTGTCTAACTATTTCCATTGGGGTCCTTAATCTTGTTCCCCCAGGATGCGACCCTACACACCATCGACTAAACACACAGGGTAACTAATTGGCTGCTAGGTGACCAGGACAACAGGATAAGTAAACTTGTCTAAATGTTTCCACCGCCAGGGAATACGAACCCAGGCCCTCCGTCTGTGAAGCCGGGAGCTTTAGCCACCAGCCAACCGGCCACCTACAAAACGCAGAACTTACAGAGGTAGGCCTCTTCTCCACTTCCCCCCAGGAGATTTGTGATAATGCCATAAAAAATTATGTTGTCCTTTGTAAATGTAGATGTTTGCTAGGATTATAGATATAAACCCATATCATCCTTGTTGAGTTTTATTAATAATTTTAAGCTCATCCAATAAAATTTTACTGCTGATTTTTTGGACAAAATAACTCATAGACTTTTTTTTAGACGTCTTAATTATTAAGGATAACTATTAATTTAAACTGAAAATATACAGAAAACCAAAGAATAACCTGTTACTTATTTCACTATTAATCTTCTGATTATGATGGATTAAACTTCAGTATCGCATCCAAGTTTTGAGAGCTTGCGTACTGCAGCCCAGAGTTTATAAGAAGAAGAAATAATTAGCGATTATGAAAATAGCCATTGATCTAAAATAACCCAAAATCTTAATTCACAATTTAATTAAATAAAAATAATAATAATAAAAATAATATAATAATAATAATAATAATAATAATAATAATAAAAATAATAATATAAATAATAATAATAATAATAATATTAAAAATAACAACAAATAATAATAATAATAATAATAAAAAATAATATAATAACAACATTAAAAACCCACAACAATAATAATAATAATAATAATATTAATAATAATAAAATAAAAATAATAATAATAACAAATAATAACAATACTAATAACAAAATAATAACCATAATAATAATAATAATAATGATAATAATAATAGTAATAAAAAATAATAATAATAATAAAAATAATAATAATAAAATAATAATAAAAAATAAATAATTATAATAATCAATAATAATAATACTAACACTACTAATAATAACAATAAATAATAATAATAATAAAATAATAATAATCATCATAATAATAATAGATAATAATAATAATAAGTAAAAATAATAATAATACCAACAATAATAATAAATAATAATAATAAATAATAATAATAAAATAATTAAAATAATAATAATATAATAATAAAAAATAATAACCAAACTTATATTTCTTGCAAGTTATCATGTACAAAACGTATACAGACCATAGCTGACATCAGTGACATAGTACATTACAACGTAAACAGACCATAGCTGACATCAGTGACAAATACATGTACAAGGTATACAGACCATAGCTGACATCAGTGAATAGTACATGTAACCAACGATACAGACCTAGCTGACATCAGATGTGACAACTATCAAAAAGCCCCTTGTTAGAAATTACAATTTACTTCCACCACAATGTAAAACACTCCTTTTCAACCAAAATTATGTTTGGTTTCTCTCTTTCCATAAAAATCATCTTTAAATAACCTCCTCTACTTAAGAATTTTTTAAATTAATGTGCAATCAAAAATCTTGATACAGTAAAAAAAAAAAAAAAGCTTCGGATTCCAAATTCCTACTAAATTGCTGATGCATGTGTCTCAAGATTCGCCTTTAAAAAAAAATGTAAATAAAGTTTATTCTGGGTCAGACTGGGAAAAGCCGAACTAAATTTTAACAACATAAATATAGCATTAAGGACTGGGACACGACTCTAATGCTCTTATATATTCGTGTCAGAGACTTAACCACCCAGTGAATTTCAAAACGACCGAGAAAGTAGTACCAAGCAGGTCTATTATGGTTGAGAAAAATCCAATTGAATAATTGCTTATAAAAAATAGTTTTGATTTTAATATGTATATAGGTTTAGGATTATATAAATTAAATACATTAATAATTAATAAAATTTGAAGAATTTAGTCAAAATGGGGGGGTCTGGAAACCATGACCATCCCACCAGCAACATAATGGAGCGGGTGTAATGTTGAACTGACTGTGAGTCGACATCTCAGCATATATAGCCTTCCCTGTTCTATATAATTTCAGGTCCTTGATAATGTGCGAACTTACGAAGTGCTTGAGTTTCACTATTGGATTCAACTTTTCACTTTGCTTTCACACTACTAAATTAAATAAGAGTTAACATTTCTGTTTCTTTAGAATAATTACCCCAATATTATGTGCCAGCTAAAATACATGTATCTCGTTTCCTAGTAATCACTCAATTCCTGATTCATCCTATCAAAGTCCATCAGTTGGCGGATCACACATTTTTGGGGCCCTGAAGCTTGGAAACTATATTGGGCCCTTCGCAACCTCTACTCATACAGTAGACCCAAAATATTTTTAAGACATTTAGATTAAAGTCGCTTTTTCAGGTTCCCTCCGGGATTAAGAGCCTGATCGTCATTAAGTTTCGCAGTAGATTTTTCACTGGGTGTTATACAACACCTAGGTTAATAAAGTCCATTAGTTTTCGGCCCAAAAGAAGACAAATCCAATTCCTAAGGATTCAAAAGATTCCCTGAAATAACAAAGACCTTTCTTCAGAGTTTTAAGGCTGATACAAACCGTTTAAAAATTCTATATGAATGAAAATGGTATATAATATCAACAAGTTGAAGAGTCAGAATCATTTACGGGACTGACCACCTCCAACACTATACCACCAAGGTTTGGTGGATAAATTACATCTTTCCCTCGCTAACGTAACGCCTGTAGCCGATCCAGTTTATTCCCTCAAAATTGACGAAAAGCCTAACTGAGTTAGGTGTAACGTATCAGATCAACTCTAAAGATTCCCAGCTGTTGCACAGTGTAATCTTACTCTTCAACTCGACGGTTATATATATACATTTTTTGAGAATACATTGTCTAACACGGCAACACAATGGAATCTTGGTACAGAAGACAACTATAACATCACTGCATAAAACAACTAGTTATGCGTAGAGAAGGGTTGGAAGACGAGAGGGCCAGTAATACTGCCACCGTGCTCCTCAGATTCCTTGCCTTCTTACTTCTTTCTACCAGTAGGGTCCGCCTCTTCTGTGTCATCCAGACCTTAAACGTCTGATCCTCTGCAATATTAAAACTAATCTACTACTTCATTTCACATAGTCCCGAACTACGGAGTTGGGCGCTCCTCTAGGCTGACGGACTGACCTCCACCAAAATCTGTTACCTTAAAGGTTGATGTACTGATGACATTACCTCGCTACTACCCTGTTGCCTACAATTTATGCTCCGTCTGTATACACTCAGAAGCCACGGTGCGGGCGAAACATTTCAGTCACAACACACCTCACGGTGAATAAATCTGCTGCAACATTTTTCCCTATCCCTTGAAATATTTTATCCACAATCAAAAAATAAAATACTTTAACGATGCATAGTGATCCCAGTGTTTTGTAACCTTTCAGAAAAAAGGAAAGTACTAAATATCGAAATTATACCTTCTTGATTTATATAAAAAACAAATGCTAAGGTTTCGAATTTTCGTTTCCATAAAAAAATCTCATGACGCAGGTTTTTCATTATCCCTCGTAAGAATACAGTTGGGACCAATATACTGGGAATTTTTGGAAGACTTGTTAATTGGCCAAAACTTCCTTGTCTGGACATTGTGAATGTTTTGAGACATTAAAGTTAAGAAGCACACCAGGGTTTGTGTAAGCTTAGAAGAGAGGAATAATGTCCAGTCAGGAGAAATAGGGCTTGGAGTAAAAAGCTTTTTTGCCTAACGAAAAAAAGGACGAAAAGAAGTGGCAGGAAAATAATCATACCATGACAAACAATTCCGTGTTGGTCTAGTGTCAAGTTTATGCGAGTGAGAAAAAAATGGTAAAGGGCAGAAGACAGTGTGGGAGAAGCGCGGGCAGAAGGGTGGGGGGGGGGAGAGCTCGGAAGGGTGAGAGTTCAGTAGAAGAGTCAGAGCAGCTAGCTGGCGTGTGGGGCGAGGAGCGAAGAGCAGTATAGGAAGACGTCAGTAGAAGAGTCAGTAGAAGAGTCAGTAGAAGACAGCCAGACAAGAGTCAGTAGAAGAGTCAGTAAAGAATCAGGTAAGAAGAGAGGAAAATCCAGAACACTGAACAGATTAAGTAAAAGGAAACACAAAATCTAATTAATTTCCATTGACTGTCCAATTAATGTATCTGACAATGTTCCCAGGACAGGCAATGCACATCAGAAACCAAAATTGGGAACAAGACTAGAATACTGAGTAAAATAACTTATATGCCACGACGGTATGTAACGAGGACTAGGAAAGGCTCCAAAATTTTGGCAAGGACTAGATAACTGGTATAACTATGTTCCTCTAACATCACAGAATGAGAATAATGATTAGTGAAAAGACGAATAATTCTTTTGAATTCGTGAATCAGCTACTGTCGCCACTGTTTACGTAAAAAGCATAAAAGGCAGAAAATTTAAGAACACAGAATACCGAATAGAGATTCCAGAACTCAGATTGCTACGAAGTATTTATATATGTGCCTATAAACTTGTAACATCCTAGGAGCCTACCCTACAACCTTTTATCCCCCAATACAAATCTAATAAACTACTTCATTACGTGCTTACATCATACCTTGTATATTTAATTTATCCCTTTTTCAATAAAATTATGTATTACTTATTACCGAATTTCTTTCACACAATAGCTCAATAAAAAGGCTTCCCCATTTTACAATTTACCTCCTGGCACCACCAAATTTTACCTACTACTACGACTTCCTTCGCAATAACATTTTTTAACCCACTTTAGCATTGAGAAATCCCAACCACCATTACTCACACACTGATTCAAAACCCCCACGCATTCACTCAACATTTCCCAAAATCCCTCTCTCTTCTCCTCTACACTTCTCTCTTCATCCCAGGTGCATACACACTTATTATAACCCACTTTTCACATCCACATCTTTATTTTACTCCACTTAATTCCTTGAATTAAATACAGTTTATAGTCCCTCTTTTCCTGCCATAGCTTATCCTGTCAACATATTCTACTTCCTTCTTTAGCTCTAAACTCTATTTGAAAACCCCAGTGACCTAATCCCATTTTATTCCGCTCCACTGAAACTCTCCCACCCCCTTCAGCTTTTGTTTTCACTTAAAGACAGGACAATCCAGCTTCTTCTCATTCTAACATCCACAATCATCCTTTCTTATCATTCCTGCACAACATCCACGCACATTCAGACTTCCCACTTTACAATTCTTCATCTTATTCTTTTTTAGTGACAATCTTACGGAAACGGGGGTTTACTAGGCCCATTGTTCCCGGCATTTTCGTTGACTTTTACAACACGCTGGTTTATTATATAATAAATATAATATATTATCTATATATATTAATTTATATTTATATATTATATATATATATTATAATGTGTGGTGTGTGGTGTGTGTGTGTGTGTGTGTGTGTGTGTGTGTGTGTGTGGTTGGTGTGTGTGGGTTGTGTTTTGTGGTGGTGTGTGTGTGTGAGTGTGTGTTGTGTGTGTGTGTGTGTTGTGTGTTGTTGGTGGTGTGTTGTGTGTGTGTGTTGTGTGTGTGTGTGTGTGTGTGTGTTAATCTACATATATACAATTAACCTTAAGTTTGCCCGAATGCTTTTCATTACCGAGCGCTGTCCCAAATAAAAATATATTCGATGCATTGAAAATTCAGGTATGGTCCCTATATAAGTTATATCCAGTACTTTAAAAGATAAAAAAATTATTATTATTGGCAAAACAGAGGTTGTACCTGCCTTGGCCCGCCATAAAGTTATCAGCTACCACTCTTCTTCACTTCGAGCATATTCCTAAGACTATAATATCTCTCATAATTTATGTACACTGGATCAAATGCATGTAGACGAGGGTATTTATGCAACTCGGTCCCTCAATCGCAGTGTGTCCATATTTAGGATTAAATTATTTTTGATTGGAGGAAAGCAGGTGACATACAGCATTAATAATCGTTGAAGGTTGACAGGCTTTAAGATCCATTAACTAATCAGCAATAACTAATCCTCTCCATTCTCTTACCCTAGCACTTGTATTTGGACATTCTGTCTTTTGAGCTCCAGCAAAGATCTATCTGAATTAATCTAGGTCCGACACCATGAGCCAGCTCCCTCCTATGACAACGACTCATATTAGGGATAATTACAAAGAACTCGCACACAGCAGAGCAAAGCTTATGACAGACGACATTTCGACCGAGAAATGGACCGAAACGTCGTCCATAAGCTTACTCTCTCCCTATGTTTTTCGGGTTATCGTGCATTGTTCCAGTCACGTTTGTTGTGTTTTTTGTCCCTTCATTAATAACGGGTTTTGTTTCCTTACGAATAAACTGATAATAACAACATCCCGCAGAGATGCAATTTAATATAATTTGATGAATCTCGATTTACTCATCTAAAATGATCATGAAATATCTGGAAGCCGTAGAAGGAGGTGCAGTGTGTGCAGGTGTGTGCAGGTGTGTCAGGTGTGAGTCAGGTGTGGGTGTAGTGTGTGTAGGTGTGTGTAGGTGTGTGTAGGGTTTGTCGCAGGTGTGTGTAGGTGTGTAAGGTGTATGTGATGAGTGTGTAGGTGTGTGTTGGTGTGTGTAGGGTGTGGAGCAGGTGTGTGAGGTGTGTGCAGGTGTGTGTAGGTGTATGCAGGTGTTGGAGGGTGTGTAGGTGTGGTGTAGGTGTTCGCAGATTGTGTGTTAGGGTTCGTGCAGGTGTGTGAAGGTGTCGCAGTGGTGTTAGGGTTTGCAGGTGTTGCAGTTGTGCCGGTGTGTGTAGGTGTGTGTAAGGTGTGTGCAGGTGTGTGCAGGAGTGTGTCAGGTTTCCTTCTGCAGGTTTGTGTCGGTGTTTTTGTCGAGGTGTGTGCAGGTGCGTGATAGGTGTGTGAAGGTAGTGTGGCAAGGTGTGTGCCTGTGTGTCGGTGTGTGGCAAGTGAGTGCAGGTGTGTGTAGGTGTGTGCATGTAAGTGCATGTGGTGCGAGTGGTGTGCAGGTGTGGTGTAGGTGAAATGCCGGTTTGTGCAAGTGTGGCAGGTGTGTGCCGTGTGTGCAGTGTGTGCACGTGTGTGCAGTGTGTGTGCAAGTTGAGTGCAAGTGTGTCAGTCAGTAGTAGGTGTGGATGAAGAAGTGTGCAGTGTGTCAGGTGTGAGCAGGTGTGTGCATGTGTGTGCAGGTGTGTGCAGGAGTGTTGTAGGTGTGTGCAGGGTGTGTGCAGGTGTGTCCGGTGTGTGCAGGTGTGTGTAGGTGTGTGCAGAGTTGCATGTGTGTGCAGTGTGTGCAGGTGTTGTAGGATGTGTAGTGTGTGCAGGTGTGTGTAGGTGTGGTTGCAGGTGTGTGTAGGTGTGTGCAGGTGTGGTTGCAGGTGTGTGCAACAGTGAGTCAGGAAACGTTATGACAACCATCTCCACTTCCCAAAAGTTCTCCCTCGCATCAGAAGGACGAAGGAGAATTTAAAATTAAATTTTAACTGGACAAGAATGATGCCATTGTGAATTACCCATTAACGTGATTTATTAATTATTAATCCGATGTGGAGAGGGTTGGTGATACTGTGAGGTGATCTTTTGTGCTCGTGTGGTGATGTTGTGCTGGTGGAATGATGTTGGTGCAGGTGGATGATGTTGGTGCTGGTGATGGAGATGTGCGGTGTATGATTGATTTGGTGCTGGCGGTGATGATGGTGCAGGTGGATGATTAGCTATGTGCTGTGGAGAATGAATGAGTAGGTGCTGTGGATGAAGTTGGTGGCTGGTTATGAAGTTGCGGGTGCTGGTGGAACATGTTAGGTGCGGTGATGATGTTGGTGCTAGTGGGATGATTATGAGTGCTGGTGATGATGAGTTGTGCTGGTGGGAGATGATATGGTGGTAGGTATATGATGTGCTAAGAGGATGACTTTTGGTGCTGGTGGTTGAGGTTGGATGCAGAAGGGTGATGTTGTGCTGGTGGGTGATGCTGGTGTTGGTCAATGAATGTATGGTGCTGGTGGGATGCTGAATTTTGCTGGTGGTGCAAGTTGTGCTGGTGGATGATGTTTGGTGCTGGTGGATGATGTTGGGTGCTGTGAATGATGTAGGTGCAGAGTGGCTGATGATTGATGCTGGAGGGTTGATGTTGAGGTGCTGGTGGATGATGTTGTGCTGGTGGAAGATGATGGTGCTGGTGTATGAAGTTGGATGCAGGTGGAATATTGAGTTGGTGCTGAGGATGATGTAGGTGGGCTGGCGGGAGATGATGGTGGTTGGTGGATGATGTTGATGCTGGTGATGAAGTAGTGCTGGTGGATGATGGCGTGCTAGTGGGATGATGTTGGCGCTGAAGGTGATGTAGAGCTGGTGTATGATGTTGGTGCTGGTGGCCGATTGTTTGGTGCTGGGTGGATAATGTTGGTAGCATAGTGGATGCTGTTAGGTTGGCTGGTGGCTCTGATTGTTGGTGCTGTGGGTGATGTTGGAGTTGTATATGAAGTGCTACTTAGTGGATGATTTTTGTGCTGTGGAAGAAAGTTGGTGCTGATGGTGAATGTTGAGGTGCTAGGTGGGAATGAATTTGGTGCTGGGTTGAAGTAGGTGCTAGGAGATGATTGCTGCGCAGGTGCTGCTGGGTGAATGTTGGGTAGCTGGTAGGATGACTGTTGGTGCTGGTGGATGGTATAGAGCAGTGGATGATGTTTGGCGCAGGAGGAAGCTGTATGGGTGCGCTTGGTGGTTAGTGTTGATGTTGGTGATGATGGGAGCTAGGGCTGATGTAGGAGCAGGTGGATGAGTGTTGGATCTGGTGGATAAGTCTGGTGCTGTGGGGGTGATGTTGGTGCTGTTTGGGTGAATGTAGGTATGGTTGGATGAAGGTGCTAGAGGATGATGCGTAGGTGCTGTGTGGATGCTGTTGGTGCAGGTGGAAGATGTATTTGGTGCAGGTGGGTGATAAGTGGTGCAGGTGGGTAGATGTTGGGCTGGTGGACGATGATGGTACTGGTGGATGCAAGCTGGTGTAGGTGCATGATGATGTGCTGATGGATGATGATTAGGTACAGGTGGCTGTATGTTTGGAAACTGGTGGACCGATGATGGTGCTATTATGCTAGATGATTAAGCACAGAGTATGCTGAAGGCTGAGTAGGAAGTGACGGCTTGAGGTTAGTGCTGCTGGATTATGTTGGAGCTGATGATTCATGTTGGTACTGGAGGAGACAAACTGGAGCTGATGGATGATATGTGGAGCTGAAGTATGATGTTGGTGCAGATCGAATGATTATGGGCT
This sequence comes from Cherax quadricarinatus, assembly GCF_026875155.1. Lineage (NCBI taxonomy): Eukaryota > Metazoa > Arthropoda > Malacostraca > Decapoda > Parastacidae > Cherax > Cherax quadricarinatus. The sequence continues at coordinate 106,056 of NC_069401.1, forward strand.
GAAGGATGAAAGTAAATGTGCTGATGGAAGATTGTTGGTGCTTGTGGATGAATGTGTAGGTGCTCATCGGAAGATGAAGGTGCTAGTGGAAGATTATGGTGCTGAGGATGAATTTGGTACTCTCGTGGAGGTGATGGTGTTTCTGGAGGGTTAAGTTTCCTAAACACCGTTTCATCCCAAAATAAAACACATCATGTCACACTCAGATGAATATTGTCAGCCTGCAAAAAAAGTTGGGCGGAATTGTCAAATATACAAATAATGGGTGACCTAAGAAAAGAAAAACTGAAGAATGAGAGGGGTTAACTATTTCATAAGAACATAAGAACATAAGAATGTACGAACACTGCAGAAGGCTATCTGGCCCAACGAGGCAGGTCCTAACAAAACGACATCTACCTAAAGCTACTCAAGAAACAACTCCTCTCGCCCCCCACCAACACCAATCAAACCCAGCCCCTCCCACTCATATATTGTCCAGTCTCTTCTTAAAGCTACCAAGTCCTAGCCTCTACCCCCCACTGGGAAGACTGTTCCACGCAATCTACAACACTGTTAGAAAACCAGTACTTAACCTATGCCCTTTGAACATTTAAAATGGAAAGAAATCCGACAGATTGTTAGGTAAACAATACGCAACAGTTGGGGTATCATTATTTTCCGAAACGTTTCGCCTTCACCGTAGGCTTCCTTTCAATTCGAGTACAGAAAGGTTTGATAGAAGCAGAAGATTCTTGAAGACGATGAATCATCCATCACCCTTACAGTTTTGAGGTGGTCAGTCCCCTCAGTCTGGAGAAGACAATGTTTCCGTTGTCCTGAAACAAGATGAAAGTTGAATTTGCACAGAATGGGCCTTTATAAGTGCCAGGATGTGAGACGTAGGTTTGCTTTGGGAGGCATGTCCTTCTCAAACCCAAGCGTTCCACTAGTAGAGGTGTCGAAGTGGTCTGTACCAAGATACCCATTGTTGTTGCAGTGATTGACAGAAATGAATCATTAAAATGGTAATGAAATACCGACAGATTGTTAGGTAAGACACATATGCAACAGTTGGGTATCTTTATTTTTCGAAACGTTTCGCTACACGGAGATTCTAATCAGTCAGTAACAGAAATGTGATAGAAGCATAAGATACTTGAAGACGATGTAATCATCCATCACCCTTAAAGGTTTTTGAGTTTGTCCGTCCCTCAGTCAGGAGAAGAGCATAGTTCCGTTGTCTGAAACAATAAGAAGTTGAATTGACAAATGTGCCTTTATATAGTGCCAGGATTGAACTTAGTTGGCTTTGGGAGGGCAGGTCCTTCTCAAACCCAGGCCGTTCATCACTAGTAGAGGTTGTCGAAGTGGTCTGTACCAAGATACCTGTTGTTGCATGTGTATGACAGAATGAACAATAAAATGGTATGAAATACCGACAGAATGTTAGGAAAGACACAAATGATAACAGTTGGGTATCTATATTTCGAAACGTTATTCGCCTACACAGTAGGCCCCCCTTCTTCAGTCGAGTACAGAAAGGTTTGATAGAAGCAGAAATACTTGAAGACGATTAATCAGTCCATCACCCTTAAAGTTTCGAGGTGGTCAGTCCTCAGTCTGGAGAAGAGCATGTTCCGTTTGTCTGAAACCATATGACCAATTGCTCTTCTCCAGACTGAGGACTGACCACCACAAAACAATTAAGGGTGATGGACCTGATGTACATCGTCACAGATCTCTGCTTCCTATCAACTTTCTGTACTCACTGAAGAAGCCAACTGGTAGCGAAACGATTCGAAATAAAGATACCCAACATTGCATATTGTCTTACCTAACAATCTGTCGGTATATCATACCATATAAATGTTCATTTCTGTCAAACACCTGCAACACAAGGGTATCTTGGTACAGACCACTTCTGACAACCTTACTAGTGAGACGGCTGGGTTGAGAAGGACCTGCCCTCCCAAAGCCACCTACTCCTCACCTCCTGGCAACATAAAAAGGCCCCAATCGGTCAAATTTCAACTTCAATATTGTTTGCAGACAACGGAACAATGCTCTTCTCCAGACCTGAGGGACTGACCACCACAAACTTTAAGGGTGATGGACTGATACATCTGTCTTCAAGTATCTTCTGCTTCTATCAATCGCTTTCTGTACTCGACTGAAGAATGCCTACTGTGCTAGGCAGACACCGTTCGAAATAAAGATTACCCAACTGTTGCATATGTGTCTTACCTAACAATCTGGTCGGTATTCATACCATTTTAATGTTCATATCAGTCAAACACTGCAACACAAGGGTATCATGGTACAGACCACTCACAACCTCTACTAAGTGAGAACGGCCTGGGTTTGAGAAGGACCTGCCCTCCCAAATCAACCTACGTCTACCTCCTGGCATCTAATATAAAGCCCCATTCTGTACAATTCCAACTTCATATTTGTTTTTCAGACACGGAACAATGCTCTTCTCCAGACTGAGGGACTGACCCCTCAAAACTTTAAGGGTGATGGACTGATTACAATCGTCATCAAAGTACTTCTGCTTCTATCAACCTTTCTGTACTCGAACTGAAGAAGCCTACTTTGGTAGGCGAAACTTTCGAAATAAAGATACCCAACTGTTGCATATGTGGACTTACCTAACAATCGATGCCTTACTAAATCCTAAATTTATACCAACTTAAATCCATTATTCCTGGTTCTACCCTGGTTCGACACCCTCGGTACTTTATTAATGTCTCCCCTTGTTTATGCCCGTCATCCAATTATACACTATTCAATGATACTCCCCTCATTCTAAACTGCCTCTCCAAGAGTGGAGATTAAGGCTTTAAGTCTAATCTTCATACGGGAGGTACCCCTTACACAGTAAAATTATTTAGAGTCATTCTTCTCTGTATGTTCTCTAATGAGTCCTAAGTCCATCCTGTAGTAACGGGGAACAAAACTGAGCACAATAATTAAATGAGGCTCCACTAGAGAGTATAGAGCTGTAAAATAACTTTTGGACTTCTGGTAACTTATACTCTTGAGATAAATCCAGTAATCCTGTTGGCCTTGTTGCGCACACTGAGGCACTGCTGTCTTGGCTTTAGATTACTGGCTTACCATGACTCCCAAGTCTTTATTCAAATACGTAAGCCCAGCTCTACTCACCTAATATAATAAGCTTCGGAGGGTTAATTTCATTACCAAGGGCAAGTACCTTTCACTTATCCACGATTAAAACTACAATCTGCCCTATCTTCTCAGACCAAGACATTATTTGTTCAAATCGTCCTGAGTTCATTGGATACCACCTCAAGTGAATTTAATACGTGCCTACTTTGTATCAATCACAAACTTACTCAGTCACATAATCCCTTCAATCAAGGTCATTAACTGTAAATATGAACCAAGAGAGGGCCTAAAAACTGATCCTTGTGGAACGCCACTAGTGAACTAATCCCCATTCAGATTCACTCCAATAATGTAACTCTCTGATTTCTATTGTAAGGATCCAGGCCTCAATATCCTATGCTAAAACTTTACCTCTATACCCGAGCTGCCACTTTTTCTTAAGAGTCTCTTGTGAGTAACTCATGTCGTAAGGCTTTACTAAAATAACCAAATTAAACAATATCATATTCCCTTACACTGGTCAACTGCCTCAAAGTTCTATTGAAAACGTCCAGTAAGTTTGTCCAGGCAGGAACGACCTCTCGTGAATCCCTGCAGAGATTCATTTATCAAGTATGCTCTTCAAGGTGACTTCTGATAATGTCAGCTATAAGTTATTCTAATAACTTGCCCACTATAATGTTCAGGCTTATTGGACGGTAATTTGAAGGAGTGGGGACTTATCCCCTTAATTGAACTAAGAACCACATTAGCCATCTTCCACATCTCAGGCACAACACTGGTAGGATGGACGCATTGAATACACTCGATAATGGCTGGACTAACCTCCATCTTGCATTCCTTAAGTACCCTTGAAAACAACTCATTCGGGTCCCGGGGACTTATTTTGTTTCAGTTTGTCTATCTGTTTAATAACCAGTCCTTCGTAGACAGTAAATCAGTTAACTTAAAATTTCATCAGGAATTAAATAAATTGTTAATTACTGGAATCCTCATTTACATCTTCCTGTTAAAAACTGACAAAAAATAGTCCATTAAAAATAAGGAACACCTTCCAGTTCATTAACCGTCAGCGTCCATTCCCCAGATTTCAAGGTCCTCTACTTTTTTTTCCTTCAACCTTCCGTCCTATACACTTGAAAGAACCCTCCTTTGGATAAGTGTCATTTGATTCATAGCAACTCTAATTTCATATCCCACGATTAGGTCCTTTCTAATCTGCCTTATTTTACTTCTCTGTTTAAGCTGAACATATTGTCAGTAAGGTTAACCTCTCCTCTTCTGAAGCGTCCTATAAATTCCCCCTTTCTCCCCTAATATATGCTATTATGCCACCTCCTGATTAACACCCATTTGGGTCGTTATTATTAGACCAAAATTTCCTCTCAGGGGAATGTATAACTCTGGGCACTGTGCTACAATAATTAAGAAAACAATCATAAAAGCAGATCCCTTCATAGTCATAAGTAATGATTAATCGTCAATAAAATCATTAGCAAGCTAGATATCCCCAAAAGAATTAGACAGATGTATCCATTAAGAAGTCCATTATAATCTGGCAGCAACGAAAATCGGGATTTTTACTTGTATTATCAATTATTCTTGCATTCCCAATTAATGCTAATGGTGATGGAATAGTTACCTACTTGCGCCAAGCCTTCAGTGATCTCCAGATTATTCACGTGTTTCCTTATTTGACAAGACTTAGGTTCAAGCAAATTATTACCTCCTGGTAGGTTCCAGTTACACTCTGTTCAGAAAACAGTCCTGCACTGTTTCACATGATATCACGGGACTCTAGATTACCTGTCCAAAGAATTCCATCAAATTTGCTAAAGTTAAAATCCCCTACTATGACTTACGTTATCTGTGTCCAGAAGCCCTAACAATTTCGTCCCAAAGAAAGTCTCCTCTATCGTGATCCAAGCCTGGAGGTGTCGGTTTAATACACCTAGAACTAGTTTTTCCCCCCTTGGACCCTCCACGAACTCTACCCAAACGACTCTGATACTTTCTTGCTCCATCTATTTTTTATAACCTTTATTCTATGCAACAATAATATTTCTCGAACAACAATGCAACTCCTCCCCCCTTTCCCATACATCTATCCACATTGAATAACTTAAATCCCTGAATATTACACTCAGCAGTCAAATCCCGACTCTTTAAATCATCAACCAACGTTTCAGTTAATGCAATGATATCAAAGTTCCCCAGCACATGCCTACCAAACGTATTCATTAAATGTTATTCTTGCACTTTCGACCTGTTAAGCAATAAAATACCAACATATGTTTTTCTTCAGCAGCTGAATTTTCCTATTACATCTTTGTTTTGTTTTATACACAATTTCTGAAATATCATTACCAGAGTTACTCCATGACAGTTACTATAAGAATTTTAGCTTAATATCAAGCATAAGTCAATATATCCATATTCATTTATTAATCATTTCAAAACCCATACCTCTAACTAACCTAGTTTAATTCCTAACAACCCCCTCAACTGAGTTAGCAAGAAAACCCAACTCTGCCCTGGGATAAGTGAACCCCACCCTGGCATACAAGTCATATTCGGCCCACAGAAGATGTCCCAGTTGACACTGCATGGTACATGCATTATCCTACAGTGTTTATCAGCCAACATTTAATACCATTGCTCTGGACAACCAGTCATTACCAACACCTCTATCTTTGGCCAAATGCCACATATAAACAGGCGCCCCCCTTTCTTCTCCTAATCATGTCTATAGCTTCCTGAACTTTCTACCTAAATCCTCAACTCTACGCTTGCCTACCCTCAATGCATCCTCCAGCCCAGATGCAAATAATAGGATTTGATCCCATTACCGTTCATGGTGTTGCCAAGCCGGCTAGCAATGTCCTCCATCCTCCCAGCCCCAGAAAGCATACCCTTTGTCACTCCCTACACCTGTCCTTCAAGCAGAATGCCTCTATCCATGTATCTAACCTGGCTAATCCCAACAACAACAATATTCTTACCCTTCCTTGTTGTCGTTCGTCGTGCCGATCCCAGTAGTAACTCACGATTCGTCGGGTACGCCGAGAATTCGTTGGAGGTTATTTCCTTACGGGAGTTTCCACAATAGCATCTCTTTCGTCTTCAATCGTTTCTCTGCTTTCCCATCGTCATCTCTCCTTGATCGTCCCCCCGTTCCAACTTCGTCGTCCCCTCTGTCCAACCACTGACCACGATCCTTCTTGACCTGAGGACTCGAAACAGGAGGACTACTACATCCAGCTTGTGTTTCCTCGTCAATCGCCGTATCTCCATCTTCGCTGCCTGAATTCTTCCTTACGGTGCTGGTAAATTTGCTCGATGGAGGGCATCTGGTCAGTCCAGGGTGAGCATACAAGACACTCTTCACAGAGTTAGTACGGTCAGCACTCCCATAGTATCAGTCACCACTCAAGAGCACACAAACAGGTCTTCACTGAGCTAAGTACACGTCCCCACTGTTACTCTCACCTGTGTTAGACACCACAGGTGTTACTCACCTGTGTTAGACCCACAGTGTTTACCACCAGTTTAGACACACCACAGGTTTACTCACCTGTGGTATAGACACCACAGTTTACTCACCTGTGTTTTAGACACCACAGTTGTTCACTTCACCTGTGTTAGACACCACAGTTGTTACCTCACCAGGATAGACACCAACAGGAGTTACGCACCTGTTATAACACCCACAAACACTGTTTTATTGTTACTTTATCACAACACAACAACAACGACAAGTTCTGCGTTCGTCTTGTTGGGTTTTTTGTTGGGGTTCATATGCTCCCGGCATTTTTGTTCACCTAAGAGATAAGAAAAGATAAATTTCGTTCGGATTTATTAACCCCGGAGGGTTAGCCAAACCCAGGAATAACCCAAGAAAGTCGATGCTTCAATCGAGGACTGTCTAACTATTTCCATTGGGGTCCTTAATCTTGTTCCCCCAGGATGCGACCCTACACACCATCGACTAAACACACAGGGTAACTAATTGGCTGCTAGGTGACCAGGACAACAGGATAAGTAAACTTGTCTAAATGTTTCCACCGCCAGGGAATACGAACCCAGGCCCTCCGTCTGTGAAGCCGGGAGCTTTAGCCACCAGGCCACCAGGCCACCTACAAGACGCAGGACTTACAGAGGTAGGACTCTTCTCCACTTCCCCATGGAGATTTGTGATAATGCCATAAAAAATTATGTTGTCCTTTGTAAATGTAGATGTTTGCTAGGATTATAGATATAAACCCATATCATCCTTGTTGAGTTTTATTAATAATTTTAAGCTCATCCAATAAAATTTTACTGCTGATTTTTTGGACAAAATAACTCATAGACTTTTTTTTAGACGTCTTAATTATTAAGGTTAACTATTATTTTAAACTGAAAATATACAGAAAACCAAAGAATAACCTGTTACTTATTTCACTATTAATCTTCTGATTATGATGGATTAAACTTCAGTATCGCATCCAAGTTTTGAGAGCTTGCGTACTGCAGCCCAGAGTTTATAAGAAGAAGAAATAATTAGCGATTATGAAAATAGCCATTGATCTAAAATAACCCAAAATCTTAATTCACAATTTAATTAAATAAAAATAATAATAATAAAAATAATATAATAATAATAATAATAATAATAATAATAATAAAAATAATAATATAAATAATAATAATAATAATAATATTAAAAATAACAACAAATAATAATAATAATAATAATAAAAAATAATATAATAACAACATTAAAAACCCACAACAATAATAATAATAATAATAATATTAATAATAATAAAATAAAAATAATAATAATAACAAATAATAACAATACTAATAACAAAATAATAACCATAATAATAATAATAATAATGATAATAATAATAGTAATAAAAAATAATAATAATAATAAAAATAATAATAATAAAATAATAATAAAAAATAAATAATTATAATAATCAATAATAATAATACTAACACTACTAATAATAACAATAAATAATAATAATAATAAAATAATAATAATCATCATAATAATAATAGATAATAATAATAATAAGTAAAAATAATAATAATACCAACAATAATAATAAATAATAATAATAAATAATAATAATAAAATAATTAAAATAATAATAATATAATAATAAAAAATAATAACCAAACTTATATTTCTTGCAAGTTATCATGTACAAAACGTATACAGACCATAGCTGACATCAGTGACATAGTACATTACAACGTAAACAGACCATAGCTGACATCAGTGACAAATACATGTACAAGGTATACAGACCATAGCTGACATCAGTGAATAGTACATGTAACCAACGATACAGACCTAGCTGACATCAGATGTGACAACTATCAAAAAGCCCCTTGTTAGAAATTACAATTTACTTCCACCACAATGTAAAACACTCCTTTTCAACCAAAATTATGTTTGGTTTCTCTCTTTCCATAAAAATCATCTTTAAATAACCTCCTCTACTTAAGAATTTTTTAAATTAATGTGCAATCAAAAATCTTGATACAGTAAAAAAAAAAAAAAAGCTTCGGATTCCAAATTCCTACTAAATTGCTGATGCATGTGTCTCAAGATTCGCCTTTAAAAAAAAATGTAAATAAAGTTTATTCTGGGTCAGACTGGGAAAAGCCGAACTAAATTTTAACAACATAAATATAGCATTAAGGACTGGGACACGACTCTAATGCTCTTATATATTCGTGTCAGAGACTTAACCACCCAGTGAATTTCAAAACGACCGAGAAAGTAGTACCAAGCAGGTCTATTATGGTTGAGAAAAATCCAATTGAATAATTGCTTATAAAAAATAGTTTTGATTTTAATATGTATATAGGTTTAGGATTATATAAATTAAATACATTAATAATTAATAAAATTTGAAGAATTTAGTCAAAATGGGGGGGTCTGGAAACCATGACCATCCCACCAGCAACATAATGGAGCGGGTGTAATGTTGAACTGACTGTGAGTCGACATCTCAGCATATATAGCCTTCCCTGTTCTATATAATTTCAGGTCCTTGATAATGTGCGAACTTACGAAGTGCTTGAGTTTCACTATTGGATTCAACTTTTCACTTTGCTTTCACACTACTAAATTAAATAAGAGTTAACATTTCTGTTTCTTTAGAATAATTACCCCAATATTATGTGCCAGCTAAAATACATGTATCTCGTTTCCTAGTAATCACTCAATTCCTGATTCATCCTATCAAAGTCCATCAGTTGGCGGATCACACATTTTTGGGGCCCTGAAGCTTGGAAACTATATTGGGCCCTTCGCAACCTCTACTCATACAGTAGACCCAAAATATTTTTAAGACATTTAGATTAAAGTCGCTTTTTCAGGTTCCCTCCGGGATTAAGAGCCTGATCGTCATTAAGTTTCGCAGTAGATTTTTCACTGGGTGTTATACAACACCTAGGTTAATAAAGTCCATTAGTTTTCGGCCCAAAAGAAGACAAATCCAATTCCTAAGGATTCAAAAGATTCCCTGAAATAACAAAGACCTTTCTTCAGAGTTTTAAGGCTGATACAAACCGTTTAAAAATTCTATATGAATGAAAATGGTATATAATATCAACAAGTTGAAGAGTCAGAATCATTTACGGGACTGACCACCTCCAACACTATACCACCAAGGTTTGGTGGATAAATTACATCTTTCCCTCGCTAACGTAACGCCTGTAGCCGATCCAGTTTATTCCCTCAAAATTGACGAAAAGCCTAACTGAGTTAGGTGTAACGTATCAGATCAACTCTAAAGATTCCCAGCTGTTGCACAGTGTAATCTTACTCTTCAACTCGACGGTTATATATATACATTTTTTGAGAATACATTGTCTAACACGGCAACACAATGGAATCTTGGTACAGAAGACAACTATAACATCACTGCATAAAACAACTAGTTATGCGTAGAGAAGGGTTGGAAGACGAGAGGGCCAGTAATACTGCCACCGTGCTCCTCAGATTCCTTGCCTTCTTACTTCTTTCTACCAGTAGGGTCCGCCTCTTCTGTGTCATCCAGACCTTAAACGTCTGATCCTCTGCAATATTAAAACTAATCTACTACTTCATTTCACATAGTCCCGAACTACGGAGTTGGGCGCTCCTCTAGGCTGACGGACTGACCTCCACCAAAATCTGTTACCTTAAAGGTTGATGTACTGATGACATTACCTCGCTACTACCCTGTTGCCTACAATTTATGCTCCGTCTGTATACACTCAGAAGCCACGGTGCGGGCGAAACATTTCAGTCACAACACACCTCACGGTGAATAAATCTGCTGCAACATTTTTCCCTATCCCTTGAAATATTTTATCCACAATCAAAAAATAAAATACTTTAACGATGCATAGTGATCCCAGTGTTTTGTAACCTTTCAGAAAAAAGGAAAGTACTAAATATCGAAATTATACCTTCTTGATTTATATAAAAAACAAATGCTAAGGTTTCGAATTTTCGTTTCCATAAAAAAATCTCATGACGCAGGTTTTTCATTATCCCTCGTAAGAATACAGTTGGGACCAATATACTGGGAATTTTTGGAAGACTTGTTAATTGGCCAAAACTTCCTTGTCTGGACATTGTGAATGTTTTGAGACATTAAAGTTAAGAAGCACACCAGGGTTTGTGTAAGCTTAGAAGAGAGGAATAATGTCCAGTCAGGAGAAATAGGGCTTGGAGTAAAAAGCTTTTTTGCCTAACGAAAAAAAGGACGAAAAGAAGTGGCAGGAAAATAATCATACCATGACAAACAATTCCGTGTTGGTCTAGTGTCAAGTTTATGCGAGTGAGAAAAAAATGGTAAAGGGCAGAAGACAGTGTGGGAGAAGCGCGGGCAGAAGGGTGGGGGGGGGGAGAGCTCGGAAGGGTGAGAGTTCAGTAGAAGAGTCAGAGCAGCTAGCTGGCGTGTGGGGCGAGGAGCGAAGAGCAGTATAGGAAGACGTCAGTAGAAGAGTCAGTAGAAGAGTCAGTAGAAGACAGCCAGACAAGAGTCAGTAGAAGAGTCAGTAAAGAATCAGGTAAGAAGAGAGGAAAATCCAGAACACTGAACAGATTAAGTAAAAGGAAACACAAAATCTAATTAATTTCCATTGACTGTCCAATTAATGTATCTGACAATGTTCCCAGGACAGGCAATGCACATCAGAAACCAAAATTGGGAACAAGACTAGAATACTGAGTAAAATAACTTATATGCCACGACGGTATGTAACGAGGACTAGGAAAGGCTCCAAAATTTTGGCAAGGACTAGATAACTGGTATAACTATGTTCCTCTAACATCACAGAATGAGAATAATGATTAGTGAAAAGACGAATAATTCTTTTGAATTCGTGAATCAGCTACTGTCGCCACTGTTTACGTAAAAAGCATAAAAGGCAGAAAATTTAAGAACACAGAATACCGAATAGAGATTCCAGAACTCAGATTGCTACGAAGTATTTATGGGGTATTACACTCTCACACAAAAAACACCGAATTCGTGTATTACACCTCACACACAACACACCGTATATTACAGGAATTCACTCTCACACCAACACACCGATATTACAGTGGTATTACACTCTCACACACAAACAACCGTATATTACAGTGTATACACTCTCACACACAACACACCGAAATATTACAGTGGTATTACACTCTCACACACAACACTAACATTACAGTGATATTGCTTTATTTTTTGAAGGACACCACTAACAAGGTTACATATTACAAAACTTTCAAACACTAGGATCATAAAAATAAGTCTGGCCGAGAGAGATTCCCAGAAACGTGAGGCATCAGGCCCATTGCTACAAACAACTGCCTCCATCGCCTCGTTGCCAGAGCAACAGTGAGAATACTCTGTAATGCAGCAACCATGCTGAAACTAATTTCGCGGGGTAGTCTAGATTCCCCCAGAGCAGCAAAGCAGCAGCCGTCACGGGCACTTGCATACACTGCTAAACTCACACACCAGAAAGCTTTAATTTACTTTATTTTACAAATGCCTTTAATTTAAAGGACGAGGCTTTACTCCAAGCTGTTCATCGTCATTTTCCTACAATTTGCCTGGTCATCCAATCATGCGCAACGACGATTCTGCTTCTCTCCGTTGATCACTAAAGTTGATTCGTTTTCAGGGTGTCCCCCTTGAGCCCCTTTGTCTTTTAAACAGTCAAATTTCCATGCTCTTTAGCCATAATATCAAACATGTTAAATATTTCTCCAAAATTTTTATTTCGACAATATAATATAATGAATTGATATATTATTTGTATGGCTTTAATTTTTTTTTCCACAACAACATATCATGTAGCTTAATTTTAATCTGTATTTTTTTAGAATAATTTTCGTATGATTTTAAGCTAATTATCGTACTAATAATTTTAAAACAAATATTAGTTTTTGTTATTGAGGAAATATTTAAATTGCTTATTTATTTCTTGCCCAAAATATGCAAGTTGTTATGAAGCAGTCCGTCATCCAGCCTTAAAACACACACACACACACACACACACAACACACACACCACACACACACACAACAACACACACACACACACAACACCACACACACACACAACAACGCACAAAACCCCTACCAGTTGAACAATCCTAGAGTGTTAACCAAAGATATTTGAAAAAATAGTTGAGAGGAAGCCTGAAAACATTAATTTTTCAAAGTGCCAAACGTTGGTGGGTCACTAGGCACTGTTGCCCAACAGATTCAAAACATACAAAGATCAAAGCGAGTTTTGGAAGCTGTTTCAAGAATACCAGCGTTTTGTTTTAAAAATGAAATGTGGGCACAACAGCGAGAGTGAAAAAGTAATAGCAAAAGGAGAAAGGAAAATAAAATATACAAAAAGGGAAGTGGGAGTAGTAGCCGCTGAAGCAGTGACGTACAACAGTTGTATGTCAATATACTATAAAGTTAACACCGAATTTAAGTGTAATCGCCATAATAAAGTAAATCACTTGAGGGAAATTGGGGTGCAGACATATGGGTTATGAACATCATGGGTAAGGATTTCAAATAGTGTAGAAGGGGTGAGGGAAAGTTCAACAGATTCGGGGGCTTTTTTTTCCCGGGGATCCTCGCTCCCCCCTTTTTTCCCCCCCACCCCCGAAAGGTGAGTTGGGGGCCCCGGCCCAAACTTTTTCACCAAAAACCCCAGCTCCCCGCACAACTGAAGTAAAAGCCTTGTTCGTATTTTAGTGGATATTGGTTGAAAGCTTCACTTTGACCAAAAAAACTTGAAATTCTTTTTAAGTCCACATAAGATTTTCGATAATCACCCCCTTTTTTAAGTATCTTGCACTTTCATTTGACTTGCAGTGGGAAACCCGGGTTTTCTTTCCAGCTGGAAGACAGATCGGGTCACCTCCCAAACCCAACGGAAGTGTTGAAGGGAGACAGACTGAAACAGCAGAGGGCGTCACTAATTACCTACCTGTTAAATTTTACAGACATACCCCTCATCTTTGCAGTGGTAAAGAACCCGGTTCCTGTCTCTGGACTGATATTCAAGGCTATAGAGTATGACTCTGTGAAGAAATAGTCTTGGGTTTCACTCAACACCTGTGACCCCCCCCCCCCATCATCCAACGGTACAATTTCTACAAGCGGTCAACATCAACCAAACCCCCCATTTTTACTTGTACATATAGCTTGAATTTCAAATGGCTTTTTTCTTCACTTTTTTTTTTTCTTTCAATAGGATACACCTTCAATTTCAATTTTTTATTTTTGCATTACAAAATAAAAAAGTGTTTATCTTTGTGAATTTTTTCTTTTTATTCTTAATTTTCCTGAGGAGGAGCCACCCTTTGGTAATACTGTCTGAAGTTGTTACAGGGCGAGTAAGCCTTCACAAGTGGCGACCTTGCCGGGATCAACTCAATGAATCAAGATTAAACTCCATCCGAATCTCCCTTTGGAATTCAAGCTGCACACAGAAGGGTTTCCCCACCACCCTGAGTAATCTTCCTATGGTTGGACTACAGTACAGGTTTTTAAAAAGTTTTGGGGTGATTGGTATATCTCAATTTTTGTAGTCAAGTTCTGTAAATTACTTTGTAATCTTTATAGAAAATAAACTTAAATTTTGAATTGAAGTCAAGGCAGGATATACTGTTTTTTCTGTCCCCTTTTTCTTGAGCTTGAAACGATTTGGAGGAATGGGGCTCTGGGGGCCCGAGTTTTTCCAGTGACAAGTTGTTTATTGAGCCTTTATTTATAAAGGGGAACTGTCGTAGGACCTTTGATTTGTTGGTGAGAAGATTGGAGGTCAAGGGACCCCTTTCCCTTTTTACTTTTTGTCGGAGCGGTATAGAACCCCCCGTTTTCATTCCACATACTGTTTAATCAAAGCAGGGAAAAAAAACCCTCCGATTTACTTACAGTTTGGCTGGCAGGAATTGAACCCTCCGTTTTCTTTTATATATCCTTTATTTTCCCCCGGTAGTTTAAGTTATTCTTGCAAGTATGGAGGAATACCAGTTTTGGATGAGTGCTGGGAGTAAGTTAGGAATAACAGGGAAAAATTTAGAAGCTTTCCATTAGTGCTAAGATCCAGGAAAGAATAGAGAAGAAAGAATTGAGAGAGAAAAAGACAGAAAGGAAAGAGAGGAGAAAAAGGAGAGAAAAATCGAAAGAAGAGGAGAAAAAGGAGAGAGAGAGAATCGAAAGAGAGGAGAAAAAGGAGAGAAATCGAATTGAAAGAGAGAACCAAGAAAGGCAGTTAGAAAGAGAAAGAGGGGATAAAAAGGTAGAGAGATCGAATTGAAAGAGAAAACAAAGAAAGAGAAAGGGGAAAAGGAGAAAAAGGAGCGTGATAGACTTGATTGTGAGAAGAGAGTAGAGTACGTGAGGAAAAAAGCTAGGTTAAGAGAACTTGAGGAAAGGCAAAAGATGGGAGAACATGAGTTAAGAGAAAGAGAAAAAGATCGGGGGGTAGAGAAATCTCGCCTTGAATTAGAGAATAAAAATTTAAAACTTTTACACAAACAGCAATTAGAGGAAGGAGTAATTGAACATCATGCACCCTAGTGCACATATTCCAACACCTAATTTACCCCCCTTCACAGGGGGTTTGAAGACATTACTTCATACATATCAGGTTTGAAAATACCGCTATCCCTGTGAATGGCCTGCTGACACCTGGGCTTCCAGGTTAGGATTTTTATTTTCTGGTACAAGGCTTTGAATATCTATGCATTTTGTCGCAGGATATATGTAATTATAACCTACTGAAGAAGGCAATCCTTAAAGCATATCAAAAAACCCACAAATCTTATAGGAAAGATTTCAGGTATGCCACCTTACAGCATGACCAAAACTTTTAGCAGTTACAGGTAACACTCTTTTCGTTTGTTGGGCTTTTGGACAGAGAGTTCAGGAATTGATCACAGTTATGAATCTCTTAGAGGACTTCATGGTTGCTGACCAGTTCCTGACAGCTCTTCCTCACCAGATACGAACATTTATTAGAGAACGTAACCTGATTAAAGGATGAGGAAGTTGCTGAGGGCCGCTGACTTGTATGCTGAGGCTCACAATTCCTATAAAGACCAAAAGGGATCGATCCCCAAGGGCAAGGGTTCACCAGATCAAAGAAAACAAAGCCTCTAATAGAAAGCAAACTAACTTCTTTTATTCCTGTTTGTCATTTATGTGGTGTTAAGGGGCATAAACGTCCCCATTGTCCTAAGAAGGCCAAAAAGTTGGAAGATGTTTTAAAGACTGTAATGACCAGGCTCCCCTTTTGTTCAGGAACAGTTAACGGACTTAATGTATCTACTATTTTACGAGATACTGGATGCACATGCATAGTCATTTCTGATAACTGTTCCCTAACCTTAAAAAAACTCATTCCTCTGCTATTCTTTCAGACTACTTGGGCCGTACAGGGCACTTTCCTACCATCCGTTGTTACATTAGGTCTAAATGGTTCACAGGTTGGTCTGAAGCCGTACTAGCTCCCATCACTTCTTGCTCCGTACTAAAAGGTAATTTTAAAGGTCCATTCTTCCTTCTGAGGTTGACCATTCATCACCAAAGATGGATTATAAGTGTTTCAGATCCTCTTCCTGTAGAGTCAGAGAAGCCCCTCGAAAGTTCAGATGAGGCAATGTCTCGGAAATTCTGGGGGTTGAAAAACCCGGGTATCTCTCGAAAACGAGATAGTAGAATCACCGGGTTCCCCTTTTTGGGGTGAAAGCGAGGGGGTATCCCTTGT
>NC_069401.1:122952-189588 GCF_026875155.1 Cherax quadricarinatus
AAACCTTGGCCCAATAACGCCCCCTTTTCCTCCTCGTACCTCCCCTAATGCCCGGGTCCAAAAATGTACCGGGCCTCCATAAGTACCCCCCTTAATTTCCTGTATAAACCTGGCCCCAAAAACGACCGGGCCCCTTTCCATAACGTACCTGCCTCCATAGTACCTGGCCTCCATAAGTACCTGGCCCCATAATGTAACCTGGCCTCCATAAGTACCTGGCCTCCATAACGTACCTGGCCTCCATAAGTACCTGGCCTCCATAATGTACCTGGCCTCCATACGTACCTGGCCTCCATAACGTACCGGGGCCTCCAAAAAGTCCTTTCCTTTAAAACAAATCCCGTATATTAAATAGCATCACATTTTTCCTACTTAAAACTGCTTCCTTACTGACTCCTTTCCTTTCCACAATCGGGGTTTTCCTGGTAAAAATCCGTCCAAGATGAATTACCCTCGGGTTACGTTCACCTGAGGACTCTATCCATCATCCTCATTCCTCGGTATCCATCCTTCAAGCAAGGATAGATATCCCTGTACTAGCGCAATTCCAAAACAAAATGAGGACTTGCACCTAAGCCTCCTTCCTTCACCAACCCCCAACACGCATGTCATTTTAGAAGAACTTTGAGGTACTTCCCGCCAAAAAAAACCTAACATTTTTACATTATAATTAAAGTTCACACCTACTTTTTTCCCCCTCCTCAATCGACGTCTATCTATCGGATATTTTAAACGGGCATCTAGGGCATCAATCCAACAACCACCTCATCACAAAGGTAATCAGGAGGGAGAGAGTGAGTGTGTGTCAGTCGGTGAACCAGAAGAGAGTGAATGGTGTATACAGTTCTTTTATAACCTCCCAACATGGTCGTTCAGTATATAATGTAAATAATCCCGAGAAGAGACAAATTAGACACATGTGCAACATCTGGGTATCTCTATTACAGAAAAAAAGATACACAGATGTTGTTATGTGTCTAATTCATCATTGAAAGTTCATGCTTAGGGCCCATGAGATCCTACCAACTCCCTACCCCTTTCCTGAACTCCAACCTCAATGAAACCCGAAACCCAATGACATGCTTGTGTGAACCTGACTCACTCCATGACCTGACCATGCTGCGTGTGACCTGACTGATGACCCGGCCAAAGTTCAGGTATCCTTTCTTTATACTTGGTAAATTATTGAGCCAAATATGACCTTCCAATATTTAAACAGGATTAGAAAGTTTATTTAGGGACATGTAACATACGTACATTTTCATACATAATAACATTCTGAATTATAAAGAATAACCCCAAAAAAGGGTCACGAAAAGTGATTATTCGTTTCTTAAATAACAGATTGTCTGGCAGTCCCTCGGTATTTTCGTGAAATAATCAAAATAAATTATAATAAAAACTAAAACAAAATTGAAGGGAATTTATTTATTGTTTTTTTTTTAGAGTAAAATTAAAAAAAATGTTTTTTTTTGAAACTTTGGAATTAATCGGAATTACTAAAAAATTTCTTTTAAAACCGCTTCTAAATTACATTGAACAAATTTTAAATTATTCTGAAAAGTGCTGAGAAAAGCTTTGTGAAGGCTTCAAATTTCTATAATTCAAAAATTACATTGATTTCACTCCACCTGGGATTCTTTGCACTGCCACCTGGGACCTTTTCACTCCACTGGATTTTTTTTCACTCCCCCTGGCACTCTTTTTACATCCCACCTGGTTTTTTTTTATCACTCCACCGGCCCACTTTTTCACAACCTGGACCTTTATATCACCCACCTGGACTCTTTTCATCCACCTGCCCTTTTTTAAACACTATCTTTTATCCCTTTTTTCCCACACCCCCTTCACCCCTCACCAACCCCCCAACCCCCCTCCACCCCCCCCAACCAACCACCCCCCAAACCCCCACCCACCAAAACCCCCACCCCCTTTAACCCCCCCCACAACCCCACCACACCCACCCCCAACACCCCCTACCCCCCCAAAACCACCGTCCCCCCCCCAAACCCCTTAAAATCAAACCCCCCAAAAACCCCCCTAAAACCCCTAAACCCTCCCAAAAACCCCAAACCCCTCACCAACCCCCATACCCAAATACCCCAAAAACAAAGATACCAACCCCCCATCCACCCCCAACCAAACCCTACCAAAAAAAAACCAGACCCAAAACCCAAAAATCAAAAAAACCAATACAACAAAAAAAACCCCACAAAAACCATCACAAACCACATCAAAAAACCCCCCCCAAAAAAAAAAACAAAACAAAAAAAAAAATAAAACCTTTAATTAAAAAATTTTTAAAATTAAAAAAAAAAACCACCACCACAGCGCGCGCGCGCTGGCCGAGCACCCATCACCACCACCATGAACACAACCACCATCAACCACCACCACCGTGTATCGCACCGGGGTAGGGCAACCGAGCGGGGGGGGCGGGGGATCGGAGCGGCGAGCAATTCAGGCAGGGGGTACTGTGGGGCGGTGGCGGGGGTGTAGCGCGGTAGCGGGCGAATGGGCAGGGTTGGGGGCCGGACGCGGTGGTGGGGGGGCACGCAGATCGAGAGCGTGGTGTAGGCGGGGCGGATATCGGGGTACGCGGTGTTTGGATGTGTTGGGGAGGGCGGTGAGGGAAGCAGTGACCAAAAACACCAAACATCACCAAGCACCGCCATAACCAAATACAGAAATCACTCAAAAGATAACCATACACATTCTTCAACAACAACAAGAAAACATACTAAAACAGACATAAAAGATCCAGACATATCAAATTCAAGCGAGCGGATGATATCAACAAAAGTATAATCCATTATTCAATAATATGAACAACATCTACAAACTACGATGATCTAATAAGGAATATATTCCTAAAAAAAAAAAAGCAAATTATCATAATTAAAATATATAATATAATAATACACATTATAAGTACTAATAATAATAATAATTATAATTATAAATAGTTGCAAAAAAATAATAAAATCATAATAATAATAATTAAATTATAGAGAGAGAATGAGAGAGCATAAGTAATATAGATAACATAATGATAATATAATAATTATAATTATAATTAATTGATAATGATATATTATATAATAATAATGATAATAATTGATAAAGATATTTATTAATAATAATTGGATAAATAAATGATAATGTATAATAATGATAATTGATAGATAATTATAATTAATGATATAATAATAATAATTATAATTGTATAGGGGGAATGATTATAATATAATGAAAATATAATAATAAATTAATTATAATCAATATATAATAATAATAATAGATCTACAACACACACACTCTCATAAGATAAAATTAATGATAATATTTTAATATTGATAAATAATAATAATAATGATAGATGTTCAGGATAAATAAGTGCATACTAATAAGATTAATAAGTAATAAAATAATTATAATAATGGATAATAACTAATGATAATCTAATGATAATTATAATAATGTAATATATATGGAATGATACATAATTATATAAGAATATAATAATAATAATGATAAATAATGATTAAGGTGTGATGAATGTTGGGGTGAGGAGTGTGGACAGGTGAGAGGGTTTTAAGTTAATAAAATAATAATAATGATAATTATAATTAATGATTTTTTTATATTTTTTATGATGTATTATTTTGGTGTTGTTTGTTTGTTGTTTGTGGTGTGAGTGATAGAGTGGGAAGAGTGGGATTGTTGGATGGTTTTTATTATTTGATTTTTTTTTGTTGTGTTTGTGTGTGTTTTGTTGTTTTGTGTTGGTTGTGTGTTGTTGTTGTTTGTTGTGTTTTATGATTTATTTTTTTATTGGTTTTTTTTTATTTTGTTAATTTATGTATTTGTTGTATTTTTTATTGTAATTTGATTGATAATTATTTGTAATTTTATTCTTAAGTTTTATTATTATATTATGATAATGATAATTATTATGTTTTTTTTTTTTTGTTTATAGTTGTGGTGGTGAGTTGGTGTGTTGTTTGTGGTGGTTGTTTATCATGGGTGTTGGGGGGTAAATGGTCATATTTTATTAGTTGAAGAGGGGTTAATATTGTAATTTATGAAGAGGTATTAAGTAGAGGTAAAGTAAAAGAGGGGGGTTTGATAATAGTGTATAGTATGAGGGGGTAGTGAATAGTGAGTGGGGAATTGTAAAGGGTTTTAGTTTACTGGTTAGTGGTAAGTGGTATTGTTTTTTTGTGGTGAGGTTTGTGGGGGTTTTGTTTTGAGGGTTATTAGTCAAGTGGGTTTTTTTGTGTGGGGTTGTGTTGTGGGGGTGTTGGTGTGTGGTATGAGGTGGGTTTTGTGGGGTTTGGGTTTTTCTTTTGGGGGGTTGGTTGGGTGTGGTAGGGGGTTGTTGGTTGGGGTTGTGTGTGGGTTTAGGATGGTTTTGTTTGTGGGGTTTTGGATTGGGTTTTTTTGTGTTTTGGATTTTTTGGTTAAGTGGGTATATGGTTTGGATTAGTTTGTGGGTTGTAGATTTGGTTAAGTTTGGTGGGTTGTTTGTATAGGGTATAAGTTTGGGGGGTTTTGGTTTGTTTATGTAAGAGGGTTGTAGTATGGGATAGTTTTAGGGTTTTTAAGTATTGGTATTGGTTATGAGGGGTATATGTTTGTTTATAGGGAGGGTTTTTGGATAGGGATTAGTTATGGGGTAAAGTATAGGGAATAGTAAGAGGGATAATAGGTGTATGAGGTAAGAGGGTATACAGTATTGGTATAGTTAAGAGGGGTATTAAGTATAGGTAATAGTGTTAAGAGGAGTATAAATATGGTAATAGTAGAGGGGGTATAAATATAGGGGTAATAGTAAGAGGGGGTATTAAATATAGGGGTAATG
This sequence comes from Cherax quadricarinatus, assembly GCF_026875155.1. NCBI lineage: Eukaryota > Metazoa > Arthropoda > Malacostraca > Decapoda > Parastacidae > Cherax > Cherax quadricarinatus. Next base: position 127,817 of record NC_069401.1, read on the forward strand.
AGGTAAGAGGGTGTGAAAATATTAGGTATAGGTAATAGGGGGTATAAATATAGGTTAATAATGAGGTAAGATGTGGGTATAAATATATTTAAAGAGTAAAATAGTGTTAATAATAATCTCTGTACAATATGAAAATCGTTTTATTAAAGTAACTGTTGATATGAACCTCTTGCTACAACCTACTCCTGAACAAGCTGAAACCTCTTGTTCCCAACCACACTGTTCAGCTGAACTCTCTTGCTAACCACCTACACTGTACCAGCTGACCTCTAGCCACCTACACTGTAACAGCTGACCTCCTACAACCTTACGCTGTACCAGATGAACCTCTTGTTACACCTGACATGTACCTAGTGCGCTGGAGCGGCGACTAGCACCGAAAATGATCTGCTGTACCTCTTGGTTACACCCACACTGTCCAGCTATCCTCCTTGTCAACACTAACTTTGGTAACAGCTGGGAATACTAGCACAACTAAACGGATAAGCTGGGACATCTGTATAAGTAGCTATTAAAGCATGTTAAATTTGTGGGTACTAATTAATACTGTAAAAGATGATACTATTTGTTTAATGAAAAATAAAGTTAATGTTGTTAAAGCGGGTTATAAATAAGCAGTACAATGTTGATCAAGTACGGTTTTCTAAATATCAGTAAATTTCGTTAATACTGTTTATAGTTGAAATATAAGTTAATGTTTTAATAGGGGGTATACATAAAATATGGTAATGTGGTTAAGAAGGGTATTAGAGTATATGTTAAAGTTGTTAAAGGGTAGACAAATATATGTTATAATAGGTAAGAGTAAGTATATGATAATAGTAGGATTTGTGGTATAGGGTAATGAGGAGGTAAGAGGTATAGGATACAATAGGGTAAAGATGAAGAGCGGAGAGGTATTAAATTATAGGGTATTGTGGTAGATTTAGTTGGTGTATAAGGTAATGAGGTTAAATTTATAGTTTTCTCTATATACTCTCTTGTCTATATAGCTCTGGATGTGTATAGGTTAGGATATGATAATGGTGTAGTTAGTTAAATATATAGGTCTATGAGGTATTAAGTATAGGTATGGGATTGTGATAAGTGTTTGAAGTATGTGAGAGAGAGTGATGTATCTATCATACTCTCTCTTCTGAGTTATAGTAATAGAAAGGTTTATAATTAGGTAATAGTTGGAGTTTAAGTCTAGGTAATTATTAAGAGTTATATGTATGAGGTCTATCTTGAGTTTAAGAGTATTAGTATAGGGTAAAGGTAAGATTTATAAGTATAAGGGTAATAGTAAGAGTAGATGTATAGTGAATATAAGAGGTATTAGTATAGTAATAGTAAGAGTATAAGGTATAGGTAATTGAGTAGGAGGTTTTAGTATAGTAATAGGTTTGAGTTATTAGTTAGTGGTATTAAAATAGGAATTTGAAAGGGGCGAAGTCTCATATACTCTATATTTATAGTTTATATGTTTTTTGGGTTAGTGTGGTATAAGGATAATTGGGTTTCTTATATTGTAGGTAATAGTGGTTTGGTGTTGTGTATACAGAATAGTTTTATTTATTTTTTTAATATTGTGTTTATTAAGAGGTATGATATGGATTATGTGGGGTTTTGGTGGTGTGGGTTTTTTTGTCGAGGTGAGGAGCGAGTGATAGATGGTAATAGAGTTAGAAGTCTGTATGTGGGAATTGTGTAAGTAGTAGGTGGAGTTTAAGGGATAGTATGGTTAGTAGGAAAATGATATAAAGAGGATAGTTAAGGGGAGAGGGGGTTGTTGAAGTGTTTGTGGGTATTTGAAAGGGTTGTTTGGTAGTAAGGATGATATAAAATAAGAAAAGTACACTATCATGGTGTGTAGAGAATAAATGGGTTAAGGAAGAAGATTTTTTGTTGTAAAGGGAAGAGAAAATAATTAGATGTTGTTAGATAGGGAGAGGTAATTTTAATTAAAGTTTAGTTGTTATATGATTATATATGTGAATGGTATATAATAGGTAAAATGATAAAGATATTTTTTTTTTTTAAATATAATGTGTTTTTTTTTTGAGTTTTGGGTGTAATATTTGTTATAATTTAAATTTGTTGTGTGGTGTAGATTTTGTTTTGATAATTATGTGGTAGGGAAATGTGTGGGTTGTGTTTTGTTGGGGATAAGGTGAGATTAATGTAAGGGGGGGGAGATGAAGGTTTGTAGTTTGGGTGATAGTTTATAATAAGATGGAAGAAATATGTTTATGATTTTAGGAATTTAATTTAATAATAGGAGTTATGGGGATTGTAGAGTAAGCCCTCTGATTGGCTGGAACTTGGCTGAAAAGTATCTACACTCAATCTCCTTTTTCCTATTGTAATAGTACTGCCCAACCCTAGACTCACAACATCAACCTGTAATGAAAAAGTTGGAGAAAGTCTGAGACAAGAGAATGGGTCAGTACACAATAATTTCTTTTTGCTTTATTAAAAGCAGTGTTACAGTCTGAGGTCCAATTAAAGGAACTTTGTAACCAGGTAAGAGGTAAAGAGGGCTTCAATATCGAGAAATTCTTACAGAAATCTTCTGTAAAATCCAATCATGCCTAGGAACGTTGAAGAGATTTCCTATCACGAGGAACTGGATAATCTAGTTGAATAAGTCAAAAAGAACTTACAACAGGCAAGTTTAGGATCGTATCTGGCCAGATGTCCTTCTTTACCACTACCTACTTCATGGCTAAAAAGTGACAGTGGCCTGGCCAAAGGAAGATTTAGAAAATTAAAACTGTTAAAATGGGAACTCTTTTAAAGGTCTCAACAGAGCCTTAAGTCTAAGTAGGGGTGTTGAATCCCAAGTATCAGACACCACAACAATATCAGCTAGTATGCAGCCGTGCCTTCAAAGTCCTTTATTAGCCTTATGGATAAGATCCTGAAATGAAGAGGGGGAATTTTTTCATTCCGAAGGGGGGTAACTTTTGTATTATAATGACCTCCTGGAATTACGAAGCAGAGATTTTCTTCCTTCGCCTTATCTGTTCAAAGGACCATTAGAAGCCTTTAAGGAATCGAAAATTTGACACAAAAGTAGCCTTACCCACAAAGTCAATTACGTCCATCCAGACGAGGAAGAGGGTGAAGCATCTGTATTGAGTGACCTCGATCACTATACGAGTCTGTACACATACGAAACCTCCATCAGCCCTTCTTCACAAGGATGCAGCGGTGAAGCCCATGGACAGATGACTCCTCCACTAAACCATGCTTTAACAAAAATTTCTAATTCATTCCTGCTGTAAGCAGCCTTTGCTTTTCAGGATTAGCTCTGTAGGGAGAGGTTTAATTGTTTAGAGATTCCCACATCTACATCATGGTAACCTAACGTAACATTTTTTCCGGAACATTCCGAAAAAATATTAGGATATGATACTGTAGAAGCTCATTAAATTCTGTTGCTTGCATTTCAGATAACCCTCCATTAAAGGGCTAGGATCCTGAGGAGGACAGAATTTGAAAGTTTAAATATAATTTTCAGAGATAGAGTGCAAAGAGTCATAGTTGTCCCACAGAGGTAGAGGACAGAGTCATTACTGGGAATTTATCTGGTGTATGAAAGGCCTTTGATTAATGTGGTAAGTTTTAGTTTTTAAGGTCTTATCAATGGGAGCTACCACATAATTTACATCAGATAATCTACTTACAATCTGCATAGGTCCCGTAAATCTAGCTTTCAAGGTGTGGCCAGGTATAGGTTCCTGCACCAACACCTTGTCTCCTGGATGGAAGGAGCGGAATTGTGCACTTCTGTCATACCTCTCTGTTTCATCTTACTTTGAGCTGTCTTTAGGTTAGCCTTGGCTAACTGACGTGCCACCTGCAACCTTGAAGACGGATTGTAGAGTGTTGAGCTAACGTCTTCTCCCATCCATCCTTCTTTGAGCACCCGAAGAGGACCTCGTACATTGTGCCCAAAGTCAGCTCAAGGGGACTATACCTGTAGACTCTTGCACCGTCTCTCGTACTGAGAACAGCAACAACGGTAGAGATTCATCCCAGTCTGTAGGGAAGTGCATGCAAAAACTTCTCATCATTGTTTTTAATGTCTGGTGGAATCTTTCCAAGGCGCCTTGGGACTGAGGATGATAGGCAGTGGATAAGTTGTGGATTATCCCTAACCTAGTTAATACTTCCCTAAATGCTTTGGCAGTGAAGTTAGTACCTTGATCACTTTGAATAGTTTTAGGAATGCAAAACAAGAAATGAATTTTGTTAAAGCTTTGAGAATAGCTTTAGTATTAATACTACGCATGGGAATTGCTTCAGGATATCTGGTTACTTTATCCATAATCTTAAATAAATATTGATTTCCAGACTTTGACCTAGGTAGTGGACCTACACAATCTATAATTAAATCTGCAAAAGGTTCTCCATCAGCAGGTATAGGTTGGAGGGTGCAGGTTAATGGAATGTCCAGGTTTTCCAACTTTCTGACATTCTCGGCAACACCTAATATGATTCTTCACATCTTTCTTTAATTTTGGCCAATAAAATTTTTTTGTGATTCTATACAAGGTTTTTGTAATTCCTAAGTGACCTCCTAATGACGTATTATGAGCTATATTTAATATTTTGAGGTCTATACTTTGTTGGAACCACTAACCTGTCATACAATTGCCGGCCCTCTATCTCCTTACCAGTCTCAGTGCAGATCAAATAATCGTTTTAACTTCATTACTTGACCGGATGACCAAAGAGGATTTACCCATGGCTGCCTCAAAAGCGAATTTTTAAAGAAGGGTCCTTTCGTTGTTCCTCCCGGTAGGACAGTCCCTCGGGCATGGAAAACAGACATCTGGCAATCCTGCAACCTGGGAAAGGAAGGCTTGATCGGGGTCTGTTCACTTGATCTACGAGGCTCTGGCCAGTTTTCCTCGTAAAACAATGTGGCTATTCCGAGATCGGAGTCGTCAAGGATAGGTCAACATTCTCTCCAGACAACCCTTGGGATGTTGCCCGAGTTATGGCCAACACCGGAGAAGAATTAATCATTATAGGTTCAGGACACGAACTAACAGTAGTAATGTTATTACCCAGTAACAACACTGCATCTTTCATGGGGAATCCTTTTGAGACACCTACAGTCAAGTACCCAGTGTAATATTTGCACTATACATAAATTTTATGCAAAGGAACAGAATATATAGCTCCTCCAAATGCTTCCAATAAAACAGAGGAATTCAAATAAGCATTCTCTGAAAGGGGTAATATTCCCTCTCTTACAAGTGAGCAATATGCTCCAGTATCTCTAAAGGTCTTTACTTTAGTTGTTTCTGAGTTTTCCTGAAGGGAAATAAGGCTCTTGCAATAATAAGGGGCCATACCTTTTTCTACTTCTCTAGGGGACATGTTACTAGGGATATTAGAGATTTTCCCAATGGGTTGGGGTTTATGGGGCAGTTGGGACTGATGTGACTACTTTATTGCACCTGAAGCAGACGACAGGCTTGCCCTTTACTCCCTGTTGACGTTGCAAATGGTGTCGTTCTGGCTGGTGTCTCTCTGGATACTGTTGTCGAGATGCACCATGAGTACTTTGCCTCTCCGCAGGTGGACCATATGTTGAGAAGCGTGGCTCACCAGGTGACTTGGTTGGCTGACGTAGACGTTCTCCCCGGCTGGCACTTCATTCTCCAAGGTTGACGATCTCTGCTCATGCCAGGCTGTTGAAAAGAGAGACGGGACCGCTCGGACAAGGAGCGGTTAGTTTCGAAGGTATCAGCCAACCTGGCTGCCTCCTGCAGAAAGACTCGAACCTCTGGTCCCACAGACTCCAGCAGGTTATCAATCAGAATAAGCTGCACCAGCTCCTCAAGGTAGAGACACACTTGCTTTATACCAGCTGGTAAAAGCTTTGGTTTGCTGTCTCACAAAGTCCACTAGGGATTGACCAAGCTGCCGCCTGCTTAATTTAAAACGCTTGCGATATTTGGCTGGGATACATGTATATGCTCCCAACACTGTGGTCTTCACTACTTGATAATCAGAGAATTCAGCGTCATTTAATACTGACGTAAATTCCTGTGCCTTACCCGATAATGCTGTATGAACCAACGATGCCAATGCTGTTCCGGCACCTCAAGGCTCGAGCCTGATTTTCGAAGCTTTCGAAAAATTGCTCTGGTTCGGCCTCATTGAAGCGGGGAACAAACTGTACTGCTTTTTGTAAACTAAAATCATTTACAGAATGCGAAAACTGCCTCCTTTCTCTTCCCCTATCAAATTCTTCCCTTGTGAATGCTCTCTGTTCCCTAGTTTGCTCAAAATTGATTTTTGCCAGCTCAAGTGCCAACGACGCTGATTCACCCTGAGACAACCCAGCTGCACTATACTGACCATTTTGCTCCGTAGGTGTATCATCTTCCTCGTGCGAGAACATAGGAGTTTTTACCCTAGCTCCCGTAGAGGGAGGAGTCTGATGTGCCATCTCTTCTTCTATAAGTTTGTCAGCAATCAGTGAACGCAGTTGCGCTGCTGTGAGAGTGCGTTTGTATTTAATGCCAATGGAACGAGCAATTTGCCAACAACGCTGTAGGGACAATTTAGGTAGGTTATGCAAAGTATATGCCGACACCAGACGTCTGACTCGTCTAGGTGGCATAAGTTATTCGCTATGCACAGTAAGATTGCAGAATACCCCAACGTAACACGTTAATTTGCAGAACACGCTTAGCTATGCACAGTACGATTGCAGAATACGCATACAAGCAAAGCCGACTGCAAAATTCTCCACACCGAACAGGCTAGTAACAACTGACACGCAAAATTTGTAAAGCAATGCCAGACAGCTACACTGTTCTAGAAGATTGACCGTAGCGAAGCGAGCACACCGAACAAGCTAGTAGCGAGCTGTTGAACGATCACACAATAGCAAGGCTGACCATAACAAAGCAACTGACACGCAAAATTTGTAAAGCAATGCCAGACAGCAAGCTGCACAATGTTCCTGCTACGAGCTTCACCCTAAACTCAACCGTTTCTCTAAGTCCAGCTCCAGCTCCCGGACAGGCTACCCATATTACAACCCAGGATTCCAAATGGCCTGTTACCCCGGGTGTAATGGGAGCAAATAAACACAGTAGAAAAAGTTTAGACTTATATTATCCTTCACCAATTTAGAACAGCAATATGTACACTATGTACAGTGATAAGTATAGTGCACTCCACGGTAAGCAAGGCAGAAATAGAAGCCACAAGATACCAGACCGTGCTTCAACCAGCTCTAGAATGGGAATGACAAGGCCAGACAGGAGAGCGGTATCCACATAACCTCTGCGATTGCCAAAACCATCTTCTTATTGGCTAGAACCTGGTCATTAGTTGAACGACGGGGCCCCATCATCAACTCTTAGCAACCTGGTTCGCTGGTTGGGGGAGATAGCCTGTAAATGAGGGTGTGTACATGCGCCGAATAAAGGTTACGTACTCTTTGCATGCCACACGTACACTGTACCAGCTGGAACTCTAACACCTACACTGTACCAGCTGCACTTCTTACACCTACACTGTACCAGGTGGACCTCTTACAACTATACTGTACCAGCTGGTCCTCTAGCACCTACACTGTGCCAGCTGAACCTCTAACACCTACACCATACCAGCTGAACCTCTAACACCTACACTGTACCAGCTGAACCTCTAACACCTACACTGTACCAGCTGGACCTCTAACACCCACACTGTACCAGCTGGATTTCTAACACCTACACTGTACCAGCTGGCCCTCAAACACCTACACTGTAACAGCTGGACCTCTAACACCTATACTGTAGCAGCTGGACCTCTAACACCTATACTGTACCAGCTGGACCTCTAACACCTACTCTGTACCAGCTGGACCTCTAACACCTACACTGTACTAGCTGGACTTCTAACACCTACACTGTACCAGCTGGACTTCTAACACCTACACTGTACCAGCTGAACCTCCAACACCTACACTGTACCAGCTGGACCTCTAACACCTACACTGTACCAGCTGGATTTCTAACACCTACACTGTACCAGCTGGCCCTCAAACACCTACACTGTACCAGCTGGACCTCTAACACCTATACTGTAGCAGCTGGACCTCTAACACCTATACTGTACCAGCTGGACCTCTAACACCTACTCTGTACCAGCTGGACCTCTAACACCTACACTGTACCAGCTAGACATCTAACACCTACACTGTACCAGCTGGACCTCTAACACCTACACTGTACCAGCTGGACCTCTAACACCTACACTGTACCAGCTAGACATCTAACACCTACACTGTACCAGCTGGACCTCTAACATCTACACTGTACCAGCTGGAGCTCTAACACCTACACTGTACCAGCTGAACCTCTAACACCTACACCGTACCAGCTGGACCTCTAACATCTACACTGTACCAGCTGGAGCTCTAACACCTACACTGTACCAGCTGAACCTCTAACACCTACACTGTACCAGCTGGACCTCTAACACCTACACTGTACCAACTGGACCTCTAACACCTATACTTTACCATTTGGACCTCTGACACCTACACTGTACCAGCTGGACCTCTAACACCTACACTGTACCAGCTAGACCTCTAACACCTACACTGTACCAGCTGGACTTCTTACACCTACACTGTACAAGCTGGACCTCTTATAACTATACTGTACCAGCTGGTCCTCTAGCACCTGCACTGTACCAGCTGAACCTCTAACACCTACACTGTACCAGCTGGACCTCTTACAACTACAGAGTACCAGCTGGACCTCTAACACCTAAACCATACCAACTGAACCTCTAACACCTATATTGAACTAGCTGGACCTCTAACACCTACACTGTACCAGCTGAACCTCTAACACCTACACTGTACCAGCTGACCTCTAACCCCTACACTTGTACAGTGGACTCTAACACCTGCACTGTACCAGCTGGACCTCTAACACCTAATCTGTACCAGCTGGACCTCTAACACCTACACTGTACCAGCTGGACCTCTAACACCTACACTGTACCAGCTGGACCTCTATCACCTACACTGCACCAGCTGGACCTCTAACACCTACACTGTACCAGCTGGGCCTTTACACCTACTCTGTACCAGCTGGACCTCTAACACCTACACTGTACCAGCTGGACATCTAACACCTACACTGTGCCAGCTGAACCTCTAACACCTACACTGTACCAGTTGGACCTCTGTCACCTATATTGCACCAGCTGGACCACTAACACCTACACTGTACCAGCTGGACCTCTAACACCTACACTGTACCAGCTGGACCTCTAACACCTACACTGTACCAGCTGGACCTCTGACACCTACACTGTACCAGCTGGACCTCTAGCACCTACACTGTACCAGCTGGACCTCTAACACCTACACTGCAACAGCTGGACCTCTAAAACCTACGCTGTACCAGCTGGACCTCCAACACCTACACTGCACCAGCTGGACCTCTAACACATACACTGTACCAGCTGGACCTCTAACACCTACACTGTACCAGCTGGACCTCTAACACCTAGACTGTACCAGCTGGACCTCTAACATCTGCACTGTACCAGCTGGCCATCTAATACCTACACTGTACCAGCTTTACCTCTAACACCTACACTGTGCCAGCTGGACCTCTAACACCTACACTGTACCAGCTGGACCTCTAACACCTACACTGTACCAGCTGGACCTCTAACACCTACACTGTACCAGCTGGACCTCTAACACTACACTGTACCAGCTGGACCTATAACACCTACACTGTACCAGCTGGACCTCTAACACCTACACTGTACCAGCTGGCCTTCTAATACCTACACTGTACCAGCTGGACCTCTAACACCTACACTGTACCAGCTGGACCTCTAACACCTACACTGCACCAGCTGGACCTCTAACACCTACACTGTACCAGCTGGCCCTCTAACACGTACACTGTACCAGCTGGACCTCTAACACATATACTGTACCAGCTACACCTCTAACACCTACACTGTACCAGCTGGGCCTTTACACCTACTCTGTACCAGCTGGACCACTAACACCTACACTGTACCAGCTGGACATCTAACACCTACACTGTGCCAGCTGAACCTCTAACACCTACACTGTACCAGCTGGACCTCTGTCACCTACATTGCACCAGCTGGACCACTAACACCTACACTGTACCAGCTGGACCTCTAACACCTACACTGTACCAGCTGGACCTCTAACACCTACACTGTACCAGCTGGACCTCTAGCACCTACACTTTACCAGCTGGACCTCTAACACCTACACTGCAACAGCTGGACCTCTAACACCTACACTGTACCAGCTGGACCTCCAACACCTACACTGCACCAGCTGGACCTCTAACACATACACTGTACCAGCTGGACCTCTAACACCTACACTGTACCAGCTGGACCTCTAACACCTAGACTGTACCAGCTGGACTTCTAACACCTGCACTGTACCAGCTGGCCATCTAATACCTACACTGTACCAGCTTTACCTCTAACACCTACACTGTGCCAGCTGGACCTCTAACACCTACACTGTACCAGCTGGACCTCTAACACCTACACTGTACCAGCTGAACCTCTAACACCTACACTGTACCAGCTGGACCTCTAACACCTACACTGTACCAGCTGGACCTCTAACACCTATACTGTACCAGCTGGACCTATAACACCTAGAAGCCTACTGTGTAGGCGAAACGTTTCGGAATAAAGTTGCCTAACTGTTGCCTATGTGTCTTACCTACCAACCTCTCGGTATTGTATACCATTATGATATTCATCTTGTCAGACACTGCAACACATGGCCTCTTGGTACAAAAAACGCCTTTCAAGTGAGAACTGTTGGATCTGAGAGGGACCTGACCTCTCAGTGGCTACACTCTCACTACTACTACTACTACTACTCTGCACCTCTCCTTCCGACAGTATTTAAGTCTCCGCACTGTCGCTTGATCTTCAGATAGTTCCTGACTATGGAACTGAACTTCTCCAGGCCGAGGGACTGACAACCTCAAATTCTACGACTTCAAGGGTGATGGACTGATTACATCGTCTTCACATCTCTACTGTTCCTGCCTACTTTCTGTATTCGACTGAAGAAGCCTACTGTGTAGGCGAAACGTTTCGGAATAAAGTTGCCTAACTGTTGCCTATGTGTCTTACCTACCAACCTGTCGGTGTTGTATACCATTATGATATTCATCTCTAGGATTGGCAGGCTTCAGCATCGCTAGAGCTGGCAGATTTCAGCATCGCTAGGACTAGCAGGTTTCAGAATCGCTGGGACTGACAGACTTCAGCATCGCTACGACTGGCAGACTTCAGCATCGCTCGGACTGCTAGACTTCAGCATCTCTTGGACTGACAGGCTTCAGCATCGCTAGGGCTGGCAGATTTCAGCATCTCTAGGACTGGCAGATTTCAGCATCGTTGGGACTGACAGACTTCAGCATCGCTACGACTGGCATTCTTAACAGCTTAACACCTCTGGCATTGACCCACCCCAACTCCCTTCCTCCTTCTCTCTCTCTCTCTCTCTCTCTCTCTCTCTCTCTCTCTCTCTCTCTCTCTCTCTCTCTCTCTGTTTATACAGGGTTTGATAAGGTTAGGTTAAGGATCCCTAGCTTTATTGACAAGCTATTTACAGGTTAAGGATTCCTGACTTTATTGACAAGCTAAGAGCTGTTACCTACATCAGCTTATTTGAAAGCATTTTCATTGTTACGACATACAAGTAGGGAAAAGGATGAAGTTAGAGCCATCTGTGGGCCAGAATTTTCATTAGATCATCTGACTTTATCTCGTTGACATAATGCTGTACGAATGTGTTACATACTCGAGTCATCCTTTGGATAAATAATCTCCGATGAAGTGATGTTCTGGAGAAGGGTACAGCCAGAGTGAAGTTGCTGCTTTCTGCCCGTCTTGTGGCATAGAAGCTTGCTTCACGTTCTCCTCGAAGTGGATCTAAGTGTAGTACTTTGACATTAACAGTAAGGCCACCCACATCCCTCCTGTGTTGAAGGCTCTGCTGAAATGACAGATTTATCCAGGATGGGTCCAGGCGAGAGATGAGACGTCTTGCTCTGTTCTCTACTTTGTCAAGCAGTCGCAGATGAGGGGAAGAAAGTAAACCAAGAAAGTGGAGCAGGACCCTATGTCTAGCCCTTATACAGTGTCATATGGACTACGCTTGCTCTTCATGGTACTCTGCCTTGACAAAAAAAAACCTGAAAGATAGACTGCAAATCACCCAGAACAAAATTGTAAGATTCATCCTGGACCTGGGTCCAATAGAGCATGTAGGCCAGGATGAATTACAGCAGTTGGATATGCTGAATGTTGAAGACAGAGTTAAACAACTGAAGCTAAATCATGTTTATAAAATTGCTCACGAACTGTGTCCAGAATATCTTGCTGTCAGTTTTGTCAAGGTTGGGAACCAAAGAAATCATAGTACTAGGGGGAGAGAACACAACTTTGTAGTACCCACAGTCAGTGGCCAAGCTTCAAACACCTTTTATTGTACAGCAATAAAGAAATGGAACAGACTTCCTACATATGTCAAAGCCAGTCATAGCATGAACCAGTTCAAGAAGAGTGCCAAAAGGTGTCTGATGAATGTAGCTACAGAAAGGGAGGGGAATGATTTTTTATTTTTTAGCTAACACACGTGTAATTTTACCTTATTCCTACTAATGACTCTCGTATTGTAGATAGTCTTAATGACCCTCGTGTAGTAGACAGTCTTCTTAGTATGATAATAAGATGTAATCTTCATTATAGAATAATAAAATATTATAACGTTTATATTATAATAATAAGGTAAAAGGACCCCAATGGAAATAAGTCACCCTGTCTGACTATTTTGGGTTATCCCAGGTTCTCTACACATATGCTGCTATGTATGACAATCTATGTAACTGCATTTGTGTATACCTGAATAAACTTACTTACTCAAGGTGTGAGCGTACTTGTGCCTCATACAGAATCTCGCAACCCCTAATGTCAAGCAGATGCGAGATAGGGCGAAGTGCAGTAAGTTTCCTGGCTGCCTTGTTTACAAGATTTACAACATAGTTCTTCATGGTCAGTTTGGAGTCAAATTTTACCCCAAGGATGGATGGGTGAATGGGAGGGTGTTGGCACCCCAAGGTGCCAACACCATCCCATTCATCCTTACTACTGTTCTGTCATTACCATCATGGTGCCTAGAGACTATCATCATTTGTGTTTTCTCAGGTGCAAATGTTACTTGCCATCTATTTCCCCAAGCTGATATAGCTCTTAGCTGGTGATTGATGTAGCTTAGAGTAGCTGGCATTTCTTCTCTTGGATAAGTGAATGTCAGTGTACATATGCATGGGATTCTGGGATGAGATGAAGGTCATTAAAGCAGACATTCCATAACAATGGTCCCAGCATGCTTCCTTGTGGAACACTTGCCCCAATAGGATTTCTTGCTGATTCCGTTCCATTGAGAACTACCCTTAGAGGTCTACCATGAAGGTAATCACTGAGGAGACAGCGTAGATCCTGCAATTCCCAGAGCTTGCAGTTTTGCTAAGAGGCCCTGGTGCCACACCCGGTCGAAAGCACCAGCAATGTCCAGTGCTACCACACAGCTGTCTTAGGATTAATCCAGTGACTGGTGCCACTTAGTGGAGAGGTTAAACAACATATCAGCAGAAGAGTAACCTTTCCTGAAGCCATATTGACGGTCACAAAGTAGTGAGTGGTAGTCAAAAATCTCTGTCATTTGTCTTGAGATTATTGTCTCAAGGATCTTACCAATGATTGACATAAGTGACACTGGTTTGTAATTGCTGATTTCTGCTCTGCTCTTCTTTTTGTAAACAGGGACTACATTTGCCTCTTTCCACAGAGAAGGTCATTTACACTGTACTAGGCAGTGCTGAACTGATGAAGCCACTGTGTGGCGAAACGTTTCTTCAGTAAAGATTCCCATATGTTGCTGTCGGTTTAAAACCGACAAGTGAAGATGTGCTGGTCTGCACATCTCACCAATCTTGGGCTCAACTTGTCTGGGCCCAGAGCCTTTTCTTGATCAAGCGATTTAAGAACGAAATACACCTTCTCCTGCCTTATTGTCACCACTGACAGTTTTGACACAGTTCTTGCAGCTAGCCAAGGAGGGTCCCTTGCTAGATCAGGAACTTGCATTTTGGTAGCAAAGTGTTCTACAAAGAGGTCCGCTTTCTCTTGACTGCTAGTAGAGGTGGTCCCATCCTGTCGATTTAGAGGTGGAATGAGTTCATTAGGCAGATAACCTTGTTTGTCCTTGACCAGGGACCACCAGGTTTTGGAGCCTACTCTACCTGATGCTACCTTCCTTTTTGTGTCCACCTCCCATTTAGCGATGGCCAACTTTTGAACGTCACCCTTATGCCTACAGGCTTGCCTGTGCAAGTTTCTGTTATAGGTGGTAGGATGTTTCTTATACCTTCCCCATGCCTTGTACTTAGCAGTAGCAGCCTCTCTACAACGAAAACAAAATCAAGGTTGATCTGTAGGCTTCGTCACATATTGCAGGTGAGGAATGTGTTCTTGTTGTAGATTAAGGATGTGTCCAGTGAAGGCTTTCACTTGGTTGTCAACATCCCCTTGGAGAAGAGCATTCCAATCGGTGGTGGCGAGCTCAGAGCAAAGGGCTGGCCAATTACTTCTTTCCCATAGCCAGGTTGTGCGTGTGGACTCCTCACCTCGTTCTGTTGAGATCTTAAGTGTCGTAAAAACAGCCTTGTGATCAGATGATCCAGCGTAGCCGAGGAGTTGACAAGTGACTATACCTTCTGCCAGATCACTCACTACTGTGTCAAGGGAGGAGCCAGAGATGTGAGTAGGGAAATCAACAAAGTTTCTCATGTGAAATACTGCAAGACGGTCATCAAAGTCCCTCTGTATGAGGTGTTGGTTGAGGTCACCAACAATTATGATATGTTGACGTTTGTGTTGCAGAAGAAGGGAGTCCACATTTTCCATTAGGAAGTTGATGGGGTCTGCATGTTGCCACTGAGGTCTGTACATCTCTCTCTCTCTCTCTCTCTCTCTCTCTCTCTCTCTCTCTCTCTCTCTCTCTCTCTCTCTCTCTCTCTCTTCCACCAAAGTTATCTTTTTCTTGTAAAGATTATTCCTCTAAAATCCATCTCCGTATTTTTTTTAACTCTCATTTATAATCCTTCTCTTTACGCTTAACACTTGTTCACAATAATATTGACCTACCGAGTGGTTCCCAGCCTTTCTTGGTCTGTGGGGAGCATTAGACAGTCTATTGTGTGACGAGGGTGGTACTTCCAAACTCAATGTATTGTCTAACGTAACTCAGATATTATTAACATTAAATTGTATTTCCCTCGAAAACTGAAAGAACGAATCAGAATCATGGAGGCCTGATCACAGACCAGGTCGCGGGGGACGTTGATCCCCGAAATCCTCTCCAGGTGTACTCCAGGTAAGCTCTTCTAGAAATCTCGATAATTAGCTGATTAACTTAAAAATCAGAGTTTGGTGCTCCTGATTATCGAAAAAACGTAACACAATTTACTTTTTCACTCGTATTTATTATCCTGTTACAATAACGAGATCCAGTGTTGAAAGCCCTAGTCCTATATAGATAAAAAATATAATTTACGAATATAACAAAGTGCAATTGAATTTATCAGTCTAATAATGTTCCATCACTTGTGAATTAATGACACGAACAGATAAGTCTACTCCACTTAATGCACACTATTTACTTTAGTGTGTTATCTGAGGCTGCAGTTTAGTAGAGACCATTAATATCAAGTTCACTATTTCTCATGGACTTAAAATTCTGTGCAGAAGTTCATCAGTAAGTCTTGTCTGAAGCTTTGAACTGACAGTCTCTACCAAGTGAATAATTTTGTTCACAAAATTATTCACTTGGTGGAGAAGTTTGCTACAAATACGTTCACAGCTAAAGACCGTGAACGTATTTGTAGCAAACTTCTTTAAATTTTCAAGTGTGAGGTAGGGATGCATAAAATTTCAACATATTCCTTTCCTGTTATTATTGTGGGTGAGAGTAGTGGCCTGCAGGTCAGTGACTTCCAGTGAGTCATCTGATGAGACTTCAAATGTACATAAATGGCTTACAATACCGACAAGATGAGGAATTAAACATATGTGCAATATCTGGGTATCTTTATTGTAGATGGTTCGCCAAACAGTGACTTTATCAATACAATACAAGAACATAATGTGAAGAAATATATACAAAAGATGAAGTAGTCAGTCCCTCATATTCTTCTCATTATGTCCTTGCATTGATAAAGTCACTGGAGGGCGAAACATCTACAAATAAAGATACCCAGATGTTGCACATGTGTCTAATTCCTCGAACTTCTAAGGAATCATGAAACATTCTTATCTCTTGGCCATGTTTCCGAAAATCCTTCCAGAGGACTTTCAGAATTCCTTTCCTTGTTGGTTGTAAGTTCCTTACGTCAGTAAAAGCGAAAAAATTATCTTCAACTGACCTGCTTCATGAACATATTCATTTTGTCCTCTCTCACAAAGTTTTCACATTAGCATTGATGTAAGACATCCAGTTTTCTTTTACCCTACAACCTGGAATCAAAATACTCAAATGTTTTGTTCCATAACTCAAGAAAGCCAAACTTCAAATTCTTGAACTCTTGCTTTCTCAAGGAGAAATATGTCAGTTACTTGACATGGAGGAGGGAAAAAAAATCCTTTGAGAATCTTTCCTCAGCTCCACCACCTGACGTGATACAACACATCCCCACAGTCTGCGTCTCCTGTATATCACACCAAAAAACTTTGAAGTTGTTGGTGTTTCAGTCCATGATGGCTAATAAAAGTCACGTTGTGCACAACAAAACTCACCGCATTCTCGAATCTATGAAATTTCCCGCATAAAGCCTTCCGGTGAAAAATGCAATGGAATTACACAGCCTGCAACCGTGGTCTTTATCTCATTAATTATTCAAGTTGCATTAACTGTAATTGTCACCACCCAGACATTTTTATTATTAAAGATCTCATCTTTTGTTTGGTGGTTTGTATTTCTTCTATTGCAATCCAATCTCCCACCAAGGCAGGGTGTCCCGAAAAAGAAAAACGTTCATCATCATTCACTCCATCACTGTCTTGCCAGAGGCATGCTTACACTACACTTATAAAACTGCAACATTAACACCCCTCCTTCAGAGTGTAAACACTGTATAATAATAATAATAATAATAATAATAATAATAATAATAATAATAATAATAATAATAATAATAATAATAATAATAATAATAATAATAATCAGTTTATCCCAACTCAAGTCAAGTTTTATCACTGATTTACTCACCATTATGAATCCCTTTTCTGCATTAGTAATATATTTCTTATTATTATATCATTAGTAGTATCTTAAGATATTTATTTCTTCATTAGTATTATCTCTCTTAATGTATCATTAGTAGTATCTTTCTTATTGATAAAGGGGACACTCGTGGAACATCTGGGTATCTTTATACTGGAAACGTTTCGCCAGCCAGTGGCTTCTTCAGTCTAATGTAGAGAAACAGTGGAAGATGAGGAAGATGAGTCTGAGGTAATCAGTCCCTCAGTCTGGAGTTGATGTATACAGTCCATCAATCTTGATAAATCCCATCACCGCCAGCATATTCCAGTTTTATTGATGGTCTGATCACATAGACTCCAAACTGAGGGACGATTACCTCTAACTCTCCCTCATCTTCCACTATTTCTCTACACTGGACAGAAGAAGTCACTGTCTAGTGAAACGTTTCCAGAATAAAGATACGCAAATGTTGCACAAGTGTCTCATTTATCAACTTGTCGGTTTTCTAGACCATTTACCTTTATTGTTTATATTATAATAAATGAAGCGCTAAACCCACGTAGGTCATTCAGCACAAATACTTGAGGCTCGATCCTCCCTCAGCTAATTGTGAAACGGTCTTACAGCCAGCCAAGATGAGTGAAGAATCAAGAGACTCTTTCATGCTCTGTAGTGCGCACAAATCCTCCTCGTAATATCAAAATTAGAATCTATGTCCTTGATGAGAAAGCAACTTGACAGCGAACATTGTCTACAGCAGAATGTTGTTGCTCTCATCTCTGCCAAGAATAGTAGTGTTTAAAATGCTGCAGCCTGATGTGATCATGTGTAGTGGTGTCGGCATGACAGTGACAGCCTGATGTGATCATGTGTAGTGGTGTCGGCACGACAGTGACAGCCTGATGTGATCATGTGTAGTGGTGTCGGCATGACAGTGACAGCCTGATGTGATCATGTGTAGTGGTGTCGGCACGACAGTGACAGCCTGATGTGATCATGTGTAGTGGTGTCGGCATGACAGTGACAGCCTGATGTGATCATGTGTAGTGGTGTCGGCATGACAGTGACAGCCTGATGTGATCATGTGTAGTGGTGCCCGGCATGACAGTGACAGCCTGATGTGATCATGTGTAGTGGTGTCGGCATGACAGTGACAGCCTGATGTGATCATGTGTAGTGGTGTCGGCATGACAGTGACAACCTGATGTGATCATGTGTAGTGGTGTCGGCATGACAGTGACACCTGATGTGATCATGTGTAGTGGTGCCGGCATGACAGTGACAGCCTGATGTGATCATGTGTAGTGGTGTCGCATGACAGTGACAGCCTGATGTGATCATGTGTAGTGGTGTCGGCATGACAGTGACAGCCTGATGTGATCATGTGTAGTGGTGTCGGCATGACAGTGACAGCCTGATGTGATCATGTGTAGTGGTGTCGGCATGACAGTGACAGCCTGATGTGATCATGTGTAGTGGTGTCGGCATGACAGTGACAGCCTGATGTGATCATGTGTAGTGGTGTTGGCATGACAGTGACAGCCTGATGTGATCATGTGTAGTGGTGTCGGAAATGACAGTGACAGCCTGATGTGATCATGTGTAGTGGTGTCGGCATGACAGTGACAGCCTGATGTGATCATGTGTAGTGGTGTCGGCATGACAGTGACAGCCTGATGTGATCATGTGTAGTGGTGTCGGCATGACAGTGACAGCCTGATGTGATCGTGTGTAGTGGTGTCGGCATGACAGTGACAGCCTGATGTGATCATGTGTAATGGTGCCGGCATGACAGTGACAGCCTGATGTGATCATGTGTAGTGGTGTCGGCATGACAGTGACAGCCTGATGTGATCATGTGTATTTGGTGTCGGCATGACAGTGACAGCCTGATGTGATCATGTGTAGTTGTGTCGGCATGACAGTGACAGCCTGATGTGATCGTGTGTAGTGGTGTCGGCATGACAGTGACAGCCTGATGTAAATCATGTGTAGTGGTGTCGGCATGACAGTGACAGCCTGATGTGATTATGTGTAGTGGTGTCGGCATGACAGTGACAGCCTGATGTGATCGTGTGTAGTGGTGTCGGCATGACAGTGACAGCCTGATGTGATCATGTGTAGTTGTGTCGGCATGACAGTGACAGCCTGATGTGATCATGTGTAGTGGTGTCGGCATGACAGTGACAGCCTGATGTGATCATGTGTAGTGGTGTCGGCATGACAGTGACAACCTGATGTGATCATGTGTAGTGGTTTTGGCACGACAGTGACAGCCTGATGTGATCATGTGTAGTGGTGCCGGCATGACAGTGACAGCCTGATGTGATCATGTGTAGTGGTGTCGGCATGACAGTGACAGCCTGATGTGATCATGTGTAGTGGTGTCGGCAGGACAGTGACAGCCTGATGTGATCATGTGTAGTGGTGTCGGCATGACACTGACAGCCTGATGTGATCATGTGTAGTGGTGTCGGCATGACAGTGACAGCCTGATGTGATCATGTGAAGTGGTGCCGGCATGACAGTGACACCTGATGTGATCAGTGTAGTAGTGGTGTCGGCATGACAGTGACAGCCTGATGTGATCATGTGTAGTGGTGTCGGCATGACAGTGACAGCCTGATGTGATCATGTTTAGTGGTCCCGGGCATGACAGTGACAGCCTGATGTGATCATGTGTAGTGGTGTCGGCATGACAGTGACAGCCTGATGTGATCATGTGTAGTGGTGTCGGCATGACAGTGACAGCCTGATGTGATCATGTGTAGGGGTGTCGACATGACAGTGACAGCCTGATGTGAACATGTGTAGTGGTGTCGGCATGACAGTGACAGCCTGATGTGATCATGTGTAGTGGTGCCGGCATGACAGTGACAGCCTGATGTGATCATGTGTAGTGGTGTCGGCATGACAGTGACAGCCTGATGTGATCATGTGTAGTGGTGTCGGCATGACAGTGACAGCCTGATGTGATCATGTGTAGTGGTGTCGGCATGACAGTGACAGCCTGATGTGATCATGTGTAGTGGTGTCGGCATGACAGTGACAGCCTGATGTGATCGTGTGTAGTGGTGTCGGCATGACAGTGACAGCCTGATGTGATCATGTGTAGTGGTGCCGGCATGACAGTGACAGCCTGATGTGATCATGTGTAGTGGTGTCGGCATGACAGTGAGAGCCTGATGTGATCATGTGTAGTGGTGTCGGCATGACCCTGACAGCCTGATGTGATCATGTGTAGTGGTGTCGGCATGACAGTGACAGCCTGATGTGGTCATGTGTAGTGGTGTCGGCATGACAGTGACAGCCTGATGTGATCATGTGTAGTGGTGCCGGCACGACAGTGACAGCCCTGATGTGATCATGTGTAGTGGTGTCGGCATGACAGTGACAGCCCGATGTGATCATGTGTAGTGGTGTCGGCATGACAGTGACAGCCTGATGTGATCATGTGTAGTGGTGCCGGCACGACAGTGACAGCCTGATGTGATCATGTGTAGTGGTGTCGCCATGACAGTGACAGCCTGATGTGATCATTTGTAGTGGTGTCGGCATGACAGTGACAGCCTGATGTGATCATGTGTAGTGGTGCCGGCATAAACAGTGACAGCCTGATGTGATCATGTGTAGTGGTGTCGGCATGAAAATGACAGCCTGATGTGATCATGTGTAGTGGTGTCGGCATGACAGTGACAGCCTGATGTGATCATGTGTAGTGGTGTCGGCATGACAGTGACAGCCTGATGTGATCATGTGTAGTGGTGTCGGCATGACAGTGACAGCCTGATGTGATCGTGTGTAGTGGTGTCGGCATGACAGTGACAGCCTGATGTGATCATGTGTAGTGGTGCCGGCATGACAATGACAGCCTGATGTGATCATGTGTAGTGGTGTCGGCATGACAGTGAGAGCCTGATGTGATCATGTGTAGTGGTGTCGGCATGACCCGACAGCCTGATGTGATCATGTGTATGGTGTCGGCATGACAGTGACAGCCTAAATGTGATCATGTGTAGTGGTGTCGGCATGACAGTGACATCCTGATGTGATCATGTGTAGTGGTGCCGGCACGACAGTGACAGCCTGATGTGATCATGTGTAGTGGTGTCGGCATGACAGTGACAGCCCGATGTGATCATGTGTAGTGGTGCCCGGCATGACAGTGACAGCCTGAATGTGATCATGTGTAGTGGTGCCGGCACGACAGTGACAGCCTGATGTGATCATGTGTAGTGGTGTCGCCATGACAGTGACAGCCTGATGTGATCATTTGTAAGTGGTGTCGGCATGACAGTGACAGCCTGATGTGATCATGTGTAGTGGTGTCGGCATGACAGTGACAGTCTGATGTGATCATGTGTAGTGGTGCCGGCATGACAGTGACAGCCTGATGTGATCATGTGTAGTGGTGTCGGCATGACAATGACAGCCTGATGTGATCATGTGTAGTGGTGCCGGCACGACAGTGACAGCCTGATGTGATCATGTGTAGTGGTGTCGGCATGACAGTGACAACCTGATGTTATCATGTGTAGTGGTGCCGGCATGACAGTGACAGCCTGATGTGATCATGTGTAGTGGTGTCGGCATGACAGTGACAGCCTGATGTGATCATGTGTAGTGGTGCCGGCACGACAGTGACAGTCTGATGTGATCATGTGTAGTTGTGTCGGCATGACAGTGACAGCCCGATGTGATCATGTGTAGTGGTGTCGGCATGACAGTGACAGCCTGATGTGATCATGTGTAGTGGTGCCGGCACGACAGTGACAGCCTGATGTGATCATGTGTAGTGGTGTCGCCATGACAGTGACAGCCTGATGTGATCATTTGTAGTGGTGTCGGCATGACAGTGACAGCCTGATGTGATCATGTGTAGTGGTGCCGGCATGACAGTGACAGCCTGATGTGATCATGTGTAGTGGTGTCGGCATGACAGTGACAGCCTGATGTGATCATGTGTAGTGGTGTCGGCATGACAGTGACAGCCTGATGTGATCATGTGTAGTGGTGTCGGCATGACAGTGACAGCCTGATGTGATCATGTGTAGTGGTGTCGGCATGACAGTGACAGCCTGATGTGATCGTGTGTAGTGGTGTCGGAAAGACAGTGACAGCCTGATGTGATCATGTGTAGTGGTGCCGGCATGACAATGACAGCCTGATGTGATCATGTGTAGTGGTGTCGGCATGACAGTGAGAGCCTGATGTGATCATGTGTAGTGGTGTCGGCATGACCCTGACAGCCTGATGTGATCATGTGTAGTGGTGTCGGCATGACAGTGAAAAGCCTGATGTGATCATGTGTAGTGGTGTCGGCATGACAGTGACAGCCTGATGTGATCATGTGTAGTGGTGCCGGCACGACAGTGACAGCCTGATGTGATCATGTGTAGTGGTGTCGGCATGACAGTGACAGCCCGATGTGATCATGTGTAGTGGTGTCGGCATGACAGTGACAACCTGATGTGATCATGTGCAGTGGTTTTGGCACGACAGTGACAGCCTGATGTGATCATGTGTAGTGGTGTCGGCATGACAGTGACAGCCTGATGTGATCATGTGTAGTGGTGTCGGCAGGACAGTGACAGCCTGATGTGATCATGTGTAGTGGTGTCGGCATGACACTGACAGCCTGATGTGATCATGTGTAGTGGTGTCGGCATGACAGTGACAGCCTGATGTGATCATGTGAAGTGGTGCCGGCATGACAGTGACAGCCTGATGTGATCATGTGTAGTGGTGTCGGCATGACAGTGACAGCCTGATGTGATCATGTGTAGTGGTGTCGGCATGACAGTGACAGCCCGATGTGATCATGTGTAGTGGTGTCGGCATGACAGTGACAACCTGATGTGATCATGTGCAGTGGTTTTGGCACGACAGTGACAGCCTGATGTGATCATGTGTAGTGGTGTCGGCATGACAGTGACAGCCTGATGTGATCATGTGTAGTGGTGTCGGCAGGACAGTGACAGCCTGATGTGATCATGTGTAGTGGTGTCGGCATGACACGGGACAGCCTGATGTGGATCATGTGTAGTGGTGTCGGCATGACAGTGACAGCCTGATGTGATCATGTGAAGTGGTGCCGGCATGACAGTGACAGCCTGATGTGATCATGTGTAGTGGTGTCGGCATAAACAGTGACAGCCTGATGTGATCATGTGTAGTGGTGTCGGCATGACAGTGACAGCCTGATGTGATCATGTGTAGTGGTGCCGGCACGACAGTGACAGCCTGATGTGATCATGTGTAGTGGTGTCGGCATGACAGTGACAGCCTGATGTGATCATGTGTAGTGGTGTGGGCATGACAGTGACAGCCTGATGTGATCATGTGTAGTGGTGTCGACATGACAGTGACAGCCTGATGTGATCATGTGTAGTGGTGTCGGCATGACAGTGACAGCCTGATGTGATCATGTGTAGTGGTGCCGGCATGACAGTGACAGCCTGATGTGATCATGTGTAGTGGTGTCGGCATGACAGTGACAGCCTGATGTGATCATGTGTAGTGGTGTCGGCATGACAGTGACAGCCTGATGTGATCATGTGTAGTGTGTCGGCATGACAGTGACAGCCTGATGTGATCATGTGTAGTGGTGTCGGCATGACAGTGACAGCCTGATGTGATCGTGTGTAGTGGTGTCGGCATGACAGTGACAGCCTGATGTGATCATGTGTAGTGGTGCCGGCATGACAGTGACAGCCTGATGTGATCATGTGTAGTGGTGTCGGCATGACAGTGAGAGCCTGATGTGATCATGTGTAGTGGTGTCGGCATGACCCTGACAGCCTGATGTGATCATGTGTAGTGGTGTCGGCATGACAGTGACAGCCTGATGTGGTCATGTGTAGTGGGTGTCGGCATGACAGTGACAGCCTGATGTGATCATGTTTTAGTGGTGCCGGGCACGACAGTGACAGTCTGATGTGATCATGTGTAGTGGTGTCGGCATGACAGTGACAGCCCGATGTGATCATGTGTAGTGGTGTCGGCATGACAGTGACAGCCTGATGTGATCATGTGTAGTGGTGCCGGCACGACAGTGACAGCCTGATGTGATCATGGTAGTGGTGTCGCCATGACAGTGACAGCCTGATTGTGATCATTTGTAGTGGTGTCGGCATGACAGTGACAGCCTGATGTGATCATGTGTAGTGGTGCCGGCATGACAGTGACAGCCTGATGTGATCATGTGTAGTGGTGTCGGCATGACAGTGACAGCCTGATGTGATCATGTGTAGTGGTGTCGGCATGACAGTGACAGCCTGATGTCATCATGTGTAGTGGTGTCGGCATGACAGTGACAGCCTGATGGATCATGTGTAGTGGTGTCGGCATGACAGTGACAGCCTGATGTGATCGTGTGTAGTGGTGTCGGCATGACAGTGACAGCCTGATGTGATCATGTGTAGTGGTGCCGGCATGACAGTGACAGCCTGATGTGATCATGTGTAGTGGAGTCGGCATGACAGTGAGAGCCTGATGTGATCATGTGTAGTGGTGTCGGCATGACCCTGACAGCCTGATGTGATCATGTGTAGTGGTTGTCGGCATGACAGTGACAGCCTGATGTGATCATGTGTAGTGGTGTCGGCATGACAGTGACAGCCTGATGTGAATCATGTGTAGTGGTGCCGGCACGACAGTGACAGCCTGATGTGATCATGTGTAGTGGTGTCGGCATGACAGTGACAGCCCGATGTGATCATGTGTAGTGGTGTCGGCATGACCCTGACAGCCTGATGTGATCATGTGTAGTGGTGTCGGCATGACAGTGACAGCCTGATGTGATCATGTGTAGTGGTGTCGGCATGACAGTGACATGCCTGATGTGATCATGTGTAGTGGTGCCGGCACGACAGTGACAGCCTGATGTGATCATGTGTAGTGGTGTCGGCATGACAGTGACAGCCCGATGTGATCATGTGTAGTGGTGTCGGCATGACAGTGACAGCCTGATGTGATCATGTGTAGTGGTGCCGGCACGACAGTGACAGCCTGATGTGATCATGTGTAGTGGTGTCGCCATGACAGTGACAGCCTGAGTGATCATTTGTAGTGGTGTCGGCATGACAGTGACAGCCTGATGTGATCATGTGTTAGTGGTGTCGGCATGACAGTGACAGTCTGATGTGATCATGTGTATGGTCCCGGGCATGACAGTGACAGCCTGATGTGATCATGTGTAGTGGTGTCGGCATGACAGTGACAGCCTGATGTGATCATGTGTAGTGGTGCCGGCACGACAGTGACAGCCTGATGTGATCATGTGTAGTGGTGTCGGCATGACAGTGACAACCTGATGTTATCATGTGTAGTGGTGCCGGCATGACAGTGACAGCCTGAGTGATCATGTGTAGTGGTGTCGGCATGACAGTGACAGCCTGATGTGATCATGTGTAGTGGTGCCGGCACGACAGTGACAGTCTGATGTGATCATGTGTAGTGGTGTCGGCATGACAGTGACAGCCCGATGTGATCATGTGTAGTGGTGTCGGCATGACAGTGACAGCCTGATGTGATCATGTGTAGTGGTGCCGGCACGACAGTGACAGCCTGATGTGATCATGTGTAGTGGTGTCGCCATGACAGTGACAGCCTGAGTGTGATCATTTGTAGTGGTGTCGGCATGACAGTGACAGCCTGATGTGATAAATGTGTAGTGGTGCCGGCATGACAGTGACAGCCTGATGTGATCATGTGTAGTGGTGTCGGCATGACAGTGACAGCCTGATGTGATCATGTGTAGTGGTGTCGGCATGACAGTGACAGCCTGATGTGATCATGTGTAGTGGTGTCAGCATGACAGTGACAGCCTGATGTGATCATGTGTAGTGGTGTCGGCATGACAGTGACAGCCTGATGTGATCGTGTGTAGTGGTGTCGGCATGACAGTGACAGCCTGATGTGATCAGTGTAGTGGTGCCGGCCATGACAATGACAGCCTGATGTGATCATGTGTAGTGGTGTCGGCATGACAGTGAGAGCCTGATGTGATCATGTGTAGTGGTGTCGGCATGACCCTGACAGCCTGATGTGATCATGTGTAGTGGTGTCGGCATGACAGTGACAGCCTGATGTGATCATGTGTAGTGGTGTCGGCATGACAGTGACAGCCTGATGTGATCATGTGTAGTGGTGCCGGCACGACAGTGACAGCCTGATGTGATCATGTGTAGTGGTGTCGGCATGACAGTGACAGCCCGATGTGATCATGTGTAGTGGTGTCGGCATGACAGTGACAGCCTGATTGATCATGTGTAGTGGTGCCGGCACGACAGTGACAGCCTGATGTGATCATGTGTAGTGGTGTCGCCATGACAGTGACAGCCTGATGTGATCATTTGTAGTGGTGTCGGCATGACAGTGACAGCCTGATGTGATCATGTGTAGTGGTGTCGGCATGACAGTGACAGTCTGATGTGACCATGTGTAGTGGTGCCGGCATGACAGTGACAGCCTGATGTGATCATGTGTAGTGGTGTCGGCATGACAGTGACAGCCTGATGTGATCATGTGTAGTGGTGCCGGCACGACAGTGACAGCCTGATGTGATCATGTGTAGTGGTGTCGGCATGACAGTGACAACCTGATGTTATCATGTGTAGTGGTGCCGGCATGACAGTGACAGCCTGATGTGATCATGTGTAGTGGTGTCGGCATGACAGTGACAGCCTGATGTGATCATGTGTAGTGGTGTCGGCATGACAGTGACACCCTGTTTGTGATCATGTGTAGTGGTGTCGGCATGACAGTGACAGCCTGATGTGATCATGTGTAGTGGTGCCGGCACGACAGTGACAGCCTGATGTGATCATGTGTAGTGGTGTCGGCATGACAGTGACAGCCTGATGTGATCATGTGTAGTGGTGCCGGCACGACAGTGACAGCCTAAATGTGATCATGTGTAGTGGTGTCAGCATGACAGGACAGCCTGATGTGTTTCATGTGTAGTGGTGCCGGCACGACAGTGACCAGCCTGATGTGATCATGTGTAGTGGTGTCGGCATGACAGTGACAGCCTGATGTGATCATGTGTAGTGGTGCCGGCACGACAGTGACAGCCTGATGTGATCATGTGTAGTGGTGTCAGCATGACATTTGACAGCCTGATGTGATCATGTGTAGTGGTGTCGGCACGACAGTGACAGCCTGATGTGATCATGTGTAGTGGTGTCAGCATGACAGTGACAGCCTGATGTGATCATGTGTAGTGGTGCCGGCACGACAGTGACAGCCTGATGTGATCATGTGTAGTGGTGTCGGCATGACAGTGACAGCCTGATGTGATCATGTGTAGTGGTGTCGGCATGACAGTAACAGCCTGATGTGATCATGTGTAGTGGTGTCGGCATGACAGTGACAGCCTGATGTGATCATGTGTAGTGGTGTCGGCATGACAGTGACAGTTTCTATGATCATGTAAGTTTATAAAATTTTGACTGGCAACTCATGCGTGCACCATAAATATACAATAATTATTAAAAATTGAATCAAATGCCCCCCCCCCACTCCCCTCATACACACTTACACACATGGAGGATACTGAGAAAAAGTAACGGCAGTGACCACGAACTGTTACATCCTCACATGCACAATACCACAGAATGCATCCAATCAAGAAACTCATAACATTTCAATGGATAATTTAAATTCAACAAGAGGCGTTCCCCAAGGCATATGTTTACCTTCATTAATTGCTGCCTCTGCCCTCGGAAATAATCAGCGTGGAACTCTTACAGCACGAATGGCTTTTATAAATACCGAGAAGAGCTCACTAGTGAGTACCACCGTAAATACTGCCTCAAACACATTAACAAGAATAAATATGTTGAGTAAGATGAGGTGACTGTGTCGATGTGTTGCGTGAGTATTGCGTCCCCTGAATGGGGCCCATTGTATATAATGTAAATTATATGTATGTATTTACCTTTTCAAATAACTTTATATTGCTGATATTTTCGTTAATAGCTAATGAAAATATCTTGCTCTATATTAGCTGTGTATGTAGGTTGGATGTAACAATTACACTTCTCACTGTGCTCGCTGATGAAGAGTAGTGATTGGCTCTCCACCGTCACAAACTGCCTTGCAAGCTACCGCTTGCTTGTTGTGAGTAGCACGGGCGAGTCACGTGATATCACCTGATGTGAGGCCTGTAGTCGAGAAATCGCTCTCTCCACAACTGGTCATCACTCCACCAGCACCTCTTTCTCTCCATCTCCCCAGGATCTCTTGTCTCTGGATGTTTGTTTGTTATTTAGACTCTCTTTAGATAGAGTATGGTTTCGCAGGTGAGTCAAAACATTCTTCCTTAACTCAGTGTAACTTGTTCACGGGAGCATTTTTTCAGACTTAGTGATTTTTACTGGGTTTTTTCATCATAATGACCCGGGTTTCCCAAGCAAAAGCTTCTGACATATTTATGTGGCATCTACGCCCCGTCGTAATGGGGGATCTGGTTTTTTGACTTTTTATGGAGGATCTGCTGATGGTCTCCAGTTAGAGTCGTTATTTGTCTCTTGTTCCTGGCGCTGTGCTGCTGCTTGTTACATTATTGCTGTTTGGCGATTTGTTGGTCATATTGTTCAAGCAAGCTGTTTTGATTGCCTTGTTGGTCAAGAAGATAGATTATTTGAGGACGTTTAGTCAGTCACTGTTTAAGTCAAGTCTAGTCTTACTGAGACATAACGAACAACTTTGAGCACATACACACATTCTCACACACACGCTTGTATATGCGAGTTGTACTGATACAATATGTGCCTTCAGCACTGTACTACAATATGTACAATTTAACTTTGCACTACAAGAGAAGTATAGGAGCTCATATCCTAAATTATATCAAATTCATTTACTTTGATTTTGTGCACCTAGACAGACACGCACATGCATATATATATATACATATATCTAGGTTTTTCTCCTTTTTCTAAATAGCTCTTGTTCTTTTTTATTTCTTCTATTGTCCATGGGGAAGTGGAAAAGAATCTTTCCTCCGTAAGCCATGCGTGTCGTATGAGGCGACTAAAATGCCGGGAGCAATGGGCTAGTAACCCCTTCTCCTGTATACAATTACTAAAAAAGAGAAGAAGAAAAACTTTATAAAACTGGGTTGCTTAAATGTGCGTGGATGTAGTGCGGATGACAGAAACAGATGATTGCTGATGTTATGAATGAAAAGAAGTTGGATGTCCTGGCCCTAAGCGAAAAAAAGCTGAAGGGGGTAGGAGGTTTCAGTGGGGGGAAATAAATGGGATTAAATCTGGAGTATCTGAGAGAGTTAGAGCAAAGGAAGGGGTAGCAGTAATGTTAAAATGATCAGTAGGGAAGGAGAAAAGAGAATATGAATGTGTAAATTCAAGAATTATGTGGATTAAAGTAAAGGTTGGATGCGAGAAGTGGGTCATAATAAGCGTGTTGCACCTGGAGAAGAGAGGAATGCAGAGGAGAGAGAGAGATTTTGGGAGATGTTAAGTGAATGTATAGGAGCCTTTGAACCAAGTGAGAGAGTAATTGTGGTAGGGGATTTGGAATGCTAAAGTGGGGAGAAACTTTTAGAGAGGGTGTGGTAGGTAATTTTGGGGGTGCCAGGTGTAAATGATAATGGGAGCCCTTTGATTGAACTTTGTATAGAAAGGGGTTTAGTTATAGGTAATACATATTTAAGAAAAGAGGATAAATAAGTATACACGATATGTTTGTAGGGCGAAATGACAGTAGTTTGTTGGATTATGTATTGGTAGAAAAAAAGCTGTTGAGTAGACTTCGGATGTACATGTTTATAGAGGGGCACAGATATATCAGATCACTTTCTAGTTGTAGCTACACTGAGAGTAAAAGGTAGATGGGATACAAGGAGAATAGAAGATCAGGGAAGAGAGAGGTGAAGGTTTATAAACTAAAAGAGGAGGCAGTTAGGGTAAGATATAAACAGCTATTGGAGGAAGATGGGCTAATGAGAGCATAGGCAATGGGGTCGAAGAGGTATGGGGTAGGTTTAAAAATGTAGTGTTAGAGTGTTCAGCAGAAGTTTGGGGGTTACAGGAAAGTGGTGCAGGGGGGAAGAGGAGCGTTTGGTGGAATGATGATGTAAAGAGAGTAGTAAGGGAGAAAAAGTTAGCATATAGAAGTTTTTACAAAGTAGAAGTGTTTGCAAGGAGGGAAGAGTATATGGAGAAAAAGGAGAAGTTAAGAGATGGTGAAGCAATGTAAAAAGAGAGCAAATGAGAGAGTGGGTGAGATGTTATCAACAAATTTTGTTGAAAAAAAGAAAAATTTTTGGGAGTGAGATTAACAATTTAAGAAAGGGCCTAGAGAACAAATGGATTTGTCAGTTAAAAATAGGAGAGGAGAGTTATTAAATGGAGGTTAGAGGTATTGGGAAGATGGAGGGAATATTTTGAGGAATTGTTAAATGTTGATGAAGATAGGGAAGCTGTGTTTTCGTGTATGGGGCAAGGAGGAAAACATCTTGTAGGAGTGAGGAAGAGCCAGTTGTGAGTGCCAGTTGTGAGTGTGGGGAAGTTCGTGAGGCTAGGTAAAATGAAAGGGGGTAAGGCAGCCGGGATTGATGGGATAAAGATAGAAATGTTTAAAGCAGGTGGGGATATAGTTTTGGGGTGGTTGGTGCAATTATTTAATAAATGTATGGAAGAGGGTAAAAGGGACCTAGGGATTGGCAGAGAGCATGCATAGTTCCTTTGTATAAAAGGGAAAGGGGGTAAAAAAGAGTGCAAAAATTATAGGGGGATAAGTCTGTTGAGTGTACCTGGGAAAGTGTATGGTAGAGTTTATAATTGAAAGAATTAAGAGTAAGACGGAGAATAGGATAGCAGATGAACAAGGAGGCTTTAGGAAAGGTAGGGGGTGTGTGGACCCGGTGTTTACAGTGAAACATATAAGTGAACAGTATTTAGATAAGGCTAAAGAGGTCTTTGTGGCATTTGTGGATTTTGGAAAAGGCGTATGACAGGGTGGATAGGGGGGCAATGTGGCAGATGTTGCAAGTGTATGGTGAGGTAGGGGTAGGTTACTGAAAGCAGTGAAAGAGTTTTTACGAGGATAGTGAGGCTCAAGTTTAGAGTATTAGGAAAGAGGGAAATTTTTTCCAGTAAAAGTAGGCCTTAGACAAGGATGTGTGATGTCACCGTGGTTGTTTAATATATTTTATAGATGGGGTTGTAAGAGAAGTAAATGCGAGGGTCTTGGCAAGAGGCGTGGAGTTAAAAGATAAGAATCACACACAAAGTGGGAGTTGTCACAGCTGCTCTTTGCTGATGACACTGTGCTTTGGGAGATTCTGAAGAGAAGTTGCAGGATTGGTGGATGATTTTTGGGAGGGTGTGCAAAAGAAGAAAATTAAAGGTGAATACAGGAAAAAGTAAGGTTATGAGGATAACAAAAAGATTAGGTGATGAAAGATTGAATATCAGATTGGAGGGAGAGAGTATGGAGGAGGTGAACGTATTCAGATATTTGGGAGTGGACGTGTCAGCGGATGGGTCTATGAAAGATGAGGTGAATCATAGAATTGATGAGGGAAAAAGAGTGAGTGGTGCACTTAGAGTCTGTGGAGACAAAGAACTTGTCCTTGGAGGCAAAGAGGGGAATGTATGAGAGTATAGTTTTACCAACGCTTTATATGGGTGTTGAAGCGTGGTGTGAATGTTGCAGCGAGGGAAGGCTGGAGGCAGTGGAGATGTCATGTCTGAGGGCAATGTGTTGGTGTAATATAATGCAGAGAATTCGTTTGTTTGGAAGTTAGGGGAGGGCGGGATTACCAAAACTGTTGTCCAGAGGGCTTGAGGAAGGGTTGTTGAGGTGGTTCGGACATGTAGAGAGAATGGAGCGAAACAGAATGATTTCAAGAGTGTATCAGTCTGTAGTGGAAGGAAGGCGGGGTAGGGGTCGGCCTAGGAAGGGTTGGAGGGAGGGGGTTAAAGGAGGTTTTGTGTGCGAGGGGCTTGGACTTCCAGCAGGCATGCGTGAGCGTGTTTGATAGGAGTGAATGGAGACAAATGGTTTTTAATACTTGACGTTTCTGTTGGGGTGAGCAAAGTAACATTTATGAAGGGATTCAGGGAAACCGGCAGGCCGGGGCTTGAGTCCTGGAGATGGGAAGTACAGTGCCTGCACTCTGAAGGAGGGGTGTTAATGTTGCAGTTTAAAAACTGTAGTGTAAAGCACCCTTCTGGCAAGACAGTGATGGAGTGAATGATGGTGAAAGTTTTTCTTTTTCGGGCCACCCTGCCTTGGTGGGAATCGGCCAGTGTGATAAAAAAAAAAAAAAAAGACAGCTTCGCTAATAAACTTCTCAATTTTCAATTTTTTTCGTTAGTTAGTATCCTATCAGTTGCAATCCTAAAGTATTATTAAAAATTTTCATAATTTTAAAGGATAACTGAACCAGAATACTTTCTGACTACTTGTTACAAAAACCAGAAACAGGCTGAATGCTGGAGGGACAGACCTTCTAGTATTCTCTGGAGATGTCTACACTTTATAGATACCTCCTTTTTATAACAGTGAGTCTCGGGGACAAGAAGGGAATCATAGCATACATATATTCACATGTGCACATAACTACTGTTACTGCTGCTGCTGCTTCACACACACACACATTCAAGGAGAATTAGAAATTCGAAGAGCTAAGACAATTGAATATTGTGTATACTAGCATGTCAGGAAGACATCAAGAGGAGATGGATCACAAACACTGGATCTGGTATTCACCTTTAATGCCTCTGATGTGGCATTCATAAATTTGCCAAAATACATTCACACGAACCTTGCTCGTCACCTTGACTAAAATCCAGAACCTTAACGTTTGCAGTGAAGGTGTCGTAAGTGAATTCGCTCGTCCTCATTTCCCTCAGGCTGTCAAAAGTCATTTGTCGTCTCACAACCTGTAACATCTTCATTAAAGCGCGGTGTAGTCTGGTCAACTACCTGGTCTGTCCCGGAAGTTGTCGATACGGAAGTAGAAATCAATGAAGATGAGATGAATGTGACACTAGAGATTTATTAAACAAATGTTGATATAGCTTTAGTGTGCTGATAGTGGCATTTAGCCCACCTTGTCTACTGTGAGAATGAGAGTCTTCACCCAATATACTACGTTCGTCAGGTCGCAAAAAAAAAAATAAACAATTACGAAACACAAATAACCCGCACATAAAAGAGAGAAGCTTACGACGACGTTTCGGTCCGACTTGGACCATTGACAAAGTCACACAATTACGAAAACTGAATTCGTCACGTCGGTGAGTGATGGATGCAGCTGCGCTGTAGACAAGTTTGTTATTACAATAATGAGTATGTTTATAATTATAATAATGGGTATGGGCTAAACCCATAAGGATTATATAGCAGTTGGATAATATAGGTAAAAGACACGCATGCACTGATCAAGCCATTTATTAAAGGGAACGTTTCGCCCTAAATAGCTTCTTCAGGACTAAAG
The DNA here is from genome assembly GCF_026875155.1 of Cherax quadricarinatus. Taxonomy (NCBI): domain Eukaryota; kingdom Metazoa; phylum Arthropoda; class Malacostraca; order Decapoda; family Parastacidae; genus Cherax; species Cherax quadricarinatus. The sequence goes on from NC_069401.1 coordinate 161,662, forward strand.
CGGCCACTTGATGGGTGCAACACTTCTCCTCCTCGTCAGCTTCCACCGCTCTCAGTACTGGACTAAATAAGTCACTGGCTGGAGAAACATTTCCAGATTAAAGATACCCAAATTTTGCGCAGTTGCCTCATTTATCAGCTTGTCGGGTTTTTTAAACCATTTAAACAAATACGTGACTCTTACCTACAACTTCTCGGTATCACCATACCACTTCCGTCACTTGGGAGTGGAAGCGACGGGCACCAACAGTTTCTTCAATCAATGAGCCTTTAACAACGTCAAGGCACTCCCGTTCAAGGCACTCCCGTTCAAGGCACTCCCGTTCGATGCACTCCCGTTCAAGGCACTCCCGTTCAAGGTACTCCCGTTCAAGGCACTCCCGCTCAAGGCACTCCCGTTCAATGCAGTGTCTATCATCAGAAGAGTCTATGCTCAATTGATTAATTGTAAATAATAAACACGCCTGTTAACTGTTTCAATAATTATTATATCCAACAAAACACTGCCAGTAAATACATTTACGACTATCAGAAATATATATGAGACTGTCATAAAAACATCTGAAACTGTCAAAAATATGTTTCCGACTGCCAGGTATACATATGCGACTGCCTGAAATATATTTGCGACTGTCAGAAATACATGTGAGAACGTCAGAAATATATTTATAACAGCTGACTTTGTGACCAGAAATCTGTCAGCAAAATCTTTTCAGCTCCCGGACAATGTGACTCATCTTGCCATGAGAAATGCAGTCAAGGACGCAGAAAAACTCTGCCACTATAATAATGGGAAACACTGCCGAGAAGTTGATGGACAAGACACATATACAACACTTTTTTATTTTTCCCTGAAACATTTCGCCTACACAGAAGTTTGGATTCTTTCCAAGGCTGAGGGACTGACCACGTCAAAACTGCTTCTTCAAGGCTGAGGGACTGACCACGTCAAAACTGCTTCTTCAAGGCTGAGGGACTGATCGTGTTATATTTATTTCTTCATTGCTTCCGCTGTCTCCAATTTGTTTCGGCGATGCATTCGACTGAAGAAGCCTCCTATATGAGCAATGAGTTCAAGTTAGGAAAATTTAGATTTAGAAAAGATATAGAAATGCACTAGTTTGGTAACAGAGTTGTATATGAGCGGAACAAACTCCCAAGTAGTGTCACTGAAGCGAAAACCTTGTGTAGCTTAAAAAACAAGTTAGAATTAGACACATGTGTTTTTTAAATAAACTGCTGAAAGACATCCTGCTTAACGAAGCCAAATGGTCTAGGTATGATGATAACATCTTGTGTTCAACTCTCTTGTCCCGTCTATTAAATTCACAGTTGGATGTTTTGATCCACGTATTGATAGAAATTTCAAGTTGGCAGTATATAGGAAGACCACTAATGCTTGCTCCTATATCCATTACTTTTCCTATCATGAAACCAAAGTCAAAAGGAACGTCTTTCTCACTATGTTCCTGAGATCTTTACGAGTTTGCAGTCCCGAATTTCGAAAATCGATAATATTGCGGCGAAACTATGATACCAAAAGAAGGTTTTAGGAAAGACAGTTAGAGAACAATAACACGAAAAGAACTTCAACTGAAATTCATTGATTTGAGAATGAGAGAGGCTGACATCAGTCAGTCCATCTATCATTATTCTATCATGCAGGAGGAGCCACGTGTTTATGGTGCATCCAGCAAAATAAGGAAATCACCACCATAAGATGATGTAAACCAAACTAAATGTAAACTTTGCCAGATGAGCAGTTGTTACACCTGTCGTCATTATGTGCTGGAATGCGATAAAATTAATGAATTTAAAGGCAACTCACTCAGAAATGTTCAAGAAATGTCAAAGTATTTTATCTACAGTGGTACATTACCAACCATTCTGGAAAAATTCTGACTTTGCTCACTGCAAATAAGGCATTACCACTTAATTTTATTTTCCTTTTCTGTGTGTGTGTGTGACCTAATTCATGTCTGAATAAATAACTCATTACGATTGTAACTAGACATAAATATGTAAATAGTTCATTACCACTGTAACTTGTTTAGCTATCAAAACTCTGCTGCCCAGTCCCTGGACACATTATGTGCCTCTAATCTTTTGACTACCTCCACAGTATGAGTCTGGGGCTTATAATAAACATATTAAACTAATCTAACTAACAGCTAGGAAAACTTATTATAGAATTGAACCTAGGTTAACCCCATAAGTTAAATATTAGTTCCGCCTTTCAACCTCGAGAGTCTATTTGATTTGTCGAATGCCCTTAAAAAGATTTAACGTACAAGTAGTTTTCAAGAATTCAAGGACAGTTAAGAGCTTGTTGACGAAGAATTAGCCATAAAAAATGCATAGTCAGTGTTACCAGAGTGAGGTGCAGCGGTTGTAATTTATTCTATGTCAGACAGACATGTAACCCTTTGATGTTAGGTCAGTACAACATCGATACTCGATCCGAGCAGCGGAAAAAATCTAATGCCATATTTAATCACACACACGTGTATGCAAATAACCGTGCAAAATGGTCGGAGTCAGAATTACAGTTCCTAGTTCATCTTGGAATGAAATAAATATTTCAGAATTATAAAACATAACTTTTCACTATATAATGATGACTTAGGCTTGTTCAGACTAGAAGCATTTATGACAGGCTATTGTACAATGTACATAATCTTAACCTTGATATTATCAAGAAGGTTCGGGACCGTCTTCAATGTTATGCTTCTACACGAGCATCCCAACAATAACTGGCTGCTATGAGTTAAAATTTGATGGTTTGGCCTTTGTCAGACCTGTCAACCATTGTCTTCTTGTGGGTTGTATGGGTACTATTTCGTAGAATATGGAGTAATGACCACGGTAGTTAAACTGTGGGACGGCCTCTGCTATCCTGCCCCCCATATGTGCATTGGTTTTCCCAGTGCCTCTCTGTTGATTAGTGAATCATTTACGTTGTTCTATGCGCTGTGGCTAATTGTAAACGCGAGGAAAAATTTATGAAAAAACTGGTGAACTATACAGATTGTATATCAGTGGTATTCAATACCGACATGATGATGATTTAGACGCATGTGCAACATATAGGTATCTTTACTTGTAGACGTTTTACCATCCAGTGTTTTTATCAGTACAATACACAGACATATCAGAAATATATATAAAGCAAATAGTGAAAAATGAGGTAATCAGTCCCTCACCTAGCAGCAGTAGTTCCTCCTACCCCGTGACAATGCTTTCACCGCTGAAGGTCCTCCGACCACAGTATATAAGCGCCAAAACTTTCTCTACCTGTGCTTCAGATTCTTCAAGACTACGGCGTTCATTACGTGCTCCCAGCCTGAGGGACTAACTACTTCATCTTCCCTTATTTGCTGTACATCTGTTAAGTTCATGTACTGCACTGATAAAGCCGCTGGAAGGCAAAACATCTACAGGATACACAGATATTGCACATGTGTCTGATTCATCAGCTATATAGATGAACATTTCGTTGTCACTTAGGTATCACACATTTAATATCGAGAAGAAATTTCAATATCCGTAAAAGGTTCCGTAACACTTAACTTATTCTTGGGGAAAAAATCCCACAAAATGTATAATTTACCGATTATGAAACTTTCTGGATCTAGAGAAATTTAAGTTAAAACAGATGCAGGAAGGGGAGGGGTCGCTCCAACTTCTCGGATCAAAAATCTTCACCAGCAAATTTGGATTTAACAATATTAAAGCGAAAAATCAAATATTTAGAGTCACGGGAATCTTTTACTCCCTGTTGTTTATGGTGTGTGTGTGTGGGACTCACCTATTTGTACTCCCTATTTGTGGTTGAGGGGTCGATACATGCCCCTGGCCCCCGCCTCTTCACTAATCGCTACTGGTGCTCTCTCTCTCGCCAATTGTGCCCCCTGTTGGTTTTCCCCTCTTGGAACATCCGTCTCTCTCCACATTGATTCCTCGTATTATTTTAAATGGAAAGTAAACTTTAAACCCATCGCATTTTTCTAATCTAAATAACCCCAACTGAACACTGGGAAACATACGTCGAAAAGAACATTTTTTTACCACGTAACTGCAATTTTCGAAATGTATAGGGAAAAAAAGGAATAATTTTTATCTCTAAGTGTTTCTTTTTTAATTAAATTGGTTTAAAAACCCACACAGAGGAAAAGTTAAAAAAAAAAATTTTTAGGGTCATTGAAGGTGCGAAGCTCCACAAGGTATCACTTAATGGCTCTCGCTACAGATCCATAAGTCTCTGGGGATTCCGCTGTACCAACCCGGAGTTTCTTTCTCTCAAATTCCTCAATATATTCTAGACGAGCTCTCTCACTCACATAACTGAACACGACAACTCTTTTGAAAGACCTTGAAGAATTCAGTCACTCGTGTGAAAGAACATTTCCACAAAAAACGGTTCAGAGGGTTTTGTCATGTGAACCCAACACAGGGAATTTTGCCACAGAAAAATTTCCCCTTTAAAAATGATAAATTAGGGCACAGTTTCCCAACTTTGGGTATCTTTTTTGAGGAAACTTTTCCCACAAGGCTTTACATCCTACGTAGGAGAAAAAATTGAAAAAACAGGAGGGAAGAGGTAATCATCCCCCAACTTGAGTCATGTGTTCAGTCTCAATTTTTGAAAAAAATACGGCATTGAGCGGAGAAGCAGCTTATAAACCGTATGGCAGGAGAGGTGCAGCAGTCATAGGTGGTGTACATTTTTTAAATATGGAAGTAAGTCGTGCCCAAGAATTAGGCAAGCGAAAAATTCCTAAGTATTAAGATCCCAAGAAGTTGCAGCGTCTGACGGGTTTTTGTAGATGAATGGTTCAGAAAACCCGACAAACCTATGACTGCTGCACCTCTCCTGCCATACGGTTTATAAGCTGCTTCTCCGCTTTATGCCGTATTCTATTCAGATTGATAGACTGAACACTTTCGATCAAGGTTGAGGGACTGATTACCTCCTCCTCCTCCTGTTCTTCAAGTTTCTCCTACGTATGGACTGATGAAGCCACTGTGTGGCGAAACGTTTCCTCAATAAAGATACCCAAGAGTTGCACATGTGTCTAATTTATCAACATGTCGGTTCCCTGAACCATTCATCCACACTTAAAAGTAATAATACACTGAGTCTGGGGACTCTAAACATTCTCAGTTGCGAGGCACAATGGCTTATAACGTTAGTTTATCATCTTTCACTTTCTAAGTCATGAAAGTGGTAACTTCTCGTGAACTTATACCAAACTCTCTAAAAATATGTATATATACATACGCTTCTTTCATCTTTTTCCAGATGTCTATGAGAAAGGCAAAAATTTTTCCTGAATAAAATGGGCTCCTCAGAAATCACTGTACTCATCAGTCAGCTCTTTACTTAGTAGCAAATAGGTAATTGGGTGTTAACCAATTTTTAAAGGATGCAGTATGGGGGAAGGATGGCTTTTTGTATATCGATTCCGGATTTCGGATTTCATCTTTATTTATTTTCAACTCTTTCCACTTCCTCGTGCTTTCCACTGCCTTTAACCGCTCCAACTTTGTTTTCGTATTCAGTAGTCGAGTCGGGTCATCATCCTCCTCCCATTGCAGGAAACACAGCTCCTCCGATCTTCAGAGACACAAACATCACCACATCTTAAACCATTGTAGAGATGGTGTCATTCTAGACACAATCTTGGAAACTAATTACCATTGCTCAGTACCCTCATCCATGCTATACGTACGCTCAATCTGTCATTTGTCTTAGCACACGAGTGATGTCTCTTTCATATAACGTTCTGGCTCATTTCGTTATTGTACTGAATCCCTGGCGACACAGCAATCAATACATATTACTGCGTACAATTGCTCCTTGGTAGCCATATTGACTTGTATCTGAACCCTAGAAGCAGTTCTGACTTTTAACACAACCTCAGCATCCATACAAACTATGTATCTCAACATAAGCATCCATACAGTCCACTTATTACAATCTTGATAACTATGCTGACCATATATCACAACCCACCTCCGCCCGTCATTGATCCACAACCTTTAAGAACGTTTCGCTCCTTACTAAACCATTATCAGATCGTGAAAGGACCGAAGCTTAGTCTTAAGTTTTCTCTCAGTTGTACATCAGCTGCGAAGTGTTCCAATCACAATATCATGGCTCTTACGCGCCTTCATTTATACTAGCTGTATATTCTGCTATGTTATGTAGCATTACGTACGGTGTACAAATTCACTGTTGTCGTCGGTTGTAACCTGTGTTTTTTTTTTCTTTTTTCTTTTTGTATGTTGTGATGAGGTCAAACAGCAGAGACATCAATCTTTGAGATTCGATTGTCACGCTATCCATCGTGGACCCCAGAGTTAACATTGACACTGACGGCTCACTCGTGCGTGCACTCAATTCATGGTGGCAACGTGCAGACTCCAACTATTTGTTTGCTCTGTGTGTGTGTGTGTTTGTGTGTGTGTGTTTGTGTGTGTGTGTGTGTGTGTGTGTGTGTGTGTGTGTGTGTGTGTGTGTGTGTGTGTGTGTGTGTGTGTGTGTTAGTTACCATTTTGTCCTAGGCACATGTCGATTAGACACTAGGCCTGTTGTATATGAGTACGTGTGTGTGTGTGTGTGTGTGTGTGTGTGTGTGTGTGTACTCACCTAGTTTGTACTCACCTAGTTGTACTCACCTAGTTAAGGTTCAGGGGTCGAGTCCAAGCTCCTGGCCCCGCCTCTTCACTGGTCGCTACTAGGTCACTCTCCCTGAACCATGAGCGTTATCGTACCTCTGCTTAAAGCTATGTGTGTGTGTGTGTGTGTGTGTGTGTACTCACCTATTTGTACTCACCTATTTGTGGTTGCAGGGGTCGAGTCACAGCTCCTGGCCCCGCCTCTTCGCTGATTGCTACTAGGTCCTCTCTCTCCCTGCCCCATGAGCTCTATCATACCTCGCCTTAAAACTATGTATGGTTCCCGCCTCCACTACGTCACTTTCTAGGCTATTCCACGGTCTGACTACTCTATGACTGAAGAAATACTTCCTAACATCCCTTTGATTCATCTGAGTCTTCAACTCCAATTGTGACCTCTTGTGTCTGTGTCTCTTCTCTGGAACATCCCGTCCACCTTGTTTATTACGCGCAGTATTTTATATGTCGTTATCATGTCTCCCCTGACCCTCCTGTCCTCCAGTGTCGTCAGGCCGATTTCCCTCAACCTTTCTTCGTAGGACAATCCCCGTAGCTCTGGGACTAGTCTTGATGCAAACCTTTGCACTTTCTCTAATTTCTTGACGTGCTTGACTAGGTGTGGGTTCCAAACTGGTGCTGCATACTCCAGTATGGGCCTGACGTAAATGGTATAGAGAGTCTTAAACGAATCCTTACTGAGGTATCGGAACGCTATCCGTAGGTTTGCCTATTTGTGGTTGTAGGAGTTGATTCACAGCTCCTGACCCCGCCTAGTCACTGGTCACTACTAGGTCTTCTTTCTCCCCGCTCCATGAGCTTTAACATACCTCTTCTTAAAGCTATATATGGATCCTGCCTCCACTCCATCACTCTCTAGACTTTTCCACTTCCTTATAACTCTATGATAGAAGAAATACTTTAATACTTCCTAACATCCTTGTGACTCATCTGAGTCTTTATCTTTTAGTTAAGTCCCCTTGTTACTGTGTCCCATCTCTGAAACATCCTATTCCTGTCCACCTTGTCAATTCCTCTCAGTATTTTATATGTCGTCCCCCATCTATCCTGTCCTCCAGTGTCATCAAGCTGATTTCCCTTAACCTCTCCTCGTAGCACATACCCATAGTTCTGGAACTAGTCTTGTTACGAACCTTTGCACTTCCTCTAATTTCTCGACGTTCCTGACCATATATGAGTTCCATACTGATGCTGAATACTTCAGTAAGGGCCTGACATACACGGTATACAGAGTCTTGAATGATCCTTACTCAGGTGTCGAAACACTGTTCATAGGTTTGCTAGGCGCTCATTTGCTGCAGCAGTTATCTGGTTGATGTGCGCCTCAGGAGATGTATTCGGTATTATACTCACTCCAAGGCCCTTTTCCTTGAGTGAGGTTTGAAGTCTTTGGCTCCCTATCCTGTACTCTATCCGGGGTCTTTTTGACTTTCCCCTATCTTCATGACTTTGCACCTGGAAGGGTTAAACTCTAGGAGCCAGCTGATGGACCAGGCTTACAGCCTGTCTAGATCCCTTTATAGTCCTACCTGATCCTCATCCACTGAAATTCTCTACATTAGCTTCACATCGTCTGTAAACAGGGACACCTCTGAATCTATCCCTTCAGCAAACAGCACCGGTCCTAGGACTGACCCTTGTGGAACCTCGCTCGTCACAGGCGCCCACTCTGACAGCTCGTCGCGCTCGCGCGCGTGTGTATGTGTATGTGTATGTGTATGTGTATGTGTATGTGTATGTGTACTCACCTAATTGTACTCACCTAATTGTGGTTGCAGGGGTCGAGACTCAGCTCCTGGCCCCGCCTCTTCACTGATCGCTACTGGGTCCTCTCCCTCTCTGCTTCCTGAGCTTTGTCATACCTCTTCTTAAAACTATGTATGGTTCCTGCCTCCACTACTTCACTTGCTAGGCTATTCCACTTGCTGACAACTCTATGACTGAAGAAATACTTCCTAACGTCCCTGTGACTCGTCTGAGTCTTCAGCTTCCAGTTGTGACCCCTTGTCCCTGTGTCCCCTCTCTGGAACATCCTATCTCTGTCCACCTTGTCTATTCCCCGCAGAATCTTGTATGTCGTTATCATGTCTCCCCTGACCCTTCTGTTCTCCAGTGTCGTCAGTCCGATTTCCCTTAACCTTTCCTCATACGACATTCCCTTGAGCTCTGGGACTAGCCTTGTTGCAAACCTTTGTACTTTCTCTAACTTCTTGACGTGCTTGACCAGGTGTGGGTTCCAGACTGGTGCTGCATACTCCAGTATGGGCCTAACATACACAGTGTACATTGTCTTGAACGATTCCTTATTAAGGTATCGGAACGCTATTCTCAGGTTTGCCAGGCGCCCGTATGCTGCAGCAGTTATTTGGTTGATGTGTGCCTCCGGTGATGTGCTCGGTGTTATGGTCACCCCAAGGTCTTTCTCCCTGAGTGAGGTCTGTAGTCTTTGTCCACCTAGCCTATACTCTGTCTGCGGTCTTCTTTGCCCCTCCCCAATCTTCATGACTTTGCATTTGGCTGGATTGAATTCGAGAAGCCAGTTACTGGACCACATGTCCAGCCTGTCCAGGTCTCTTTGCAGTCCTGCCTCATCCTCGTCCGATTTAATTCTTCTCATCAACTTCACATCATCTGCGAACAGGGACACTTCAGAGTCTATTCCTTCCATCATGTCGTTCACATATATCAAAAATAGCACTGGTCCTAGAACTGACCCCTGTGGGACCCCGCTCGTAACAGGCGCCCACTGTGATACCTCTTCACGTACCATGACTCGTTGCTGCCTCCCTGTCAGGTATTCCCTTATCCATTGCAGTGCCCTCCCTTTTGCATGTGCCTGATCCCCCAGCTTCTGCACTAATCTCTTGTGGGGAACTGTGTCAAAGGCCTTCCTGCAGTCTAGGAAAACGCAATCTACCCACCCCTCTCTCTCGTGTCTTACTTCTGTTACCTTGTCATAAAACTCCAGGAGGTTTGTGATGCAGGATTTGCCTTCCTTGAACCCATGCTGGTTTTCATTTATAATATTGTTCCTTTCCAGGTGTTCGACCACTCTCCTCCTGATAATCTTCTCCATGACTTTACACACAATACATGTCAGAGACACAGGTCTGTAGTTTAGTGCCTCGTTTCTGTTTCCTTTCTTAAATATGGGAACTACATTAGCTGTCTTCCATTTCTCAGGTAGTTGCCCAGTTTCAAGGGATGTGTTGAAGATTGTGGTTAGAGGCACGCACAGCATCTCTGCTCCTTCTCTAAGGACTCATGAGGAGATGTTGTCCGGTCCCATCGCTTAAGAGCTTCTTCACCTCCTCCTCAGTTGTTCGGATGTCATCCAACACTTGTTGGTATATTCCCTCTTGATGTTCCCTTCTGTGCTGTCTTCCCACAGCCCTTCCTGTCTCTACTGTAAAAACTTCCTTAAATCTCCTGTTCAGCTCCTCACATACCTCCTGATCATTTCTTGTGAGTTCTCCACCTTCTGTCCTTAATCTGATCACCTGGTCTTTGACTGTTGTCTTCCTCCTGATATGGCTATACAACAGTTTCGGGTCAGTCTTGATTCTCGATGCTATGTCATTTTCATACTGTCGCTGGGCATCCCTCCTTACCTGTGCGTACTCATTCCTGGCTCTGCGACTGATCTCCCTATTTTCGTGTGTTCTCTGCCTTCTGTAATTTTTCCATTCTCTATTGCACTTTGTTTTTGCCTCCTTACACCGTCGGGTAAACCAGGGGCTCGTTCTGGTCTTCCCGTTGTTACTGTTGCCCTTGGGAATAAACTTTTCCACTGCCTCCTTGCATTTTGTTGTTACATATTCCATCACTCTTCTGGTTGCATAAACCATATTGTTCCTATTCTTAAAACTACGTATGCATCCTTCCTGAACCACTTCGTTGTCCAGTTCATTCCACTGTCTAGCCACTCTAAGCCTAAACAAGAATGTCCTGAGTACCTGAGTACCTGAGTACCTGAGACCCAACTCTCTAACTCTCCCTGTCCACCCTGTCAATTCCTCTCGGTATTTTGCAAGTCAGTCACGTCTTTGACATGGTTATGGGGAGCATAATAAAGATATTCAACTAACAGTCATGTCATTTCTAGTCCTTCTGTTCTGTACAGTCGTCACGTCTGCCTCCTCTAGCCTCTCCTCATATCCTTCTGTTTTTGTCTTCAAAAGGGCTCTTGATCCGAAGATTTAGGAGTAAACCTGATAACTTAACATTTTTCCTGTCACTGTCTGATCCTTACAGGTTTAGCATTTCCCGATGAATAAAATAATTATTTTAATAAAAATAAAATAATTATCTTCATTAATTTTATTTAGTATTGTTGTGGTTATTATTATTATTATTATTATTATTATTATTATTATTATTATTATTATTATTATTATTATTATTATTATTATTATTTTTATTATTAATATTATTATTTTTTTAAATTTTTATTAATTATTTTTTTATTATTAATTATTATTATTATTATTATTAAATTTTATTATTATTATTATTTTTAAATTTTTTTTCTCACACACAAAAACTTTTCTTTCATCATTATCTCAATTAATTTGTTTTAAAATATATTATTTTTACGAAAACCGCGGGGTTTCAAAAATTTTTTTTTTGTTCCAAGCGACCGAAACTGGAAACATTTGGTGTTAAATTTCACATAACCCAAAAAATTTAACTTGCGAATTAATCTGGTTTAACAGTAAATTTAAGTACGTAAAAATTGTGGTTACCAAATTGGGGGTTTTCGTGCAAAATTATGCGGGACCGGGGTACTGTGGGGGTCATCGGGGGGGACACCTGTGGGGTACCCAGGGCGGGGGTACACCTGCTGGGGACCCCCTGCTGGGTCACCATGCGGGGTTAACCATGTTGGGGTTTACCCATGTGGGGGACCCGTGCTGGGGGGACCCCAGGCTGGGGTACCCCTGTGGGGTAACCTGCTGGGTACACCAGCTGGGGTAACCATGCTGGGGTACCCCCTGGGGGTAACCCCAGCTGGGGACCCATGTGGGGTACACCTGCGGGGGAAACCCCTGCTGGGGGGAAAACATGCTGGGGTTCACCTGCTGGGGTACCCCATGTGGGGTACACCGTGCTGGGTACACCAGTGGGGTTTTACACCTGTGGGGAACCCATTGGGGGTACACCATGCGGGGGGGGTTACCCCATGTTTGGGTTTTAACCAGTGGGGTACAATGCGGGGGGTACACCATGCTGGGGTACACATTGGGGGACACCAGTTGGGGTACCCCCTGCTGGGGTAACAAGCTGGGGTAAACATGCTGGGGGTACACCGGGGGGGTACACCATGCTGGGGTCCCCCTGCGGGTTTTACACCATTTGGGGGACACCATGTGGGGTAACCCCTGCTGGGTACACCATGGGGGGTACCCCGCTGGGGTTAAACCCATGCTGGGGACTATGCTGGGTACCCCAAGCTGGGGTACACCATGCTGGGGAAAACACCTGCTGGGGTACACCATGCTGGGGTAACCCCGTGTGAAGGTACCATGCTGGGGGTACCCCATGTGGGGTACCCCGGCTGGGGTACACCATGGGGGGTCACCATGCGGGTTAACCATGTTGGGGTACACCAGTGGGGTACCCATGGGGGGAAACCCCCAGTGGGGTACCCCATGCTGGGGTACACATGCGGGGGTCCCACCATGTGGGTAACCATGTTGGGTCACCATGTGGGGTAAAAAAGGTGATGGGTAATGTGGGGTAAGTGGGTACCCTGTGGGGTACACCTGGGGGTTTCACCTGGGGGTACACCTGATGGGGTCACCATGCTGGGGTAAACATGCTGGGGTACACCTGCTGGGGTACACATGTGGGGTAACCTGTGGGGTCACCATGCTGGGGTACACCAGGGGGGTACCCTGTTGGAAACCCCCTTTGCGGGGTAACCAGCTGGGTTTATACCTGTGGGGAAAGTGGGGAAAAGGGGGGGGGGGTAAAGGGGGGGGTAAGGGGGGGAAAACCCGTGGGGTAAAGTGTGGGGTGAAGGGGGAAAAATGTGGGGGGGGTTGGGTACCCCATGTGGGGTACACATTGGGGGGGTACCCCTTGGGGTACACCTGTGGGGTACCCCCATGCTGGGGTCCCCATGGGGGGGGGGTTTAAGGCCTGCTGGGGTCACCATGTGGGGTACACCTTGGGTACCACCGGGGGTTACCTGCTGGGGTCCCTGTGGGTAACCGCTGGGGTAAGTGCGGGGGGTACACCATGCTGGGGTACACCACTGGGGTACACCATGGGGGGGGTCCCACCGGGCTGGGGTACCTTGGGGTATCCCATGTGGGGTACACCGCTGGGTACCCCAATGCTGGGTACACATGCTGGGGTACCCTGTGGGTACCCCCGTGCGGGGTCCCATGTGGGGTAACCATGTGGGGTACACCTGTGGGGTCACCATGTGGGGAAACACCTTGCTGGGGTACCCCTGCTGGGGTACACCTGTGGGGTAACCAGGGGGGTACACCATGCTGGGGTACACCTGTGGGTACCCCATGCTGGGGTACACCATGCTGGGGTACACCTGTGGGGTACCCCTGTTTGGGGGTACCCCATCGGGGACCCCATGTGGGTACACCATGTGGGTACACCCTGGGGTAACCGTGTGGGGTTTAAAATGGGGGTTACCCCTCCCTGGGGTACACCATGGGGGGGGGTACACCATGCGGGGGTTTCACCATGGGGGGTTAAAATGGGGGTTTCACCATGCTGGGGTACACCATGTGGGGGTAACCATGCTGGGTACACCTGCTGGGGTAACCATGTGTGGAACACATGCGGGGGAAACCCCTGTGGGGTAAGGTGGGGAAAACCCATGCTGGGGTTTCCTGTGGGGCCCCATGAGGGGTACACCTGCGGGTTTACACCTTGTGGGGTTACACCGCTGGGGACACCATCTGGGGTACACCTGCTGGGGTACACCATGCTGGGGCCCATCCTGGGGGTAACCTGCGGGGGGGGGGGAAGTGGGTTTTGGGGGGGTACACCATGGGGGGGGGGGGGTACCCCATGCGGGGGGGCATCAGTGGGGACCCCGTGCTGGGTACACCGTGCGGGGGTTTACACATGCTGGGGTTTACCCCTTTTGCTGGGGAAACCCCCCATTGGGGAACACCCTTTGTGGGGGGTACACCCGCTGAGGTACCCTGTTGGGGTACGCCATGCTGGGGTACCCCCTGCTGAGGTACCCCCCATGTTGTGGTACCCTTTTTGGGGGGGGGGTAACCGGGGTGGGTACCCTTTGCGGGATCACATGGGGGTTACAATGCGGGGGTACCCCTGCTGGGGTACACCTTGTGGGGTTTACACCCTGTGGGGTACCCATGGGGGGTCCCCCATGGGGGGTTTTCACCTGCTGGGTACACCAGCTGGGGTAACTTTTACACCATGGGGGTAACCATGATGGGGTACCCCATGCGGGGGGTACACCATTGGGGTACACCTGCTGGGGTACCCCTGATGGGGTACATATGCGGGGTAACCTTTGCTGGGGTACCCATGCTGGGGTACCCCATGCGGGGGTTACCCTGCTGTGGTACCCTGCGTTGTACACCGTGAGTGGTACACCAGTGGGGTACACCCTCTGGGGTCACCATGCGGGGGGTACCCCAAAGCTGGGGTACACCAGTGGGTTTACCATGCGGGGGGGGTAACCATGCGGGGGTTTTCCCATGTGGGTTAACCTGCGGGGGGTACACCAGATGGGGTACACCGCTGGGGTAACCATGTGGGGTACACCGTGCTGGGGTACCCCATGCTGGGGTACACCATGTGGGGTTCCCATGAGGGGTACCCCCATTTGGGGAACCATGCTGGGGTCACCATGGGGGGTACCCATGAGGGTACCCCATGTGGGGTACACCAGCTGGGGCACCTTGTGGGGTCACCGTGCTGGATACCCCGTTGGGGTACCCATCCTGGGGTCCCCATGTGGGGTACCCCATGCGGGGGTACCCATGCTGGGGTACACCATGCTGGGGTACCCATGCGGGGGAAAACCGTGCTGGGGTACCCCATGGGGGTCCCTGTGGGGTACCCAAGCTGGGGTAACCCATGCTGGGGTACACCATGGGGGGTTTTCCCCCTGCTGGGGTACACCATGGGGGGTCCCCATGGGGGGTTTACCCCATGTGGGGAACCTGTGGGGTACACCATGTGTGGCACTTTGGGGGTACCCCCGTGGGGGTACCCCGTGCTGGGGTACCCCTCTGGGGTACCCCTGTGGGGTACACCAGCGGGGGGAACCCGCTGGGGTCACCACGCTGAGGTCACCTGCGGGGGGGGGCCCAGGCTGGGGACACCTTTTGCGAGGTACACCTGTTGTTTTTACACCGTGCTGGGGTCCCCGTGCTGGGGTAAAAAAATTTTTTGCTGGGATACCCCATGCTGAGGTCCCCTTTGTGGGGTACACCTGGGGGAAACCCCCATGCTGGGGTCCCTGGGGGGTACACATGCGGGGTAACAAGCGGGGTACAAGTGGGGGTCACTGTGTGGGGTACACCATGCGGGGGGTACACCTGCTGGGGTTACCAATGGGGGGAGTACCCAGGGGGGGGTACCCATGTGGGGTACCCATGCGGGGGTACACCCGGGGATGGGGTACACATGGGGTCACCTGCTGGGGTACACCTGGGGGGTTTACACCATGCTGGGGTACCCCGCCTGTGGTAACCTGTTTTGGGTACCCCTGTGGGTACACCATGCGGGGGGTTCCCATCCGGGGGGTTAAAGTGGGGAAACCCCCATGGGGGGGGGTAAATGTGGTTTTTACCTGCTGGGGTACCCCTGGGGGGGTCATGTGGGGTACACCATGCGGGGGTACCCATGCTGGGGTAACCTGATGGGGTACACCATGCTGGGGTTTCCCCCATGCTGGGGTACACCGTGCTGGGGTACACCGTGGGGTTTACACATGCGGGGGTACCCTGAGGGGGGTAACATGTGGGGTACACCATGGGGGGTACCATGAGGGGGAAACCCCTGTGGGGACACCTGCGGGGTACACCATGCGGGGTAACTGGGGGGTACCCGTGCGGGGTACCCCCATGGGGGGTCACCATCCTGGGGTACACCTGATGGGGTACACCATGTGGGGTACCCATGCATGGTCCCCTTTTGGGGGGTACACCGTGCTGGGGTAACCATGCGGGGGGTACCCATCCTGGGGTACCCATGCTGGGGACCATGTGGGGTACCCCCCTGCGGGGGTACACCATGTGTGGTACCCCATGGGGGGGTACACCTTTGTGTTTTAACCATGGGGGTACCCCTCTGGGACATTTACTGTGGTACCCCATGTGGGGAAAATTTGTGTGGTCCCATGCTGGGGACACCGTGGGGTTTACACCAGCGGGGGTACCCCATGCTGGGGTAATTATGTGTGGTACACCATGCGGGTACTTTTGCTGGGTACACAATGCGGGGTACCCCTGCGGGGGTACACCCATGGGGGGTTTTACACCCTGCTGTGGTACCTTGCGGGGGTTTAACTTTTATGTGTGGTACACCATGCGGGGGGGACACCATGCGGGTTTTCACCTGCTGTGGTACACATGCTGGGGTACATTATCTGTGGTAACCAGCTGGGTTAAAACATGCTGTGGTACCCAGCTGGGGTACCCCTGTGTGGTACACCATGGGGTACATTATGTGTGGTAACCTGCTCGGGTACACCAAGCTGTGGTACCCCATGGGGGGTACCCATGCTGTGGTACCCTGCGGGGTACACCATGCTGGGTCCACCTTCTTGGGTACATTGTCTGTGGTAACCATGTGGGGTACACATGCGGGGGGGAACCCATGTGGGGTAACCATGCGGGGGGACCCCCATGGGGGGTACCCAGTGGGGTACCCATGCTGGGGTACATAATGCGTGGCACCATGTGGGGAAACCCATGCTAGGTACACCTGCTGGGTACACCATGCTGGGGTACACCATGCTGGGGTCCCCTGTGGGTACACCATGTGGGGAAACCCATGCTGGGGTACCCATGGGGGTACATAATGCTGGGGTTTCATATGTGGGGTACACCATGCTGGGGTACATAATGTGTGGTACCCCATACTGGGGACACCATGCTAGGGTACCAATGCTGGGGTTTTATGCTGTGGAAACCCCATGTGGTGTCATTATGCTGTGGACCCCTGCTGTGGTACCCATGCTGGGGGTAACCCAGTGGGTCCCATACTGGGGTACTTATGCTGTGGTACCCTTTGCTGGGGTTCCCCAGTGGGGGTACATTATGCTGTGGTACCTGTGGGGACACCATCTGGGTAATTAGCTGGGGTACCCCATGTGGGGTACTTATGCTTGGTAGACGTTGCGGGTCACCATCGGGGGTACACCTGTGGGGTAACCATGCTGGGTACCCTGCGGGTACACCTTGGGGGGGTACTTATGCTGCTTAACCGCTTTGGTAATTTGTGGGGTCCTTTGGGGTCACCATGTGGGTACCCCATGCTGTGGTACCCCTGCGGGGGGTACCCATGCTGGGATACCCTGCTGTGGTCCAATGCTGGGTACATTATGCTGGGGTCCCATGCTGGGTACCCATGCTGGGTTTACACCATGTGGATCCTGCTGTGGAAACCCCATGCTGGGGTACATAAGCTGGGGTAAACCATCTTGGTCACCTTGTGGGTAATTATGGGGGGGTACCCCTGCTGGGGTATTATGCTGTGGACACAAGCTGGGGTTCATTAAGTGGGGTACACCATGCTGTGGAAACCCTGTGGGGTTACATTATGTGGGGAAAACCCATGTGGGGTACTTATGCGTGGTACCCCTGCGGGGGTTCACCATGCGGGGGTACATTAGCTGGGGTACACCGGGTTTGTGTCACCATGTGGGGTACCCCATGCTGGGGTACACCTGTGGGTTTCCCCTTAGGGGGTTTTACATTTTGCTGGGGTTTTAACCCATGTGGGGTCCCCATGGGGGGTACATTATGTGGGTCACCATGGGGGGGGAAATTTTTGTGGTCCCCATGCTGGGGTACACCTTGCTGGGTAATTTGCTGTGGTACCCGGGCTGGGGACATTTGCTGGGGTTTTTAGGCATGCTGTGGAACCATTTGGGGAACCATGTGGGGTACCCATGCTGGGGTAAAACTGCTGTGGTACACCATGCTGGGGTACATTTGCTGTGTCACCAGTTTTGGTACATTATGGGGGGGTACACTATGTTGGGTACCCCATGCGGGGGGTCCCCATGTTGGGATACCCCTGCTGTGGTAACCATGCTGGGAACACCATGCTGTGGTACAAAATGCGGGGGTATTTTGCGGGGGTACACCTTGCTGGGATAACCATGCTTGGTCACAATGTGGGGTACATTATGGGGGTACACCATGTGGGATTCCCCATGTGGGGTACCATCTGGGGTACCCATCTGGGGTACACCATGGGGGTACACCATGTGGGGTACACCATGTTGGGGTTAATAATGCGTGGTACTTTATGCTGGGGTACACATGGGGGTAAAAATGCTTTTGGTACCCATACGGGGGGTACCCCATGCTGGGGTTACCCATGCGGGGTCGTTATGCTGTGGTACACCTGTGGTGTACATTTTGCTGTGGGTTCACCATGTGTGGACCCCCTGCTTGGTACCCCATGTGGGTACCCCATCTGGGGTTTTTATGTGTGGACACCATGTGGGACCCCTGTGGGGTACATTATTGGGGGTACACCATGCGGGGTAACCATGTGGGGTACATTTGCTTTTGTACCCATGTGGGGTACTTATGTGTGGAGACGATGTGTGGTACCCATTGGGGGGTATTTACCCTCCCGGGGGCCCCACAGGCTACCCCCTGTGTTATCCCATGCGGGGTACATTATGTGTGTCACATGCTTTGGTACTTATGTGGGGAAAAATTGCTGGGGTACACCTGTTGGGTTTACTCCATGTGGGGTCACCATGTGGGGTACACCATGTGGGATAACCTGTTTGTGGTTAACAATGGGGGTACATTTGCTGGGGTACACCATGTTTGGGGTACACCATGCTTGGTCACCATGTGGGTTCACCATGCTGTGGTACACGGGGGTACATTAAGCTGGGGTACCCATGGTTTTTACCCCCTGCTGTGGTACTTATGTGGGGTACACCATCTGGGGAATTATGCGGGGGTACACCATGCTGGGGTCTTTAAAACTGGGGTTTTAACCCATGTGTGGTACCCCATGTGTGGTACATTATGCTGGGGTACACCATGCGGGGGGTACATTATGCGGGGTACCCCATGCGGGTTCACCATGTGGGGTCTTTATGCGGGGTTACCCCATGGTGCTGTACCCCCTGGGGGGTTCCCATGTGGGTACCCCATGCTGGGTAACCATACGGGGTACTTTTCTGTGGTACATGTGGGGTACACCATTGGGGAAAATTTGTGCTGTACCCCTGCTGGGGTACTTTTTTCGGGGGAACCCCATGCTGGGGTAACCAGCTGGGGTACTTATGTGGGGTTTAACCCCTTGCTGGGGTAATTTGCTGGGGTTTAGCCCCATGCTGTGGTACCCCTTTTGGGGGGTTTAAACCATGCTGTGGTACACCTGCTGGGGTAACATGTGTGGTAAACCTGCTGGGGTACATTTGCTGCTGTACAAAAGCTTTGGTACATTATGTGGGGACATATGTTGGGTACACCATCTGGGGTACACCTGTTGGGATACCCCATGTGTGGACCATGTGGGAAAACCCCTTTTCTGTGGTAACAATGCGGGGTACTTTTTTGGGGGGTTCACCATGGGGGATTAACCATGTGTGGTAACAAGGGGGGGTAATTATGCTGGGGTCACCATGGGGGGTACACCTGCTGTGGTACACCATTGGGATCACCATGCTGGGTAACCATGCTGGGGTACATTAAGGGGGTAACCCCATGTGGGTAACCATGCTGGGGTTTACATTATGTGGGGTACACATGGGGGAAATTTTTAGCTGGGTACCCCATGGGGGGGGTCTTAAAGTGGGGACCCATGTGTTTTTTCACCATGTGGGTACATTATGCTGGGGTCACCATGTGGGGTACATTATGCTGTGGTACACCATGCTGGGGTTCCCAGCTGGGGTACATTTGTGGGGTCACCTGGTGCTGTACACTGCTGGGGTACACCTGCGTGGTACACCATGCTGGGTAACCATACTGGGGTACTTTTCTGTGGAACACCATGCGGGGTATACCATGGGGGGTACATTATGTGCTGTACACCAGCTGGGGTAATTATGCTTGGTAACCTGTGGGGGAAAATTTGCGGGGAAATTATGCGGGGTAACCATGCTGGGGTAATTATACTGGGGTTTAGCCATGTGTGGTAACCTTCTGGGGTACACCATGTGTGGTACACCATGCTGGGGTAAAACATGCTGTGGTAACCATGCTGGGGGTATTTTATGTGCTGTACACCTGCTTTGGTACTTATGCTGGGGTACACTATGTTGGGTACACCATGCTGGGGTCACCTGTTGGGTTCCTGCTGGGTAAACCATGCGGGGGTAAAATGCGGGATCACCTGCTCTGGTCCCAAAATTGGGGGTAATTATGGGGGAAACCCATGCTGGGGACACCTGTGTGGTACCCCATGCTGGGATACACCATGCTTGGTAAAAATGTGGGGTTACTTATGCTGGGGTACCCATGTGGGGTACCCAGCTGGGGTTTACCTTGG
This sequence comes from Cherax quadricarinatus, assembly GCF_026875155.1. Classification (NCBI taxonomy): domain Eukaryota; kingdom Metazoa; phylum Arthropoda; class Malacostraca; order Decapoda; family Parastacidae; genus Cherax; species Cherax quadricarinatus. Next base: position 182,064 of record NC_069401.1, read on the forward strand.
GGATACCCATGTGTGGTACACCTGGGGGGTACATAAGCTGGGGAAACCCCCATGTGGGGTAACCATGCGTGGTACTTTGTTGGGGTACCCCATGTGGGGCATTATGCTGTGGTACACCATATGGGGTTCACCATGGGGGTACTTATGCTGGGGTCCCCAGGGTGCTGTACCCCCATGCGGGGTACCCCAGCGAGGTAACCCCATGGGGGGTAACCATGCGGGGGTACATTATGCTGGGGTAATATGGGGGGTTTAACCATGCTGGGGAAACCCCATGCGGGGTACTTTTATGCTGGGATCCCGGGGGGTACCCCCTGTGGGTACACCATGTGGGGTAATTTTATGTGGGGTAAAAATGCTGGGGTAACCTGCGGGGGAAACCATGCGGGGCACCATGCTGGGGTACCCCTTTTTGGGGGGTTTAATTATGCTGGGGTTTCACCATGCTGGGGTACACCATGTGGGGTCTTATGCTGGGGTACACCATGCTGCGAAACCCCATGCTGGGGTACCCCATGTGGGGTCCCATGCTGGGGTACACTGCGGGGTTTTAAAATTTGGGGGGGTACCCATGCGGGGGGTACACCAGGTGGGAAGTGTTATGGTACTCCCCTATTTGTGGTGGGGGGGTCGAGTTATAGCTTCTGGCCCCGCCTCTGCATGGTCTTCTAGGTCCATTTTCTCCCTGCTCTATGAGTTTTATCATACCTCTTTTAAAAGTATGTATTTAACTCTCTCTTTTACCTCTTTTCTAGACTATTCCACTTCTGACTATGAATGAAAGAAAGAAATTTCAAAATACCCCTGTGATCATCTGAGTCTTCAATTTCCAATTGTGCCCCCGGGAGGTGCCCCCTATTTGCTGTGTCAGTATTTTTTGTCATTAACATGTTTTTTCCCCTCTCCCCCGTCCCAGTGTCGTCGGCGTTTTCCCCTTTAAACCCAAAATTTTTTGGGCGTGCTTTCCCGGGTGGGGGTTTTCCAAAAATGGTGCTGATACCCAGTATGGGTTGACGAAAAAACTGTGTACAGGCCCCCTGAGCGAATCCTTATGCCCTTAGGTGAGCAGTTTTTGGTGTGTGGGTCAGGAGATGTGTCGGTATTATACTAACCCCTGATCTTTTCCCCTTGGTAGGTTGCAGGCTTTGGCCCCGGCATAACTCTGTCTGGGTTTTCTTTGCCCTTTCCCCTGTTTTTCGGGCGTTGCATTTGATGGACCCAGTTGCTGAACCAAGTTTGAGCCTGTCTGGCCCTTTGAAATACTTCCTGATTCTCGACTGAACCTTTATTAGTTTCAAAGGTCTGCAAAAAGGACCCCATTACATATACAGAAACAGCAATCGAAAGACTGACGCCCCCGGGGAAACCCCGTGTCATGGGCCCCCCACTCTGACCCCTTGCCCCGTATCATGTCCCTTCCCTGTTGGGATTTCCGTTTACGCAGTGCCTTCCCTGTTATCCCTCCGGGTTTCCCCCATTTTTGCATTAATCTTTGTGGGGAACGGGGTGCAAAACCCTTTTTTTACAGTTCAAGAAAAGGCAATTAGTTTACCCCCCCCCTCTTCTTCTTGCCTTACTGCCGTACCTTGATAGAACCCCCGTGGTTGTAAACGGATTTCCGCCCTTGAACCCATGCTGGTTGTCATTGATCAGCTCAGTCCTTTCTAGGTGCTCCACCACTCTTCTCCTGATAATCTTCTCCATGATTTTGCATGCATACCAGTGACACTGGCCTGTAATTTTGTGCTGTGAGTCTGTCTCCTGTGTGTGTGTGTGTGTGTGTGTGTGTGTGTGTGTTTGTGTGTGTGTTGTGTGTGTGTGTGTGTGTGTGTGTGTGTGTGAGAGAGAGAGAGAGTGAGAGAGAGAGAGAGTAAGTTTGTGTATTTCATATATTTATACTACTACATATTTATACCAGTGTCACTGCCATGGTTTCCACTATCTTAATCACAATGAATGTAAGACATAATAAATATTTATAATAATTTCCACATTAATGTTTTACCTGGAAGGTTAAACCCGAGTACTAAAATTAACCTTCAAAATACGTCCAGGAAGGTGAAACATTACATGTCAACACTGAACCAAAATGGTTTACTACACTAGGGTTAGATACGTACTGTGGCATGCAAAGAGTACGTAACCTTTATTCGGGCATGGACACACCCCCATTTACAGGCTATCTCCCCCAACCAGCGAACCAGGTTGCTAAGAGTTGATGATGGGGCCCCATCGTTCAACTAGTGACCAGGTTCTAGCCAATAAGAAGGTGGGATTGACAATCGCAGAGGTTATGTGGATACCGCTCTCCTGTCTGCCCTTGTCATTCCCATTCTAGAGCTGGTTGAAGCACGGTCTGCTTTCTTGTGGCTTCTATTTCTGCCTTGCTTACCGTGACGTGCACTATATTTATTACTGTACATAGTGTACATATTGCTGTTCTAAATTTGGTGAAGGATAATATAAGTCTAAACTTTTTCTACTGTGTTTATTTGCTCCCATTACACCTGGGTTAACAGGCCATTTGAAAGCCTAGGTTGTAATATGGGTAGCCTGTCCGAGAGCTGGACTTAGAGAAACGGTTGAGCTTAGGGTGAAGCTTGTAGCAGGAACATTGTGTAGCTTGCTGTTTCGCTTCGCTTTACAAATTTTGCGTGTCAGTTGCTTATGATCAGCCTTGCTATTGTGTGATCGTTCAACAGCTCGCTACTAGCTTGTTCAGTGTGCTCGCTTCGCTACGGTCAATCTTGTGTGCAGTCGGCTTTGCTTGTATGCGTATTTTGCAATCGTATGTGCATAGCTAAGCGTGTTCTGCAAAATTAACGTGTTACGTTGGGGTATTCGTACTGTGCATAGCGAATAACTTATGACCCTAGACGAGTCAGACGCCTGGTGTCGGCATATACTTTGCATAACCTACCTAAATTGTCCCTACAGCGTTGTTGGCAAATTGCTCGTTCCATTGGCATTCCCTATAAACGCACTCTTACAGCTGCGCAACTGCGTTCACTTATTGCTGACATACTTATTGAAAAAAAAGCCCTCGCGCTGGTAATGGCTTTGGAGCATTTCGATGTTTATGTGGGCCAGACATCGCAGGTGGTCACAGTCTACAGTGATCACAACCCGTTAGTCTATCTCCAAGCCATGAAGAATCACAACACAAGGCTTATGCGTTGGACGCTCAGGCTGCAGCCCTATAACTTCAAAATTCGTTACATTGCCGGCAAAGAAAATGTGTTGGCAGACCTTTTTTCAAGAGTCTAGTTTAATATTTTATTTAGGTTAGGATGTATTTGTGGTAACCCCCCTTTCAAGCTCTTTTTTTTATCCCTGATGTGGGGTTTTTTTTAGGTGAGGGATACGGGCTACCGTCCGCTTGTATCTTGGACCTATGTTGGCTTATCTGACTGCTGTCTCACTCTGAGTTTAGGGTTTGGCTTTCAGGCACTAGGAAAGCTGAGCTCTATCTAAGAGTTGGATGGTGGAGAGGATAGGCGTCCCATTATTTTGTGCCATGCGGCACGGTTACCACTGGGAGGTGGCAGCCTAATCCTGAGCCTTCTCGGGGGTGGGGGTGTGGCATGCAAAGAGTACGTAACCTTTATTCGGCGCATGGACACACCCTCATTTACAGGCTATCTCCCCCAACCAGCGAACCAGGTTGCTAAGATTGATGATGGGCCCCATCGTTCAACTAGTGACCAGGTTCTAGCCAATAAGAAGGTGGGATTGACAATCGCAGAGGTTATGTGGATACCGCTCTCCTGTCTGCCCTTGTCATTCCCATTCTAGAGCTGGTTGAAGCACGGTCTGCTTTCTTGTGGCTTCTATTTCTGCCTTGCTTACCGTGACGTGCACTATATTTATTACTGTACATAGTGTACATATTGCTGTTCTAAATTTGGTGAAGGATAATATAAGTCTAAACTTTTTCTACTGTGTTTATTTGCTCCCATTACACCTGGGTTAACAGGCCATTTGAAAGCCTAGGTTGTAATACGTACCTACATATATTAAGACTTGAAATAGTAATTCTTAGTAAACGAAAAATGTGTTCTCGCGTCTCAGATCCTTAGAAAACGTTATAATTTTGCCAGTTACAATATTTGAGTGAATACTTCAGACGCCAAGTACACTATGAGACAGTAATAATAATAATAATAATAATAATAATAATAATAATAATAATATAATATCTTGATTTACTACAAGTACATGTACAAGGTATACAGACCATAGCTGACATCAATGGCATACTACTATATAGAAAGCCGCTTGTTATGCTGGGTATTTCTGACAAATTAGGTCAGTTTTGTCCCAGGATGCGACCCACACCAGTCAACTAACACCAGGTACTCATTTTACTGATGGGGGACATAGATAACTGGTGTAAAGAAGCACGCTCAATGTTTCTACCCTTGCCGGGAATCGAACCCGGACATAGCCGTGTAAGGCTAAAACTTTAGCCACCAGGCCACGGGGTACCAACAAGAGCTAACAGGGAACAGTAATAAAGGCAGTCAATTACCTACAAAGGTTTTTAAAACCAAAGTCGCAAATACAATGATAAACAATGTAATTCCCGTGTGCCCTAACTATGACAGTGCACAGATAACCAAAAACACAGTATATCTTGAGCCTAACTCTGGACAGAAAGGAATCATGACAGGAATGTCCTATAACCATCCACAAGACAGACTCACAGATCTTAAATAAAATCCTTGTGAAATAAAACCAGTACACACTCTTACTTACCATCCTAGATGTGTAAAGTTAAATGAAACCATATAGAACTCTTCGAAGTAAAAAGAAGAGACGAATCAACCAGCCAACAGCAGCACTTCCACACTGAACTAGAGAAAAACTACGAAGGACACAGAGTGAGAGAGAGAAAGAGAGAGGGGAGCCAATCCTCCACTCAAAACGATTTACAGAATATTCTGAGAAGCAGCTGTGAGCGAGTAATTATCACAGAAACATCGTCCACCACAATATTTTGTGACAAAGAATAAATGACACACAGATGTGACATGTGTGAGAAGGCCACAACCCCTTACTGGTCTCAACCAATAGAGAAAAGTGATCTTAAGCTTGGAAAGTGGTCACGTCCACCTCCCTGAACAAAATGAACTGCGTAAAATGAACTAAGCAGATCCTGCACTACACCGCTATAGGAATTACTATTAGCATTGTAATTCCTATAAATTTTGTAGCATTACTTAAAAATACAGTGTACAAGATAAGCCTTACAAATCTAATAATAATACATATAAAATATACACTTTCAACACTGATATACCAATGTAGTAGAAAACTGAGTGTCTGTGGTCACTTTCTAGGTTGAGTGCCACTCTCTAGGTTGAGTGGCACTTTCTGGGTTGAGTGCCACCTGGCATTCTCCATCAGGGCCTGATTCTCTATGGCTTACTCAGCCGAGTGTCTCACAAGTATACCATTCAAAACCTCGCTCTCCCATAACATGAAAACCCCACATACTCAAACTCTACCAAAATTCATGCACGGAACTGACTCTTAATTCTATTTCCCTAAATTACAATGTTCATTCCTTACCCTCTACATATTGTCCAGAAACTAACACACGTTTCTGTTCACATACCGCACAGAGCAACTTTAATTTCTCCAATTATTTTTTTTTATGCAGTGGAAGGTGAACAATCTAGTTTTTGTATATTCTATTCTGTTTTTAAATAAGACAATAAGTAGGAAAAAATTACTGCAAAACAAGAGTTCAAATCTATATTGCATTAACAATCCTGTTTGTTGAACATAAGTCGTATACTCAAAAAAAAATTTGTGGTTTCCAAAGAAGCCGCATTAATTTCCATAATTATGAGGAGAGTCAAAATCTTCCCCAGCAGACGTATATGGGAAAAGGAAATGTTACTCAGTTTGTTAAAAACATATTTATTTCAGAAGTCCGCATTTAATACCTATGCAATCGAGTGTATGCTCACAGAGAGATGTAGTATATATTTGTGTATTATTGCAGTTTACTTTAGTCCCTGTTTTAGGGGTTAAGGTATTGGTGAGTGGTGAGACACAGGTGACATGCAGCCCTAATTACCCTCCTGTGTGGTTTGACTGGCCAATGATTCTGACAAGCATAATAGAGAAACAAATAGAGAAAAAATCTAACATATTTTTTACCTCACCCGTAAGCCAGCCAAGGACTATGTAAAACCCACCGTAAGCTTGATTAAGCTGATCATCACATGGCTAAAACCAGACAAAGAAATTTCCGAATTACCTATATCAGTCCCAAATTCACCCCGACCTAAGCTCATCCTGTAGCCCTTCCCTGCATCGTTCCTAACGTCTGCTACACAGTTTACCATCATTATTTTTTTTCTCATATGCAACAGGCAGAAGGTGCCTGGCCGCCAGAGTGGTAATGCTGGCCTGCCTTCCATTCCCCGGCAGCTACCATGACATAGATTACAAGCCCAAGATATAATAACATAGCACTAAGAGGTTAGAATCTCTCCTGGACGCCCCTTGCTTCTGCCGAGGTGCTATGTCCAGTGGAGGAGGATAACACAGTGTGTTGGTGCTGACACTGGTTATTATAACTAACTGCTGATACTAGTGTATGTGTGTAAGTACTGGGCAGAGTGACTTAAGTACTACGTACTTTGATGCGGAGTGTCTAGAGTCGAATTCTGCTATGGACTGACAAATAATGTTTATATATATATATATATATATAATATATATATATATAATATATATATATATATATATATATATATATATAAAATGTTGAAGGATAATCTATGACAGGAAAAGAGGGACTATAAATGTATTAATTCAAGGATTATGTGGAGTAAAATAAAGGTTGGATGTGAGAAGTGGGTTATTGCAAGCGTTTATGCACCTGGGGAAGAGAGAAGTATAGAGGAGAGAGAGAGATTTTGGGAAATGTTGAGTAATTGCGTGGGGAGTTTTGAACCAAGTGTGAGAGTACTTGTAGTTGGAGATTTTAATGCTAAAGTGGGAAAAAATGTGGTGGAGGGAGTAGTAGGTAAATTTAGGTTGCCAGGGATAAATGAAAATGGGGAGTGTGGCATGCAAAGAGTACGTAACCTTTATTCGGCGCATGTACACACCCTCATTTACAGGCTATCTCCCCCAACCAGCGAACCAGGTTGCTAAGAGTTGATGGTGGGGCCCCGTCGTTCAACTAGTGACCAGGTTCTAGCCAATAAGAAGATGGTTTTGGCAATCGCAGAGGTTATGTGGGTACCACTCTCCTGTCTGCCCTTGTCATTCCCATTTTAGAGCTGGTTGAAGCACGGTCTGCTATCTTGTGGCTTCTATTTCTGCCTTGCTTACCGTGGAGTGCACTGTACTTATCACTGTACATAGTGTACATATTGCTGTTCTAAATTGGTGAAGGATAATATAAGTCTAAACTTTTTCTGCTGTGTTTATTTTGCTCCATTACACCCGGGATAACAGGCCATTTGGAATCCTGGGTTGTAATATGGGTAGCCTGTCCGAG
>NC_069401.1:190088-205088 GCF_026875155.1 Cherax quadricarinatus
TTCCCTTTTCCCCTGTAACCATGTAACTCTGTTCACAGAGCATTGTTCAGACTTAGTGATTTTTGACGTTTTACTGGGGTTGTTCATCATAATGACCCAGGTTCCAAGCTAAAGCTTCTGACATATTTTATGTGGCATCTACGCACCGTCGTAATCGGGGATCTGGTTTTTTGACTTTTATGGAGGATCTGCTGATGGTCTCCAGTTAGAGTCGTTATTTTGTCTCCTTGTTCCTGGCGCTGTGCTGCTGCTTGTTACATTATTGCTGTTTGGCGAATTGTTGGTCATATTGTTCAAGCAAGCTGTTTTGATTGCCTTGTTGGTCAAGAAGATAGATTATTTGAGGACGTGTAGTCAGTCACTGTTTAAGTCAAGTCTAGTCTTACTGAGACATAACGAACAACTTTGAGCACATACACACATTCTCACACACACGCTTGTATATGCGAGTTGTACTGATACAATATGTGCCTTCAGCACTGTACTACAATATGTACAATTTAACTTTGCACTACAAGAGAAGTATAGGAGCTCATATCCTAAATTATATCAAATTCATTTACTTTGATTTTGTGCACCTAGACAGCTTCGTTAATAAACTTCTCAATTTTCAATTTTTTTCGTTAGTTAGTATCCTATCAGTTGCAATCCTAAAGTATTATTAAAATTTTTCATAATTTTAAAGGATAACTGAACCAGAATACTTTCTGACTACTTGTTACAAAAACCAGAAACAGGCTGAATGCTGGAGGGACAGACCTTCTAGTATTCTCTGGAGATGTCTACACTTTATAGATACCTCCTTTTTATAACAGTGAGTCTCGGGGACAAGAAGGGAATCATAGCATACATATATTCACATGTGCACATAACTACTGTTACTGCTGCTGCTGCTTCACACACACACATTCAAGGAGAATTAGAAATCTGAAGAGCTAAGATAATTGAATATTGTGTATACTAGCATGTCAGGAAGACATCAAGAGGAGATGGATCACAAACACTGGACCTGGTATTCGCCTTTAATGCCTCTGATGTGGGTGGAAAAAATTAAATAACTGACGAAAATAATTCATAAATTTGCCAAAATACATTCACACGAACCTTGCTCGTCACCTTGACTAAAATCCAGAACCTTAACGTTTGCAGTGAAGGTGTCGTAAGTGAATTCGCTCGTGCTCATTTCCCTCAGGCTGTCAAAAGTCATTTGTCGTCTCACAGCCTGTAACATCTTCATTAAAGCGCGGTGTAGTCTGGTCAACTACCTGGTCTGTCCCGGAAGCTGTCGTTACGGAAGTAGAAATCAATGAAGATGAGATGAATGTGACACTAGAGATTTATTAAACAAATGTTGATATATCTTTAGTGTGCTGTTAGTGGCATTTAGCCCACCTTGTCTACTGTGAGAATGAGAGTCTTCACCCAATATACTACGTTCGTCAGGTCGCAAAAAAAAAAAAATAAACAATTACGAAACACAAATAACCCGCACATAAAAGAGAGAAGCTTACGACGACGTTTCGGTCCGACTTGGACCATTGACAAAGTCACACAATTACGAAAACTGAATTCGTCACGTCGGTGAGTGATGGATGCAGCTGCGCTGTAGACAAGTTTATTATTACAATAATGAGTATGTTTATAATTATAATAATGGGTATGGGCTAAACCCATAAGGATTATATAGCTAGGTGGACAAAGACTACAGACCTCACTCAGGGAGAAAGACCTTGGGGTGACCATAACACCGAGCACATCACCGGAGGCACACATCAACCAAATAACTGCTGCAGCATACGGGCGCCTGGCAAACCTGAGAATAGCGTTCCGATACCTTAATAAGGAATCGTTCAAGACAATGTACACTGTGTATGTTAGGCCCATACTGGAGTATGCAGCACCAGTCTGGAACCCACACCTGGTCAAGCACGTCAAGAAGTTAGAGAAAGTACAAAGGTTTGCAACAAGGCTAGTCCCAGAGCTCAAGGGAATGTCGTATGAGGAAAGGTTAAGGGAAATCGGACTGACGACACTGGAGGACAGAACGGTCAGGGGAGACATGATAACGACATCCAAGATTCTGCGGGGAATAGACAAGGTGGACAGAGATAGGATGTTCCAGAGAGGGACACAGGGACAGGGGTCACAACTAGAAGCTGAAGACTCAGACGAGTCACATGGACGTTAGGAAGTATTTCTTCAGTCATAGAGTTGTCAGCAAGTGGAATAGCCTAGCAAGTGAAGTAGTGGAGGCAGGAACCATACATAGTTTTAAGAAGAGGTATGACAAAGCTCAGGAAGCAGAGAGGGAGAGGACCCAGTAGCGATCAGTGAAGAGGCGGGGCCAGGAGCTGAGTCTCGACCCCTGCAACCACAATTAGGTGAGTACAATTAGGTGAGTACACATACACATACACATACACATACACATACACACGCGCGCGAGCGCGACGAGCTGTCAGAGTGGGCGCCTGTGACGAGCGAGGTTCCACAAGGGTCAGTCCTAGGACCGGTGCTGTTTGCTGAAGGGATAGATTCAGAGGTGTCCCTGTTTACAGACGATGTGAAGCTAATTTCAGTGGATGAGGATCAGGTAGGACTATAAAGGGATCTAGACAGGCTGTAAGCCTGGTCCATCAGCTGGCTCCTAGAGTTTAACCCTTCCAGGTGCAAAGTCATGAAGATAGGGGAAAGTCAAAAAGACCCCGGATAGAGTACAGGATAGGGAGCCAAAGACTTCAAACCTCACTCAAGGAAAAGGGCCTTGGAGTGAGTATAATACCGAGTACATCTCCTGAGGCGCACATCAACCAGATAACTGCTGCAGCAAATGAGCGCCTAGCAAACCTATGAACAGTGTTTCGACACCTGAGTAAGGAATCATTCAAGACTCTGTATACCGTGTATGTCAGGCCCTTACTGAAGTATTCAGCATCAGTATGGAACTCATATATGGTCAGGAACGTCGAGAAATTAGAGGAAGTGCAAAGGTTCGTAACAAGACTAGTTCCAGAACTATGGGTATGTGCTACGAGGAGAGGTTAAGGGAAATCAGCCTGATGACACTGGAGGACAGGATAGATGGGGGACGACATATAAAATACTGAGAGGAATTGACAAGGTGGACAGGAATAGGATGTTTCAGAGATGGGACACAGTAACAAGGGGACTTAACTAAAAGATAAAGACTCAGATGAGTCACAAGGATGTTAGGAAGTATTGAAGTATTTTTTCTATCATAGAGTTATAAGGAAGTGGAAAAGTCTAGAGAGTGATGGAGTGGAGGCAGGATCCATATATAGCTTTAAAAGAGGTATGTTAAAGCTCATGGAGCGGGGAGAGAGAAGACCTAGTAGTGACCAGTGACTAGGCGGGGTCAGGAGCTGTGAATCAACTCCTACAACCACAAATAGGCAAACCTACGGATAGCGTTCCGATACCTCAGTAATGATTCGTTTAAGACTCTGCATACCATTTACGTCAGGCCCATACTGGAGTATGCAGCACCAGTTTGGAACCCACACCTAGTCAAGCACGTCAAGAAATTAGAGAAAGTGCAAAGGTTTGCAACAAGACTAGTCCCAGAGCTACGGGGATTGTCCTACGAAGAAAGGTTGAGGGAAATCGGCCTGACGACACTGGAGGACAGGAGGGTCAGGGGAGACATGATAACGACATATAAAATACTGCGCGTAATAAACAAGGTGGACAAAGACGGGATGTTCCAGAGAAGAGACACAGACACAAGAGGTCACAATTGGAGTTGAAGACTCAGATGAATCAAAGGGATGTTAGGAAGTATTTCTTCAGTCATAGAGTAGTCAGGCCGTGGAATAGCCTAGAAAGTGACGTAGTGGAGGCGGGAACCATACATAGTTTAAGGCGAGGTTTGATAGAGCTCATGGGGCAGGGAGAGAGAGGACCTAGTAGCAATCAGCGAAGAGGCGGGGCCAGGAGCTGTGACTCGACCCCTGCAACCACAAATAGGTGAGTACAAATAGGTGAGTACACACACACACACACACACACACACACACACACACACACACACACACACACACACACATAGCTTTAAGCAGAGGTACGATAACGCTCATGGTTCAGGGAGAGTGACCTAGTAGCGACCAGTGAAGAGGCGGGGCCAGGAGCTTGGACTCGACCCCTGCAACCTCAACTAGGTGAGTACAACTAGGTGAGTACACACACAACACACACACACACACACACACACACACACACACACACACCACACACACACACACACACACACACACACACACACACACACGTACTCATATACAACAGGCCTAGTGTCTAATCGACATGTGCCTAGGACAAAATGGTAACTAACACACACACACACACACACACACCACACACACACACACACCACACACACACACACACACACACACACACACACACACACACACACACACACAAACACACACACACACAGAGCAAACAAATAGTTGGAGTCTGCACGTTGCCACCATGAATTGAGTGCACGCACGAGTGAGCCGTCAGTGTCAATGTTAACTCTGGGGCCCACGATGGATAGCGTGACAATCGAATCTCAAAGATTGATGTCTCTGCTGTTTGACCTCATCACAACATACAAAAAGAAAAAAAGAAAAAAAAACACAGGTTACAACCGACGACAACAGTGAATTTGTACACCGTACGTAATGCTACCATAACATAGCAGAATATACAGCTAGTATAAATGAAGGCGCGTAGAGCCATGATATTGTGATTGGAACACTTCGCAGCTGATGTACAACTGAGAGAAAACTTAAGACTAAGCTTCGGTCCTTTCACATCTGATAATGGTTTAGTAAGGAGCGAAACGTTCTTAGAGGTTGTGGATCAATGACGGGCGGAGGTGGGTTGTGATATATGGTCAGCATAGTTATCAAGATTGTAATAAGTGGACTGTATGGATGCTTATGTTGAGATACATAGTTTGTATGGATGCTGAGGTTGTGTTAAAAGTCAGAACTGCTTCTAGGGTTCAGATACAAGTGAATATGGCTACCAAGGAGCAATTGTACGCAGTAATATGTATTGATTGCTGTGTCGCCAGGGATTCAGTACAATAACGAAATGAGCCAGAACGTTATATTAAAGAGACATCACTCGTGTGCTAAGACAAATGACAGATTGAGCGTACGTATAGCATGGATGAGGGTACTGAGCAATGGTAATTAGTTTCCAAGATTGTGTCTAGAATGACACCATCTCTACAATGGTTTAAGATGCGGTGATGTTTGTGTCTCTGAAGATCGGAGGAGCTGTGTTTCCTGCAATGGGAGGAGGATGATGACCCGACTCGACTACTGAATACGAAAACAAAGTCGGAGCGGTTAAAGGCAGTGGAAAGCACGAGGAAGTGAAAGAGTTGAAAATAAATAAAGTGAAATCCGAAATCCGGAATCGATATACAAAAAGCCATCCTTCCCCATACTGCATCCTTTAAAAATTGGTTAACACCCAATTACCTATTTGCTACTAAGTAAAGAGCTGACTGATGAGTACAGTGATTTCTGAGGAGCCCATTTTATTCAGGAAAAATTTTTGCTTTTCTCATAGACATCTGGAAAAAGATGAAAGAAGCGTATGTATATATACATATTTTTAGAGAGTTTGGTATAAGTTGACGAGAAGTTACCACTTTCATGACTTAGAAAGTGAAAGATGATAAACTAACGTTATAAGCCATTGTGCCTCGCAACTGAGAATGTTTAGAGTCCCCAGACTCAGTGTATTATTACTTTTAAGTGTAGATGAATGGTTCAGAGAACCGACAAGTTGATAAATTAGACACATGTGCAACTCTTGGGTATCTTTATTGAGGAAACGTTTGGCCACACAGTGGCTTCATCAGTCCATACGTAGGAGAAACTTGAAGAACAGGAGGAGGAGGAGGTAATCAGTCCCTCAACCTTGAGTCGATGTGTTCAGTCTATCAATCTTGAATAGAATACGGCATATAAGCGGAGAAGCAGCTTATAAACCGTATGGCAGGAGAGGTGCAGCAGTCATAGGTTTGTCCGTTCTCTGAACCATTCATCTACAAACCTGTCAGACGCTGCAACTTCTTGGGATCTTAATACTTAGGAATTCTTCGCTTGCCTAATTCTTGGGCACGACCTACTTCCATATTGAACAAATGTGACACCACCTATGACTGCTGCACCTCTCCTGCCATACGGTTTATAAGCTGCTTCTCCGCTCATATGCCGTATTCTATTCAAGATTGATGGACTGAACACATCGACTCAAGGTTGAGGGACTGATTACCTCATTCTCCTCCTGTTCTTCAAGTTTCTCCTACGTATGGACTGATGAAGCCACTGTGTGGCGAAACGTTTCCTCAATAAAGATACCCAAGAGTTGCACATGTGTCTAATTTATCTACTCTTAAGTGGAAATTTCTGTGGCGGAAAATTGCCTGTGTTGGGTATCACATGACGAACCTCTGAACCGTAGTTGTGGAAATGTTACTTCACATCGAGTGACTGAATTCTTCCAAGTGTCTTTCAAAGAGAGTGTGTCGTGATTCATGTTATGTGAGTGAGAGAGTCTCGTCTAGAATCATATTATGAGAATATTGAGTAGAAAGAAACTCCGGGTTGGTACAGCAGGAATCCCGCAGATGACTATATGGAATCTGTAGCTGAGAGCCATTAAGTGATACCTTGCTGGATCTTCGCAGCCTTCAACTGATCCTAAGTATAATTTTTTTTAACTTTTCACTCTGTGTGGGTTTTAAACCAATTTAATTATAAATGAAACACTTACGGAGATAAGTATATTTATCTCTCTTATTTCCCTATACATTTCGATAATTGCAGTTACGTGGTAGAAAATAATGTTCTTTTCGTACGTATGTTTCCCAGTGTTCAGTTGGGTTATTTCAGAGTTAGAAAAGTGCGACGGTTGACGTTTACTTATCATTTAAAATAATACGAGGAACTGACAATGTGGAGAGAGACAGGATGTTCCAGAGATGGGACACAGCAACATGGGGTCACAATTGAGCAGAGAGAGAGAGCGCCTAGTAGCGATTAGTGAAGAGGCGGGGCCAGGAGCTATGTATCGACCCCTGCAACCACAAATAGGTGAGTACAAATAGGTGAGTACACACACACACACACCATAAACAACAGGGAGTGAAGATTCCCGTGACTCTAAATATTTGACTTTCGCTTTAATATTGTTGAATCCAAAGTGCTGGTGAAGAATTTTGATCCGAGAAGTTGGAGCGACTCCTCCCCTTCCTCCCATCTGTTTTAACTTAAATTTCTCTAGATCCAGAAAGTTTCATAATCGGTAAATTATACATTTTGTGGGATTTTTTCCCCAAGAATAAGTTAAATGTTACGGAACCTTTCACGGATATTGAAATTTCTTCTCGATATTAAATGTGTGATACCTATGTGACAACGAAATGTTCATCTATATAGCTGATGAATCAGACACGTGTGCAATATCTGTGTATCCTGTAGATGTTTTGCCTTCCAGCGGCTTTATCAGTGCAGTACATGAACTTAACAGATGTACAGCAAATAAGGGAAGATGAAGTAGTTAGTCCCTCAGGCTGGGAGCACGTAATGAACGCCGTAGTCTTGAAGAATCTGAAGCACAGGTAGAGAAAGATTGGCGCTTATATACTGTGGTCGGAGGACCTTCAGCAGGTGAAAGCATTGTCACTGGTAGGAGGAACTACTGCTGCTAGGCTGAGGGACTGATTACCTCATTTTTCACTATTTGCTTTATATATATTTCTGATATGTCTGTGTATTGTACTGATAAAAACACTGGATGGTAAAACGTCTACAAGTAAAGATACCTATATGTTGCACATGCGTCTAAATCATCATCATGTCGGTATTGAATACCACTGATATACAATCTGTATAGTTCACCAGTTTTTTCATAAATTTTTCCTCGCGTTTACAATTAGCCACAGCGCATAGAACAACGTAAATGATTCACTAATCAACAGAGAGGCACTGGGAAAACCAATGCACATATGGGGGGCAGGATAGCAGAGGCCTTTCCACAGTTTAACTACCGTGGTCATTACTCCATATTCTACGAAATAGTACCCATACAACCCACAAGAAGACAATGGTCTAGCGTAAAGGGTTGACAGGTCTGACAAAGGCCAAACCATCAAATTTTAACTCATAGCAGCCAGTTATTGTTGGGATGCCCGTGTAGAAGCATAACATTGAAGACGGTCCCGAACCTTCTTGATAATATCAAGGTTAAGATTATGTACATTGTACAATAGCCTGTCATAAATGCTTCTAGTCTGAACAAGCCTAAGTCATCATTATATAGTGAAAAGTTATGTTTTATAATTCTGAAATATTTATTTCATTCCAAGATGAACTAGGAACTGTAATTCTGACTCCGACCATTTTGCACGGTTATTTGCATACACGTGTGTGTGATTAAATATGGCATTAGATTTTTTCCGCTGCTCGGATCGAGTATCGATGTTGTACTGACCTAACATCAAAGGGTTACATGTCTGTCTGACATAGAATAAATTACAACCGCTGCACCTCACTCTGGTAACACTGACTATGCATTTTTTATGGCTAATTCTTCGTCAACAAGCTCTTAAATGTCCTTGAATTCTTGAAAACTACTTGTACGTTAAATCTTTTTAGGGCATTCGACAAATCAAATAGACTCTCGAGGTTGAAAGGCGGAACTAACTCATATTTAACTTATGGGGTTAACCTAGGTTCAATTCTATAATAAGTTTTCCTAGCTGTTAGTAAGATTAGTTTAATAAGTTTATTATAAGCCCCAGACTCATACTGTGGAGGTAGTCAAAAGATTAGAGGCACATAATGTGTCCAGGGACTGGGCAGCAGAGTTTTGATAGCTAAACAAGTTACAGTGGTAATGAACTATTTACATATTTATGTCTAGTTACAATCGTAATGAGTTATTTATTCAGACATGAATTAGGTCACACACACAGAAAAGGAAAATAAAATTAAGTGGTAATGCCTTATTTGCAGTGAACAAAGTCAGAATTTTTCCAGAATGGTTGGTAATGTACCACTGTAGATAAAATACTTTGACATTTCTTGAACATTTCTGAGTGAGTTGCCTTTAAATTCATTAATTTTATCGCATTCCAGCACATAACGACGACAGGTGTAACAACTGCTCATCTGGCAAAGTTTACATTTAGTTTGGTTTACATCATCTTATGGTGGTGATTTCCTTATTTTGCCGGATGCACCATAAACACGTGGCTCCTCCTGCATGATAGAATAATGATAGATGGACTGACTGATATCAGCCTCTCTCCTTCTCAAATCAATAAATTTTCCCAGTTGAAGTTCTTTCGTGTTATTGTTCTCTAACTGTCTTTCCTAAAACCTTCTTTTGGTATCATAGTTTCGCCGGAATATTATCGATTTTCGTAATTTCCTCATCAAGAAATTCGGGACTGCAAACTCGTAAAGATCTCAGGAACATAGTGAGAAAGACGCTCCTTTTTACTTTGGTTTCATGATAGGAAAAGTAATGGATATAGGAGCAAGCATTAGTGGTCTTCCTATATACTGCCAACTTGAAATTTCTATCAATACGTGGATCAAAACATCCAACTGTGAATTTAATAGACGGGACAAGAGAGTTGAACACAAGATGTTATCATCATACCTAGACCATTTGGCTTCGTTAAGCAAGATGTCTTTGAGCAGTTTATTTAAAAAACACATGTGTCTAATTCTAACTTGTTTTTTAAGCTACACAAGGTTTTCGCTTCAGTGACACTACTCGGGAGTTTGTTCCGCTCATATACAACTCTGTTACCAAACCAGTGCATTTCTATATCTTTTCTAAATCTAAATTTTCCTAACTTGAACTCATTGCTCATATAGGAGGCTTCTTCAGTCGAATGCACGGCCGAAACAAATTGGAGACAGCGGAAGCAATGAGGAAATAAATATAACACGATCAGTCCCTCAACCTTGAAGAAGCAGTTTTGACGTGGTCAGTCCCTCAGCCTTGGAAAGAATCCAAACTTCTGTGTAGGCGAAATGTTTCAGGGAAAAATAAAAAAGTGTTGTATATGTGTCTTGTCCATCAACTTCTCGGCAGTGTTTCCCATTATTATAGTGGCAGAGTTTTTCTGCGTCCTTGACTGCATTTCTCATGGCAAGATGAGTCACATTGTCCGGGAGCTGAAAAGATTTTACTGACAGATTTCTGGTGACAAAGTCAGCTGTTATAAATATATTTCTGACGTTCTCACATGTATTTCTGACAGTCGCAAATATATTTCAGGCAGTCGCATATGTATACCTGGCAGTCGGAAACATATTTTTGACAGTTTCAGATGTTTTTATGACAGTCTCATATATATTTCTGATAGTCGTAAATGTATTTACTGGCAGTGTTTTGTTGGATACAATAATTATTGAAACAGTTAACAGGCGTGTTTATTATTTACAATTAATCAATTGAGCATAGACTCTTCTGATGATAAACACTGCATTGAACGGGAGTGCCTTGAGCGGAAGTGCCTTGAACGGGAGTGCTTTGAGCGGGAGTGCCTTGAACGGGAGTGCCTTGAACGGGAGTGCCTTGAACGGGAGTACCTTGAACGGGAGTGCCTTGAACGGGAGTGCCTTGAACGGGAGTACCTTGAACGGGAGTGCCTTGAACGGGAGTGCCTTGAACGGGAGTACCTTGAACGGGAGTGCCTTGAACGGGAGTGCATCGAACGGGAGTGCCTTGACATTGGTAAAGGCTCATTGATTGAAGAAACTGTTGGTGCCCGTCGCTTCCACTCCCAAGTGACGGAAGTGGTATGGTGATACCGAGAAGTTGTAGGTAAGAGTCACGTATTTGTTTAAATGGTTTAAAAAACCCGACAAGCTGATAAATGAGGCAACTGCGCAAAATTTGGGTATCTTTAATCTGGAAATGTTTCTCCAGCCAGTGACTTATTTAGTCCAGTACTGAGAGCGGTGGAAGCTGACGAGGAGGAGGAGTGTTGTACCCATCAAGTGGCCGCTTTAGTCCTGAAGAAGCTATTTAGGGCGAAACGTTCCCTTTAATAAATGGCTTGATCAGTGCATGCGTGTCTTTTACCTATATTATCCAACTGCTATATAATCCTTATGGGTTTAGCCCATACCCATTATTATAATTATAAACATACTCATTATTGTAATAATAAACTTGTCTACAGCGCAGCTGCATCCATCACTCACCGACGTGACGAAAATTTAGTTTTCGTAATTGTGTGACTTTGTCAATGTCCAAGTCGGACCGAAACGTCGTCGTAAGCTTCTCTCTTTTATGTGCGGGTTATTTGTGTTTCGTAATTGTTTATTTTTTTTTTTTTGCGACCTGACGAACGTAGTATATTGGGTGAAGACTCTCATTCTCACAGTAGACAAGGTGGGCTAAATGCCACTAACAGCACACTAAAGATATATCAACATTTGTTTAATAAATCTCTAGTGTCACATTCATCTCATCTTCATTGATTTCTACTTCCGTAACGACAGCTTCCGGGACAGACCAGGTAGTTGACCAGACTACACCGCGCTTTAATGAAGATGTTACAGGCTGTGAGACGACAAATGACTTTTGACAGCCTGAGGGAAATGAGCACGAGCGAATTCACTTACGACACCTTCACTGCAAACGTTAAGGTTCTGGATTTTAGTCAAGGTGACGAGCAAGGTTCGTGTGAATGTATTTTGGCAAATTTATGAATTATTTTCGTCAGTTATTTAATTTTTTCCACCCACATCAGAGGCATTAAAGGCGAATACCAGGTCCAGTGTTTGTGATCCATCTCCTCTTGATGTCTTCCTGACATGCTAGTATACACAATATTCAATTATCTTAGCTCTTCAGATTTCTAATTCTCCTTGAATGTGTGTGTGTGAAGCAGCAGCAGCAGTAACAGTAGTTATGTGCACATGTGAATATATGTATTGCTATGATTCCCCTTCTTGTCCCCGAGACTCACTGTTATAAAAAGGAGGTATCTATAAAGTGTAGACATCTCCAGAGAATACTAGAAGGTCTGTCCCTCCAGCATTCAGCCTGTTTCTGGTTTTTGTAACAAGTAGTCAGAAAGTATTCTGGTTCAGTTATCCTTTAAAATTATGAAAAATTTTAATAATACTTTAGGATTGCAACTGATAGGATACTAACTAACGAAAAAAATTGAAAATTGAGAAGTTTATTAACGAAGCTGTCTAGGTGCACAAAATCAAAGTAAATGAATTTGATATAATTTAGGATATGAGCTCCTATACTTCTCTTGTAGTGCAAAGTTAAATTGTACATATTGTAGTACAGTGCTGAAGGCACATATTGTATCAGTACAACTCCCATATAACAAGCGTGTGTGTGAGAATGTGTGTATGTGCTCAAAGTTGTTCGTTATGTCTCAGTAAGACTAGACTTGACTTAAACAGTGACTGACTAAACGTCCTCAAATAATCTATCTTCTTGACCAACAAGGCAATCAAAACAGCTTGCTTGAACAATATGACCAACAATTCGCCAAACAGCAATAATGTAACAAGCAGCAGCACAGCGCCAGGAACAAGGAGACAAAATAACGACTCTAACTGGAGACCATCAGCAGATCCTCCATAAAAGTCAAAAAACCAGATCCCCGATTACGACGGTGCGTAGATGCCACATAAAATATGTCAGAAGCTTTAGCTTGGAACCTGGGTCATTATGATGAACAACCCCAGTAAAACGTCAAAAATCACTAAGTCTGAACAATGCTCTGTGAACAGAGTTACACTGAGTTACAGGAAGAATGTTTTGACTCACCTGCGAAACCATACTCTATCTAAAGAGTGTCTAAATAACGAACAAACATCCAGAGACGAAAGAGATCCCTGGAGAGATGGAGAGAAAGATGTGCTGGTGGAGTGATGACCAGTTGTGGAGAGAGCGATTTCTCGACTACAGGCCTCACATCAGGTGATATCACGTGACTCGCCCGTGCTACTCACAACAAGAAAGCGGTAGCTTCCAAGGCAGTTTGTGACGGTGGAGAGCCAATCACTACTCTTCAACAGCGAGCACAGTGAGAAGTGTAATTGTTACATCCTACCTACATACACAGCTAATATAGAGCAAGATATTTTCATTAGCTATTAATGAAAATATCAGCAATATAAAATTATTTGAAAAGGTAAATACATACATATAATTTACATTATATACAATGGGCCCCATTCAGGGGACGCAATACTCACGCAACATATCGACACAGTCAGCTCATCTTACTCAACATATTTATTCTTGCTAATGTGTTTGAGGCAGTATTTACGGTGGTACACACTAGTGAGCTCTTCTCGGTATTTATAAAAGCCATTCGTGCTGTAAGAGTTCCACGCTGATTATTTCCGAGGGCAGAGGCAGCAATTAATGAAGGTAAACATATGCCTTGGGGAACGCCTCTTGTTGAATTTAAATTATCCATTGAAATGTTATGAGTTTCTTGATTGGATGCATTCTGTGGTATTGTGCATGTGAGGATGTAACAGTTCGTGGTCACTGCCGTTACTTTTTCTCAGTATCCTCCATGTGTGTAAGTGTGTATGAGGGGAGTGGAGGGGGGCATTTTGATTTAATATTAATAATTATTGTATATTTATGGTGCACGCATGAGTTGCCAGTCAAAATTTATTTAAACTTACATGATCATAAGAAGCTGTCACTGTCATGCCGACACCACTACACATGATCACATCAGGCTGTCACTGTCGTGCCGGCACCACTACACATGATCACATCAGGCTGTCACTGTCATGCCGACACCACTACACATGATCACATCAGGCTGTCACTGTCATGCCGACACCACTACACATGATCACATCAGGCTGTCACTGTCATGCTGACACCACTACACATGATCACATCAGGCTGTCACTGTCATGCCGACACCACTACACATGATCACATCAGGCTGTCACTGTCATGCCGACACCACTACACATGATCACATCAGGCTGTCACTGTCGTGCCGGCACCACTACACATGATCACATCAGGCTGTCACTGTCATGCCGGCACCACTACACATGATCACATTAGGCTGTCACTGTCATGCCGACACCACTACACATGATCACATCAGGCTGTCACTGTCATGCCGACACCACTACACATGATCACATCAGGCTGTCACTGTCATGCCGACACCACTACACATGATCACATCAGGCTGTCACTGTCATGCCGACACCACTACACATGATCACATCAGGCTGTCACTGTCATGCCGACACCACTACACATGATCACATCAGGCTGTCACTGTCATGCCGACACCACTACACATGATCACATCAGGCTGTCACTGTCATGCCGACACCACTACACATGATCACATCAGGCTGTCACTGTCATGCCGACACCACTACACATGATCACATCAGGCTGTCACTGTCATGCCGACACCACTACACATGATCACATCAGGCTGTCACTGTCATGCCGGCACCACTACACATGATCACATTAGGCTGTCACTGTCATGCCGACACCACTACACATGATCACATCAGTCTGTCATTGTCATGCGGCCACCACTACACATGATCACATCAGGCTGTCACTGTCATGCCGACACCACTACACATGATCACATCAGGCTGTCACTGTCACGCCGACACCACTAACACATGATCACATCAGGCTGTCACTGTCATGCCGGCACCACTACACATGATCACATCAGGCTGTCACTGTCATGCCGACACCACTACACATGATCACATCAGGCTGTCACTGTCATGCCGGCACCACTACACATGATCACATCAGGCTGTCACTGTCATGCCGACACCACTACACATGATCACATCAGGCTGTCACTGTCATGCCGACACCACTTCACATGATCACATCAGGCTGTCACTGTCATGCCGACACCACTACACATGATCACATCAGGCTGTCAGTGTC
>NC_069401.1:210088-212588 GCF_026875155.1 Cherax quadricarinatus
AGAGAGAGAGAGAGAGAGAGATGTACAGACCTCAGTGGCAACATGCAGACCCCATCAACTTCCTAATGGAAAATGTGGACTCCCTTCTTCTACAACACAAACGTCAACATATCATAATTGTTGGTGACCTCAACCAACACCTCATACAGAGGGATTTTGATGACCGTCTTGCAGTATTTCACATGAGAAACTTTGTTGATTTCCCTACTCACATCTCTGGCTCCTCCCTTGACACAGTAGTGAGTGATCTGGCAGAAGGCATAGTCACTTGTCAACTCCTCGGCTACGCTGGATCATCTGATCACAAGGCTGTTTTTACGACACTTAAGATCTCAACAGAACGAGGTGAGGAGTCCACACGCACAACCTGGCTATGGGAAAGAAGTAATTGGCCAACCCTTTGCTCTGAGCTCGCCACCACCGATTGGAATGCTCTTCTCCAAGGGGATGTTGACAACCAAGTGAAAGCCTTCACTGGACACATCCTTAATCTACAACAAGAACACATTCCTCACCTGCAATATGTGACGAAGCCTACAGATCAACCTTGATTTTGTTTTCGTTGTAGAGAGGCTGCTACTGCTAAGTACAAGGCATGGGGAAGGTATAAGGAACATCCTACCACCTATAACAGAAACTTGCACAGGCAAGCCTGTAGGCATAAGGGTGACGTTCAAAAGTTGGCCATCGCTAAATGGGAGTGGAACACAAAAAGGAAGGTAGCATCAGGTAGAGTAGGCTCCAAAACCTGGTGGTCCCTGGTCAAGGACAAACAAGGTTATCTGCCTAATGAACTCATTCCACCTCTAAATCGACAGGATGGGACCACCTCTACTAGCAGTCAAGAGAAAGCGGACCTCTTTGTAGAACACTTTGCTACCAAAATGCAAGTTCCTGATCTAGCAGGGGACCCTCCTTGGCTAGCTGCAAGAACTGTGTCAAAACTGTCAGTGGTGACAATAAGGCAGGAGAAGGTGTATTTCCTTCTTAAATCACTTGATCAAGAAAAGGCTCTGGGTCCAGACAAGTTGAGCCCAAGATTGGTGAGATGTGCAGACCAGCACATCTTCACTTGTCGGTTTTAAACCGACAGCAACATATGGGAATCTTTACTGAAGAAACGTTTCGCCACACAGTGGCTTCATCAGTTCAGCACTGCCTAGTACAGTGTAGATGACCTTCTCTGTGGAAAGAGGCAAATGTAGTCCCTGTTTACAAAAAGAAGAGCAGAGCAGAAATCAGCAATTACAAACTAGTGTCACTTATGTCAATCATTGGTAAGATCCTTGAGACAATAATCTCAAGACAAATGACAGAGATTTTTGACTACCACTCACTACTTTGTGACCGTCAATATGGCTTCAGGAAAGGTTACTCTTCTGCTGATATGTTGTTTAACCTCTCCACTAAGTGGCACCAGTCACTGGATGAATCCTAAGACAGCTGTGTGGTAGCACTGGACATTGCTGGTGCTTTCGACCGGGTGTGGCACCAGGGCCTCTTAGCAAAACTGCAAGCTCTGGAATTGCAGGATCTACGCTGTCTCCTCAGTGATACCTTCATGGTAGACCTCTAAGGGTAGTTCTCAATGGAACGAATCAGCAAGAAATCCTATTGGGGCAAGTGTTCCACAAGGAAGCATGCTGGGACCATTGTTATGGAATGTCTGCTTTAATGACCTCCATCTCATCCCAGAATCCCATGCATATGTACACTGACATTCACTTATCCAAGAGAAGAAATGCCAGCTACTCTAAGCTACATCAATCACCAGCTAAGAGCTATATCAGCTTGGGGAAATAGATGGCAAGTAACATTTGCACCTGAGAAAACACAAATGATGATAGTCTCTAGGCACCATGATGGTAATGACAGAACTGTAGTAAGGATGAATGGGAGGGTGTTGGCACCCCAAGGTGCCAACACCCTCCCATTCACCCATCCATCCTTGGGGTAAAATTTGACTCCAAACTGACCATGAAGAACTATGTTGTAAATCTTGTAAACAAGGCAGCCAGGAAACTTACTGCACTTCGCCGTATCTCGCATCTGCTTGACATTAGGGGTTGCAAGATTCTGTATGAGGCACAAGTACGCTCACACCTTGAGTAAGTAAGTTTATTCAGGTATACACAAATGCAGTTACATAGATTGTCATACATAGCAGCATATGTGTAGAGAACCTGGGATAACCCAAAATAGTCAGACAGGGTGACTTATTTCCATTGGGGTCCTTTTACCTTATTATTATAATATAAAGGTTATAATATTTTATTATTCTATAATGAAGATAACATCTTATTATCATACTAAGAAGACTGTCTACTACACGAGGGTCATTAAGGCTATCTACAATACGAAGGTCATTACTAGGAATAAGGTAAAATTACACGTGTGTTAGCTAAAAAATAAAAAATCATTCCCCTCCCTTTCTGTAGCTACATTCATCAGACAACTTTTGGCACTCTTCTTGAACTGGTTCATGCTATGACTGGTTTTG
>NC_069401.1:220088-224280 GCF_026875155.1 Cherax quadricarinatus
TCCAGCTGGCACAGTGTAGGTGTTAGAGGTCCAGTTGGCACAGTGTAGGTGTTAGAGGTCCAGCTGGTACAGTGTAGGTGTTAGAGGTCCAGCTGGTACAGTGTAGGGGTTAGAGGTCCAGCTGGTACAGTGTAGGTGTTACAGGTCCAGCTGGTACAGTGTAGGTGTTAGAGGTCCAGCTGGTACATTGTAGGTGTTAGAGGTCCAGCTGGTACAGTGTAGGTGTTAGAGGTCCAGCTGGTACAGTGTAGGTGTTAGAGGTTCAGCTGCTACAATGTAGGTGTTAGACGTCCAGCTGGTACAGTGTAGGTGTTAGAGCTCCAGCTGGTACAGTGTAGGTGTTAGAGCTCCAGCTGGTACAGTGTAGGTGTTAGAGGTCCAGCTGGTACAGTGTAGGTGTTAGAGGTCCAGCTGGTACAGGGTAGGTGTTAGAGATCCAACTGGTACAGTGTAGGTGTCAGAGGTAAGGCTGGTACAGTGTACGTGTTAGAGGTCCAGCTGGTACAGTGTAGGTGTTAGAGGTCCAGCTGGCACAGTGCAGGTGTTAGAGGTCCAGCTGGTACAGTGCAGGTGTTAGAGGTTCAGCTGCTACAATATAGGTGTTAGACGTCCAGCTGGTACAGTGTAGGTGTTAGAGCTCCAGCTGGTACAGTGAAGGTGTTAGAGGTCCAGCTGGTACAGTGTAGGTGTTAGAGGTCCAGCTGGTACAGTGTAGGTGTTAGAGGTCCAGCTGGTACAGTGTAGGTGTTAGAGGTCCAGCTGGTACAGTGTAAGTGTTAGAGGTCCAGCTGGTACAGTGTAGGTGTTAGAGGTCCAGCTGGTACAGTGTAGGTGTTAGAGGTCCAGCTGGTACAGTGTAGGTGTTAGAGGTCCAGCTGATACAGTGTAGGTGTTAGAGGTCCAGCTGGCACAGTGCACGTGTTAGAGGTCCAGCTGGTGCAGTGCAGGTGTTAGAGGTTCAGCTGCAACAATGTAGGTGTTAGAGGTCCAGCTGGTACAGTGTAGGTGTTAGAAATCCAGCTGGTACAGTGTAGGTGTTAGAGGTCCAACTGGTACAGTGTAGGTGTTAGAGGCCCAGCTGGTACAGTGTACGTGTTAAAGCTCCAGCTGGTACAGTGTAGGTGTTAGAGGTTCAGCTGGTACAGTGCAGGTGTTAAAGGTCAAGCTGATACAGTGTAGGTGTTAGAGGCCAAGCTGATACAGTGTAGGAGTTAGAGGTCCAGCTGGTACAGTGTAGGTGTTAAAGGTCCAGCTGGTACAGTGTAGGTGTTTGACGTCCAGCTGGTACAGTGTAGGTGTTAGAGGTTCAGCTGATACAGTGTAGGTGTTAGAGGTCCAGCTGGTACAGTGTAGGTGTTAGAGGTCCAGCTGGTACAGTGTAGGTGTTAAAGGTCAAGCTGGTACAGTGTAGGTGTTTGAGGTCCAGCTGGTACAGTGTAGGTGTTAGAGGTTCAGCTGGTACAGTGTAGGTGTTAGAGGTTCAGCTTCTACAGTGTAGGTGTTAGAGGTCCAGCTTGTACAGTGTAGGTGTTAGAGGTCCAGCTGGTACAGTGTAGGTGTTAGAGGTTCAGCTGGTACAGTGTAGGTGTTAGAGGTCCAGCTGGTACAGTGTAGGTGTTAGAGGTCCAGCTGGTACAGTGTAGGAGTTAGATGTCTAGCTGGTACAGTGTAGGTGTTAGAGGTCCAGCTGGTACAGAGTAGGTGTTAGAGGTCCAGCTGGTACAGTATAGGTGTTAGAGGCCCAGCTGCTACAGTGTAGGTGTTAGAGGTCCAGCTGTTGCAGTGTAGGTGTTAGAGGTTCAGCTGGTACAGTGTAGGTGTTAGAGGTTCAGCTGGTACAGTGTAGGTGTTAGAGGTCCAGCTGGTACAGTGTAGGTGTTAGAGGTCCAGCTGGTACAGAGTAGGTGTTAGAGGTCCAGCTGTTGCAGTGTAGGTGTTAGAGGTCCAGCTGGAAAAGTGTAGGTGTTAGAGGTCCAGCTGGTACAGTGTAGGTGTTAGAGGTTCAGCTGGCACAGTTTTAGGTGTTAGAGGTGTAGCTGGTACAGTGTATGTGTTAGAGGTCCAGCTGGTACAGAGTACGTGTTAGAGGGCCAGCTGGTACAGTGTAGGTGTTAGAGGTCCAGCTGGTGCAGTGTAGGTGATAGAGGTCCAGCGGGTTTACAGTGTAGGTGTTAGAGGCCCAGCTGGTACAGTGAAGGTGTAGAGGTCCAGCTGGTACATGAAGGTGTTAGAGGGCCAGCTGGTACAGTGTAGGGTTAGAGGTCCAGCTGGAAACCAGTGTAGGTGTTATAGGACAGCTGGTACGGTGTAGGTGTTAGAGGTCCAGCTGGTACAGAGTAGGTGTTAGAGGTCCAGCTGGTACAGTGTAGGTGTTAGAGGTTCAGCTGGTACAGTGTAGGTGTTAGAGGTCCAGCTGGTACAGTGTAGGTGTTAGAGGTCCAGCTGGCACAGTGTAGGTGTTAGAGGTAAAGCTGGTACACTGTAGGTATTAGATGGCCAGCTGGTCCAGTGCAGGTGTTAGAGGTCCAGCTGGTACAGTCTAGGTGTTAGAGGTCCAGCTGGTACAGTGCAGGTTTTAGAGGTCCAGCTGGTACAGTGTATGTGTTAGAGGTCCAGCTGGTGCAGTGTAGGTGTTGGAGGTCCAGCTGGTACAGTGCAGGTGTTAGAGGTCCAGCTGTTGCAGTGTAGGTGTTAGAGGTCCAGCTGGTAAAGTGTAGGTGTCAGATGTCCAGCTGGTACAGTGTAGGTGTTAGAGGTCCAGCTGGTACAGTACTCACCTAGTTGTACTCACCTAGTTGAGGTTGCGGGGGTCGAGTCCGAGCTCCTGGCCCCGCCTCTTCACTGATCGCTACTAGGTCACTCTCCCCGAGCCGTGAGCTTTATCATACCTCTGCTTAAAGCTATGTATGGATCCTGCCTCCACTACATCGCTTCCCAAACTATTCCACTTACTGACTACTCTGTGGCTGAAGAAAAAACTTCCTAAACATCCCTGTGATTCATCTGTGTCTTTAGCTTCCAACTGTGTCCCTTGTTTCTGTGTCCCAAATTTTGGAACATCCTGGGCTTTGTCCCCCCTTGTCAATTCCCCCCAGTATTTTGTATGTCGTTATCATGTCCCCCCTTATCTCTCCTGTCCTCCAGTGGGCGCAGGTTGATTTCCCTTTAAACCCCTCCTCGTGGGACATACCTCTTAGCTCTGGGACTAGTCTTGTTGCAAACTTTGCACTTTCTCTAGTTTCTTTTCGTGCTTGGCTAGGTGTGGGTTCCAAATGGTGCCGCATACTCCAATATGGCCTAAGTATACGGTTTTACAGGGTCCTGAACGATTCCTTATTAAGATGTCGGAATGCTGTTCTGAGGTTTGCTAGGCGCCCATATGCTGCAGCAGTTATTTGGTTGATGTGCGCTTCAGGAGATGTGCCTGGTGTTATACTCACCCCCCAAAATCTTTTTTCCCTTTAGTGAGGTTTGTAGTCTCTGACCCCTAGACTGTAACTCCGTCTCGGCCTTCTTTGCCCTTCCCCAATCTTCATGACTTTGCACTTGGTGGGATTGAACTCCAGGAGCCAATTGCTGGACCAGGTCTTTCAGCCTGTTTCCCGATCCCCTTTTTAGTTCTGCCTGGGCTTCGATCGAGTGTATTCTTCTCATCAACTTCACGTCATCTGCAACAGGGACACCTCAGAGCTATTCTTCCGTCAGTCGTTTACAAATACCAGGAACAGCATGGTCCCAGGACTGACCCCTTCGGGACCCCGCTCGTCACAGGTGCCCACTTGACACCTCGCCACGTACCCCTGACTCGCTGCTGTCTTCCTGACAAGTATTCCCTGATCCATTGTAGTGCCCTTCCTGTTATCCCTGCTTGGTCCTCCAGTTTTTGCACCAATCTCTTGTGTGGAACTGTGTCAAACGCCTTCTTGCAGGGCCAAGAAAATGCAATCCCCCCCCCTTTCTCTCTTGTCTTACTGCTGTCACCATGTCATGAAACTCCAGTAGGTTTGTGACACAGGATTTCCCCTCCCGAAACCATGCTGGCTGCTGTTGATGAGATCGTTTCCTTTCTAGGTGTTCCACCACTTTCTCCCGATAATCTTCTCCATGATTTTGCATACTTTTTCATGTCAGTGACACTGGTCTGTAGTTTAGTGCTTCTGTTGTCTCCTTTTTTTAAAAAGGGTAAATTTTT
>NC_069401.1:224780-283329 GCF_026875155.1 Cherax quadricarinatus
AAAGAAAAGGCTGGGGGGCATGGGATGTCAATCTGGGGCAAGTGTGGGGGAAATAAAAATGCAGAGAATCCTTAGTTTGGAGATTAGGAGGAGTTTTGGGATTACCAAAACTATTATCCAGAGGGATGAGGAGGGTTATTGAGATGGTTTGGACATGTAGAGAGCATGGATTGAAAAAGAATGACTATCAAGAGGGAAGCAGGGTAGGGTCAGCCTAGGAAAGGTTGGAGGGAGGGGTGAAGGTTTAGTGTGCGAGGGGCATGGACTTCAAGCAAGTGTGCTTGAGTGTGTTAGACAGGAGCGAATGGAGGCAAATGGCTTTTAGGACTTGATGTGCTGTTGAAGTGTAAGCAAGGTAACATTCATGAAGGAATCAGGGAAATCGGCAGGCTGGATTTGATTCCTGGAGATGGGAAGTACAGTGCCGGCGCTCTGAAAGAGGGGTGTTAGTGTTGCAGTTTTATAACTGTAGTGTAAGCACACCTTTGGCAAGACAGTGATGGAGTGAATGATAATGAAAGTTGTTTATTTTCCGGGCCACCCTGCCTTAGTGGGAAATGGCCGCTGTGTTAATAAAAAAATAATAAGAATAATGTAAAGAAATTATGTAGTACTACAGCATTTACCTTGGAGATTTAGAAGAGATGCTGGGCGCAGCAGCGTAACTGCTAAAATTTTTATTTATTTTTTTTCCTCCACACTTTAAACACTCATTTGCAAGGCATTTCAAAAAAAAAAACTGTCTAGGAGGTTTGTTCTTCCTCCCTTTCAGAATGCTTCAGAAATGAGTTACGGAAGTGTCATTACATAACTCCAATGGACGGTCACTTGAAACTTTCTCTGCCTGGCCAAGTCCTTAGCCCGTGCACCTAGCTTGTCTTTATCTATGAGTTCCTGCTTCAATTCCATAGAAATCATCCTGTTTTTATTCTCAGCACTGTCCTTTGCACTTTCTTTCTTAGGACCCGTGGTTAGAAACAAGAAATTTTGCAGAATAACTGCACGAAACATAAGGAAAACAGGAGAATTCCCATCATCGCAACTTCAAGAACATTTGTACTGAGTGTTTTTTAATATAAATAATGCCATCTCGTGGTGGCTTTCTGAAACTCAATTAGTACTATTATTATAATTATTATAGTTATAACAGTGGATCCTTGGTTTTCATGTTTAATCCGTCCAGAGAGTTCGCAAAAACAAAAATTGGCAATAACTGAAACCTTTTTCCCCCATAAGAATAATGTTATATCCAATTAATCTGTCCAGATGCCCAAAGTCTATTAACAATTTTTTTTGCCTTAAAGATACATTTGCATTCACAAAGAATGAATGAATCAACTCGACTCTTACAGTGGACCCCCGAGTTTCGTGATTAAAACCCGTAAAGAGTCCCAAATGTTATAATATACATTTTTTACTGCTTAGTGCCCCAAACGTAAATATGACGTTTTTATGTGTCATACTTTTAGACATATGCCACGATAAAGCCTGAGTCACCTAGACAATGAGAAGAATGGGTGTGAGCAACTCACTGTGCACCATATTAAAATATAATTGGGGAATGCCTGGTACCATATCTCTTTTTCCCTATTAAAAACAACAATTTTTTTTTTGCTCAAAATTGGGGCAGTAACGGTTGTGAACGTATATATACGTTTGGACCGTTTACCGGGTTTTAATCCATTCCAGAGAGTCTGCTGAATGACGGAAATTGCCAAATGGCAAAAACCATTTTCCCCATATTAAATATTGGTAAATAAAAATTAATCCGTTCCAGACACCCAAAAATAGTTAAACAAAAAAAATTAAAATTAAATAGATTTACCATACAGAAAACAATGAGAAATTCAAGTACCTCATATATAAAATAATAATAACCATTACACATACATTACAGAAGACTTCTGGGTATGAAGATGGGAGAGGGTATTGGGGAAGTGTACACTATTGTTTGGAAGGGGAAACTGCATATTCCATCAAGACTATTCAGTCCGAAGTCCTTATCTGGGGGTTACTTTCCCTTAATTTGTTTTTTATGACGATTGGGAACAACATAGAGTCACTTGGGACCCCTTGTCGTACAATAAATATCAGGTCCAGAGAGTGCTCTGTTCTGGTTGTTTTCTTTAACATGTGTCCTGAACGTGGTTACACAACACTGTCATTGTACATGTTGCCAACACGGGCCTGCAACAGCTTTGTCAGGGAGAAGTTTTATTCCATAATTAATTCACTTCAGTCCCACTTTGCACAAATGTTCTTAATCTTTGAAGAAAGAGCACCTTTCTCACATCTCTCTTCCTCACTTCCTCTGCGCACAATTTCCGAGCAGTGATCTCTTGCTGATGCAGGATGAAGCCTCTTATAGCAGCTCTGCAGTGTTATCTTCTTCATTGTGGTCATCCACCAACTCTTCCACATCTCGAAACTCCAATATCCAACCAAACCCCATGTAATCCCATGCCACAATACTTTCCACAATGGTATAGGCTTTTTTAGGTCAGCCCCAAACCCTGCAAAATCCCACTCCTTATACACAATTGTGGCTCACAATTTTTCTCCAAGCAAGAATACAAAAGTTCTGCAAGTCCTCCCTCCAAGGAAAGCCAGTGCCAGCCCTAGCTGAGCACAACTTTCCTGGGCCCATGGTGATCTTATTTTAGCAGTTGCAAGCACAAAAAACAATGGATTAATTATGAATGTATTGTATGAACGCCACGGGGTGAATGGTCATGTGCTGTAAACAATGGCACACACATGTGAATGTTGCACGAGACTGGTTTTGGTGTGAGTGGTGATGGGTAGATGCATACCAGACTTTGCCGAATCCACACGAGTTCCAATCATGAACCGCAAAGCTAAATTTTGCCTGAAAAATCTTGCCAAAAGTCTATTTCATGGAAAGATCGATGTCGTCGAACGGCGGGATCCACTTTACCTTTATTGAAGGCTGTTGTTGATAGAGGGAAGACAGGGAGGATGGGAGAGGGAAGAGGATGTAATTAGTTTAGAGGGGAATCCCAGCCCTCCATAGAGGACTCCTAGGTACAATCCCTTATCCAGGGCAACTTCCCTCCTTTGTTTTTTAATACCACTAGGACCAGCAAGCTTGAGATCTACTGGTAACCCTGTCCCCGCAACAAAAAATGTAGTTTCAGAGACTCTGTTTTCTGGGCATGTCTTTTATGATTTTTGCCAAACTGGGAAATGGCATTGTCATTGAAAAGTCGCCAGCATTGATTATCAACAGCTTTCTCAGGGTGGTGTTCTTCACAAAATGAATCACCCTAGTCCAAAATTGCACAAATCTCAATAATCTCTGAAGATGGCACCTGTCTTCCATCTCTCTTCCTCCTCTCTGAAGCAATTTTCTAAGCTGTGGTCTGTTGCTGTCGTAATGAAGCTCTTGGCATCTCCTCAGTGATACACTTGATTGTGGTCCTTCCACTAACTCTCCACATCCTGGCCACTCACATCCAACCCCAGGAATTCCCCAATGTCACAGGTTGATTGCACAACAGGTGTATGGTCAACAGGGGTCATAGCCTCAAACCCAGCAAACCCTCTTTTGTGGACACAATCTGGCCGACAATTTACACCCAAGCCAGAGTTTCATCATCATAGAACTCACTCCCTGCCAAGCCTTATCTATATAGGCTCTATCAGTTGGAAGATACTGAAGTGATTCCTCCAGAAACTCTCTTAGTGGTTCAGTTCAAAGGTAGTGTCAAAGTACTTTTTTGAAACATTGCTTTGGTGTACAGTTTTTTGAAGTTTGCAATGATTCTGCTGAGGTCCATGGGCTAGACGAGAGGAATGGTGATAGAGGAGCAGAACTTCACTCTTATAAAAGTAAAAGACACAAGTGCAACTAATGTGACAATTTTGGTATGGCAACGTTTCCGCTCTCGCAGGGCTTTGGCAAGCCATTACCGCTTTGACAAAGCTCCTGAAGCGTAAACGGTTTTTCCACAATGAAAGTATCACATTAGTTAGCACTTATGTCCCTTTTACTTTACATATTTTAAACGCTGTAGTTTCTACCCTGGAGAGAGTTCCCGGGTCAACGCCTCCGCCTGTGACCCGGCCTCCTGGGTGGATCAGGAGCCTGATCAACAGGCTGTTTACTGCTGGCTGCATTAAACCAACGTACGAGCCACAGCCCGGCTGGTCAGGAACCTACTTTAGGTGTCTTGTCCAGTGCCAGCTTGAAGACAGCCAGGGTCTGAGTTGGTAATCCCCCTAAGTATCTGGGAAGGCAGATTGAACAGTCATCGGCCCATGACACTTATTGTATGGTCTCTTACAGTGCTAGTGACACCCCTGCTTTTCATTGGGGGGAGGTTGCATCGTCTGCCAAGTCTTTTGCTTTTTGTAATGAGTGATTTTCCGTGTGCAAGTTCGGTACTAGACCCTCTGGAGTTTTCAGTGTATATAATCATGGTATCTCTCCCAGCCCTGCATTCAGGGAATATAGGGTTCAATACCTCAATGCGCTTCTAAGTAATTGAGGTGTTCTTATCTCCCGTTATGCGCGAGCCGTGAAGGTTCTCTGTAAACATATTTTCTAGGGTCAGCAATTCACCGCCTTGAAGTGCTGGTTTAGTGTTGGCAGCCAAATTCCAGCCTAGATAGAACAAGTGTCCTGAAGAGTGTCAGCATGGCCTTGGCCATCCCTATATTGAAGGTTCTCATTATCCATTCCTGTCATTTTCTGCAGATGCGATTTGAACAATGTTATGTGTCCTTGAAGGTGAGATCCTCCCGACATGACACGTCCCAGGTCTTTGACGTTTGGTGTTTACGCTCTGTTTTGTGGGCCAGAATTTTGTTTTGTACTCTGATTGAAAGAGTTAAGTTTCCTCGTGTTTACCATATCTGAGTAAATTGAAATTTCTCATTGATGAACTTCATATTGTTTTCCCTGCAGCCCAATAAAGATTTTGGTTGATTTCCGCTCTGGGAGGCCTGCAGTGTTCCTGCCAGTGGAAGACACTGGGTCCATGCCGATTCGGGTGTCATCTGCAAGGAAGACACCGGTGCGTGGCTGACATCCCTTGTCCTATGTCCAATATGAGGATGAGAACAAGATGGGAGCGATTGTGCCTTGTGGAATCAGTAGCTTTTCACCGTAGCTGCCGTTGGGACTTTACTCTGTTCTGTTGACTACTACTCCTGTGTTCTGTTCTAGTGAGAAATTATAGATTCATCGACCGTACCATTTCCTGTTATTCCTTTAGCCACTCATTTTAGTAGCGCTAGTACACCATGGTCCAACTTGTCAAGGCTTTTGCAAAGTCATGGTATATATTACATCTGGCATTCTTTTTGGTCTTCTATGAATCTAGGACCTTGTTTGTAGTGATCCAATAGTTGAGACAGAACAGGAGCGACCTGTCTAAACCCATGTTGCCCTGGGTTGTGAAATTGATGGGTTTTTCTAGATGGTGGTGATCTTGCTTCTTAGGACCCTTTCAAAGATTTTTTTAATGATATGGGATGTTAGTGCATCCATTACTGCAGTTTCGTTGCTATTGCTTTTCTCTTGTTTCTGCCTCCCTTTGTGGAGTGGGTTATGTCTGTTGTTTTTAGAGTAACTGTGGGACGACACCCCGTGGATCCACTGCTCCATTCTCCATAGGATGGTAAAAAGCTCGTGATTAGGGGCTTCATGCAGCTCTTTGTGAACGCGGAGTTTTCCATGATCTGGCCTGGAGGGGCAAAGTGCAATGTGGCATGTCATTTATCGCCTGTTTCGAAGTCATTTGTGCAATCAGGATAACACAGATAGGCTTGTTGTTAACCCATTCTGTGGCTCTCTCATAAAAAAAATTCTATTTTGTCTTCGACTCTCAGTCTGGTTAGCGGCTTGCTATATAACTGGGTCATATTGGGACTTGAGTAGCTCGCACAATACCTGCTGTCATCTGTGTAGGACCCATCATGTTTAAGTAGGGGCCCAATACTGGACGTTGTTCTCGGCTTTGGGGGGGGGGGGGGGGGATGTGGGCATAGGGAGAAGAAATACTTTGGGTTTCTTTCGATTTTATTTATGGCTTTTAGTTCTTCCCAGACTTCCCCGCGATTCCTGTCTCCTATAAGATTCCTTTAGCTTAAGTTTCGATGTCTTTGCTATTTCTTTTTTGACCATGTCGTCCCTACGCATTCAGATATATTGACCTCTTTTAGCCGCTCTGTTATTCGTTTCCCTCGCCCGTAAACGGAGCACCTGTCTCTTTCTCTATTTACAATCTACTTCTTTTTCTTAAGGAAATAAGCTTGTGCATACAAATCGAGTGCCACCGAGTTAATCTGTTCTAGGCATAATTTGGGGTCTTGTGTTGCTTAGTATATCCCCCAGCTTAAATCGTTATGACTGGTTTACCTTGGTTCCCACTTTATGTTGTTTTGTTATTGAAGTTGTATTTGTTGAATGCTCCCTCTGACTAATCTCATTATGTTGGTCTGGGGCTCCGCGCATTACATGTCTGAACCTCAATTATGTTGTGATCTGATTATATTGTTTTTGATATGGTGACATTTATATCAGATCATCATTGATAGTGAAGATAAGGCTAGGGTCTTCAACCATTCTAGTAGCTCTATTATTTGCTTGTTTAAAAAATTGCATTTTTGTGCAGAGATTGAAAAGCTCGTGTGAGTCGTGAGTTTTCATCAGTAGCTGGGGGCCTTCCTGGTGTTATACTGCAGACAATATTATTTGCTATATTCCACCGATTTTAGGTGCCTTAAAGTTGAAATCCCCCAGGAGGCAAGAGTTGATGTGCAGGAGCTGGCAGAATTTCCAGAACAGTGGTCATTTTTAACAGCTGTTCCTGGAATTGCTTGGAAGGTTGCATACCGAAGGCTTGTAGACAACGCACAATGGACTAGGTTTGTTCGTACGATCTTTACTGCTAAAACTTCCACTACATCATTTGAGGCATTAAGCAGTTTGCTTTGCAAACAAGTGACTCTGCCAAAGTACGCCAACCCCCCCGTTCCTTTGCCTGTTCACGTCTTCACATCGTATAGGTGTAACCTGGATCCTTATTTCGTTGTCCAAGTGAATCCCGTTATGTGGGTCCTCAGTGGAAAGCTGCGAACATTGCCCTTTGCCTCTGCAAGCAGTCCCACGATGAAAGGTATTTTGTGTTTGTTGCTGGCGTATAGACCTCTTATATTTTCAAAGAAAATGTCATCGGACTGTTCAAACAAACTAAATTCCCTTAGACAAATGTCTCCAAGTCTGGAGGAATGAGCAGGAGCATTGTCCATTAACAAAGCATTATGAGCTGGGCAATTTATTATCCAGGAGGTATTTATCCTTCACACTCGGGCCAAACAATGCATTGAAACATTCCAGAAAATTCCCTTGTTACTCATGCCCTACTGTTAGCTTCCAAGTCACACCACAATTTTTTACTCTTGATGACACTGTTTTTCTTTAACACCCTGGGATTTTAAGTGATACACCAGTAAAGGTTGTCACTTTGAGAAATCCTCAAACTAATGGTTAGCACTGAACAAGAGAGTTAGTCTGTCCTTTTTCATAGGCTTGTGTCCTGGGAGTGGCCTTTTCCACCTGCTCGATGTAGGTCCTCTTTGGCATTTTCTCCAAACAGGCCTGTTTCATAACAATTGAAACACTTGTGGGTTGAATTTTTCCGCCCCTACATAGCCTTTTGAATTTTCCTCAAAAATTTTTTCAACTGCAATGGTTTTTTTCTGAATGGCGACCCTCACCATGTCATACAACACTGTTGTATGCATCTCACTTCTATTGCATTTTTTGAAGCACCTTCGCTGCCTTAAATTCCCACATAGCAGCTCATACAGGCAGTTTTTTTCTTTTATGAAGATCGTCCATGCAACTGCCTTGCCTTGCACATATTAACGACTGCACAACACTATCTCCTGGCTAACTCTTTTGTCCTCTGATCCACACCAACAGAACAATTTCTCCACTTCTTACAGTGTTTAGTATCTTTGTTTGTGTTATCACATTCACGCCCCTTTTGCATATAACACTTCCCATTATTTCTTTTCTCATTTGCCACAATAGAGCTGATGGCTGATGTGGCACCTTCCCATACATTTTGCCGAGTTCGGCAATGCATATGCCACTGTCATGTATTGAACGAGTTTCTTTTTCATCTATAGTGTTCCTCCACTTTCTTTACATAGGGACTGCCACTAGGAGCCTTCTTGGGGTCAATGGTGCTTATTTAGGCAGTCACCACACCTAAACAGTGTCTAGAAACAATGATTTATTACGAAAATGTTTTTCATTAGGACCTCACAGGATATTTTACTCACTGAGAACAACGCGCCAACTTCCTGAAATGCTGTGGGGATGGGGCGGCTTTGTCCTATGGGCTGGGGCAACGTGGGTGTAGGTTTCTTACACAGTCGATGAAAATGGAGGAATTCGATGAAAATGAACGCAATATTTTGACAAAAATAGTTGCAAAAAGCATGGAAATTTGCGATATACGGAGATCAACGAAAAGGAGGGTCCACTGTAAATTTATTACAGTGGAACCTCAAATTACAAACTTAATTCCGTTTAGTCCAGGAGCTAGTTCTTAAGTCGGAAAAGTTGAAAGCGAAGCATATTTTTCCATAAGAATAATGTGAAATACACCTAATCCATTTCCCGATGAAAACCAAAAATATTCACAAAAATATACAGTTTGTAGATAGATATTACATTATAAGTTTTTACATACACATGACAAATAGAGTGTACAATATGATGTAATAAATTTAAATAACTAATAAAATAACATTTACTTACCTTAATTGAATATTGGTGAGGGCTCTGGAAGATAGGGAGGAGAGAGAGGGAGCTGGGGTTAGTGTTTGGAGAAGGGGGATCCCCTCCATAAGGACTTAGGTATTCAAAGCCCTTTCTGTCTATTTCATGCCACTAGGAACCAGAGCTTGAGAGTCACCGGACCCTTGTCTCACAGAATAAACTGTCCCACAGTTCCTCTCTGTTTCTGTCTGCCTCTTTAAGATTTGCCCTTTACCACAGGGGTAACCACTAGCAAGTTTTCTTTGGCCCATGGTAGCTTAATTCACAGTCCCACAAGCACTAAACACAATGAATTAATCTTAAAAAAAAAGAAAAATTTTTTTTTGAGAGACTGCAGGTAAGTGTTGGGGTCTGTGTGCTTAGTATAGTCTTCCCATCTTATATCGGTTAGATCTTGGTTTACTTGTCCCCACTTTATGATGTTGGTTATTGAAGTAGACGTTGTTGAAATGCTCCCTCGTGACTATCTCATGATGTCGGTCTGGGGCTCCCACGCATACATGTCCTGAACCTCAATTATGTGGGTGGATCTATAATGTTTTTGGATATGGTGACATTTATTTAATCAGATCATCATTGTTAGTGAAAGGAAGTCTAGTGTATCCTCCAGTCTAGTAGGCTCATTAATTTGCTGGTTTAGATTGAATTTTGTGCAGAGATTAGAAAGCCTCGTGGGGGTTGGGGGGGGAGTGGGGAGTTTTCATCAGAGCTGCCGCTCCTGGTGTTGTTACTGGTCAACAATATTATTTTGCTATATTCCTCCATTTAGGTGCCTTATTTGTGAAATCCCCCAGGAGCAAGATGTGGTGCAGGAGCAGGAAGATTTTCCAGACAGTGGTCAATTTAACAGAGCTGTTAGCCTGGAATTGCTGGTATGTTTGCCATCCGGAGCTTGTAGACTACCCAATTAACTAGGTTTCGGTTCTCGCCTTTTACTGCGTAAAAACTTTCCACTACATCATATTAAGGCATTTAGCAAGTTCTGTGCAAAGCATGACTCTGCAATGTACAGGCCAACCCCCCCCCTTTTGCCTGTTCACTCTGTCACATCTGTTAATAGGTTTGTAACCTGTGGATCCATATTTCGTTGCCAAGTGATCCTTTAATGTGGGTCTCAGTGAAAGCTGCCGACATTGCCTTCTTTGCCTCTGCAAGCAAGTCCACGAAGAAAGATATTTGTGTTGTATTGTTGCTGGCTTTAGACCAGTATGATTGCAAAGAAGAATGTCCATCGGACTGGGTGTAATTGTTGGTACTGGGGGGGAGATTTTTTTTCCGGCAGTAGTATCTGTATCTGTTGTTGGAGAGTGGAGGCCTACGACTGTGGTTCCACTCCCAGAATGACTGATTCTTGTGTACTATTTCAGCCATTTTCCCTGCCAGTTTTTTTTCCTTCCTGGCACTAAAAACCTCTCCCTCTGGGGGGGAAGGGTGGGGCTGTGGCCTACCCATGTGTTTTTCCCATGGCCTGGATGTTATTGTATCTTTTGTACCCGTTTAGGATGGTGTCCTGGCAATTTAAGTTTAAAGTCACAGTCTTTCCTGTACTAAAGAGGTACACATTTCAGGGTGAAAAAGCTTACAGGAAGGGAGTATTGCACTTTCTTGTTGTCCAGATGGGCATGGCATTTTCCTAGGGTGGTTAAAAAGTTGCAGTCCCGTCTGTTTTTTTTCCAGATTTCCCATGTCTGCAGATACCAAGTGGCATAGTATGTGCACAGGCTTGGTTTCTGTTTGCCTGGTTTCTGTGACGAGTATTCCTGGTTGGTGCATGTGTTCCTGCTGTCTCGTTCTTATCCTCCCTAGCAACCCAACAATTGAGCTCCCACCAGTTGTTTTTGGTAATATACCCCTCACTGTAGCTAGTGGAGTCCAGTTGTTGCTATGTTCCATGTGGTATTTCTAGTTTGCAATATTGTTTTATCTTATCTTTGACTACACTTGTTTCCCCCTCAAAACGGCTGCCTGTCCCCTAATGAGGTCATTTATATGTATTCCTTCCTGCGTATAATTCCCGACATATACCTGGACAAAATCTCTCAGCTTCACCATGTACTGCTCCCAGGACAGCACTCCAGCTTCACCCATTACTGTCTTCCAGGACAGCACCTCCAGCTTCAAACCATTACTGTCTCCAGGACAGCACTCCAGCTTCACCATACTGTCTCCCAGGACAACACTTCCCCAATCTTCACCATTAACTGTCTCCCAGGACAGCACCTCCGTGCTCACCATTACTGACTCCCAGGACAGCAACGTATCTCAGCCCCACATTGTACTGACTACCAGGACATCACCTCCAGCCTTACAGTTTGTGACTACATGGCCAGTATCAAGGGCAGACCATCTCGCCCAGACTTTTTTATGTTCCCATCTGTTAGTAGCTTCCAGGTTTTCTTTGAAAGCAGCTTTGATGTATCCTCTTTAATACCCTGTGATTTAGTCCACAATTTTCCCTCATTTGGGCATACCCAAAAACCCTTCCAGATTTACATATACTGCTTTAGCTAGTTCTTGGATCTCTGCACAAGGGGGGGACCCCAAAATTTCCACAAAAATGAAAATTTTAAAAAAAAAACCATGGGGAACCCCTGTTTTTTGATTGACGCAGACTAACAATTTTTCAAATGATTTTGTTGATTTACGAAAATTTTACTAGCAACCCCTTAATACTCTTTTAATCCTTCTTAAATAACCCCTTACTATTTGTTATTTTATTTCTAACAAATTTTGGACACTTACCGTTACGTTCCTTTTTAATTTATTTTTTGGGTTTTTTGATAAGGCACCTACAACCCCATCCTTTTACTCGCTTATTTCCAACGAATCCGTTTGAAACCAGTAAAGGGGTTCGGACCATCAAGGGGTTTTGGGACCAGTCGGGGGTTCGCCCACATCTGACTGATCATGGGTTATTTTATTTAAAACAAATATTCTTTTGGATTTTGGGCTAACACATAAGGATCACTTAAAATTTATTACCCAGTAA
The DNA here is from genome assembly GCF_026875155.1 of Cherax quadricarinatus. Taxonomy (NCBI): domain Eukaryota; kingdom Metazoa; phylum Arthropoda; class Malacostraca; order Decapoda; family Parastacidae; genus Cherax; species Cherax quadricarinatus. Next base: position 236,591 of record NC_069401.1, read on the forward strand.
TTTGTGGTTTGATTGATACAAAAGTATAACTGCGTGTTGAAGACTGGTATTTCTGGCACTCCTACAGTGATGACGGTCGACCCAAACCCTTTTTATCAAACGCTGTAACTACTTTCTAGTTTTTTTTTTTCCTCTCCACCCAATAAATGCTATATTTTCACTATAGTTGACTGGGGGAAATCAGGATGGAGAAGGACGCTTTTTTCTGAGTAATATTGCTTCTCGTTGTGTATATCGACCCGCTGGTAACTACAGTTTATAAGAAATTCACAGTATACGTCTGTATTTCAAGAAAAAAGAAATACTAATGAAAGTCAACTCCACTCCACTAAGTACCGATTCTATTATAAAAACTGGTTAGTTGCTACTACAACTCTGTATTCTGCTATTCACTGGTATAACAGATTTTATGCAGAGTGTAGCATAAAGTGTAGCAGTTACGTATAGCATATAAGAGTGAAGCAGTAAGTGTAGCATAAGAATGTAGCAGTTAAGTGTAGCATATGAGTGTAGCAGTTATGTGTACAATTAAAGTGAAGCCGGTATAAGTGTAGCATAAGAGTGTAGCATTAAGTGTAGCAAAGATGTGACCGTTACTGTGTAGCATATGATTGTAGCAGTTAAGTATGTAGCATGATTAGTGTAGCAGTCTAAGTGTACATAAGAGTGGTAGCATTAAAATTAAGTGAATAGTAGCATCTCTTCTCCAACCATCAACTGCTTCCACAAGCATCACTTCTCCACCATCAACCTCCACAAGCTCTCCTTTTCCACCAACACCTCCACAAACATCTCTTCTCCATCATAAACCTCGCACAAGCATTTGTTCTCCCACCATCCAAACCTCCCCAAACATCTCTTCTCCATCATAAACCTCCACAAGCAGTCTTTCTCCACCATCACCTCCAAAAACAAGATCCTTCTCCATCATTAACCTCCACAAGCATGTCTTATCCACCATCACCCTACCACAAACATCACTTCTCCATACATAAACCGTCCACAACAATGTCGTCCTCCAACATCAACATCCACAAAACTCTCTCCTCCATCATCAACCTCCACAAACATCTCTCTCCATCATAAACCACCACAAACATCATCTTCTCCAATCATAAACCTCCACAATGCATGTCTTCTCCACCATCAACCTCCACAAACATCTCTCTCCATCATAAACCTCCACAAACCATCTCTTCTCCATCATCAACCGGCCATCAAACATCTCTTCTCGCATCAAAACCCTCCACAACCATCTCTTTCTCCATCATAAACCTCCACAATATGTCTTCTCCATCACAAACCTCCACAAGCATGTCTTCTCCATCAGAAAGCCTCCACAAGCATGGCCCTTCCTCCATCATAACCTCCACAAACATCTCTCTCCAATGCATAAACCTCCACAAGCATGTCTTCTCCATCATAATCCCTCCACAAGCATGTCTTCTCCATAAAACCTCCCACAAACATCCTCACCATCATGAACCTGGCCACAAGCATGTCCTTCCCATCATAAACCTCCACAAGAATGTCTTCTCCATCATAAACCTCCACAAACAAGCTCTTCTCCATCATAAACCTCCACAAAGCATGGTCTTCTCATCATAAAACCTCCACAAACATCTCTTCTCCATCATAAACCTCCACAAGCATGTCTCTTCTCCACCATCAACAGTCCGTCCACAATCCTGTCCCTTCGCCACCATCAACCTCGCACAGCATTCTTCTCCACCATCAAGCCTCCACAAGCAAGTCTTCTCTCCACCATCAACCCTCCACAACAGTCTTCTCCACCATCAACCTCCACAAGCATGTCTTCTTTCTTCCACCATCAACTCCCACAAGCATGTCTTCTCCATCATAAACCCTCCACAAACATCTCTTCTCCACCACAACCTCCACAAGCAGTGTCTTCTCCCACCATCAACCTCCCACAAACATCTCTCTCCTACCACAACCTCCACAACATGTCTTCCTCCCACCATCAACCTCCACAGCATGTCTTCTCCATCATAACCTCCACAAAACAATCCTTTCCCATCATAAACCTCCCAAGCATGGTCTTCTCCACCATCAACCTCCACAAGCATGTCTTCTCCACCATCAACCTCCACAAGCATGTCTTCTCCACCATCAACCTCCACAAACAGTCTCTTCTCCACCATCAACCCTCCACAAGCATGTCTTCCCATCATAAACTGCCCCACAAGCAGTCTTCTCCATCATAAACCTCCACAACAGCTCTTCTCCCATCAATAAACCCTCGCACAAGCATGTCTTTTTTTTCTCCACCATCAACCTCCACAAGCATGTCTTCTCCACCATCAAAAACTCCACAAGCAGGTCTTCTCCACCATCAACCCTCTTAGGCCCAAACAATCTCTTCTCCACCATCAACCTCCACAAGCATGTCTTTCTCCACCATCAACCCTCCACAATACAGCTCTTCTCCACCATCAACCTCCACCAAGACAATGTCTTCTCCACCATCACCTCCACAACATCTCTTCTCTATCATAAACCTCCACAAGCATGTCGTCTCCCACCATTCAACTTCCACAAACATCTCCTTTCTCCATCATAAACCTCCACAAGCATGTCTTCTCCATCATAAACCTCCACAAACATCTCTTCTTTCTCACCATCAACCTCCCACATGCATGTCTTTCTCCATCATAAACTAACCTCCACAAACATCTCTTCTCCACCATCAACCTCCACAAGCATGTCTTCTCCATCATAAACCTCCACAAGCATGTCTTCTCCATCATAAACCTCCACAAGCATGTCTTCTCCATCATAAACCTCCACAAACATCTCTTCTCCATCATAAACCTCCACAAGCATGTCTTCTCCACCATCAACCTCCACAAGCATGTCTTCTCCACCATCAACCTCCACAAGCATGTCTTCTTCCAACAAATCAACCTCCACAATCATGTCTTCTCCACCATCACCCTCCACAAGTCATGTCCTTCTTTCTCCACCATCAACCCTCCACAAACATCTCTTCTTCTCTTCTCCCACCATCAACCTCCACAAGCATGTCTTCTCCACCATCAACCTCCACAAACATCTCTTCTCCATCATAAACCTCCACAAGCATGTCGTCTCCACCATCAACTTCCACAAACATCTCTTCTCCATCATAAACCTCCACAAGCATGTCTTCTCCATCATAAACCTCCACAAACATCTCGTCTCCACAATCAACCTCCCACAACATGTCTTCTCCATCATCAACCTTCCACAAACATCTCTTCTCCACCATCAACCTCCACAAGCAATGTCTTCTCCATCATAAACCTCCACAACATTCTTCTCGCATCATAAACCACCACAAGCCATGTCTTCTCCATCATAAACCTCCACAAGCATGTCCTCTCCACCCATCAACCTCCACAAGCATGTCTCTCCCATCATATACCTCCACAAGCCATGGTCCTTCTTCCCCCACCATCACCTCCACAAGCATGTCTTCTCCATCCATAAAACCTCCACAAACACTCCTTCTCCACCATCAACCCCCACAAGCATGTCTTCTTCCATCATAAACCTCCACAAGCATGTTCCTTCCCATCATAAACCTCCACAAGCAGTCTTCTCCATCATAAACCTCCACAAGCATGTCTTCTCCATCATAAACCTCCACAAACATCTCTTCTCCATCATAAACCTCCACAAGCATGTCTTCTCCATCATAAACCTCCACAAACATCTCTTCTCCATCATAAACCTCCACAAGCATGTCTTCTCCATCATAAACCTCCACAAGCATGTCTTCTCCAGCATAAACCTCCACAAACATCTCTTCTCCATCATAAACCTCCACAAACATCTCTTCTCCATCATAAACCTCCACAAGCATGTCTTCTCGCATTCATAAACCTCAGCAAGGCATGGTCTTCTCCATCATATACCTCCACAAGCATTGTCCGTTCTCCATCATGAAACCTCCCACAAGCATGTCTTCTCCATCATAAACCTCCACAAGCATGTCTTCTCCACCATCAACCTCCACAAGCATGTCTTCTCCACCATCAACCTCCACAAGCATGTCTTCTCCACCATCAACCTCCACAAGCATGTCTCCTCCATCAAAACCCCACCAAGCATGTCCTTCTCCATCAAAACCTCCACAAGCATGTCTTCTCCATCAAAAACTCCACAAACATCTCTCATCTCTTCTCCATCATAAACCTCCACAAAGCATCTCTTCTCCATCATAAACCTCCACAAGCATGTCTTCTCCATCATAAACCTCCACAAACATGTCTTCTCCATCATAAACCTCCACAAACATCTCTTCTCCATCATAAACCTCCACAAGCATGTCTTCTTCTCCATCCATATACCTCCACCTAACATGTCTTCTCCATCATAAACCTCCACAAACATCTCTTCTCCATCATAAACCTCCACAAACATCTCTTCTCCATCATAAACCTCCACAAGCATGTCTTCTCCATCATAAACCTCCACAAACATGTCTATCACCATCATAAACCCCACAAACATCTCTTCTTCCATCATAAAACCTCCACTGGCATGTCTTCTCCATCATAAACCCCACAAGCAGTCTTCTTCTCCCATCATAAACCTCCACAAACATGTCTTCTCCATCATAAACCTCCACAAATGCTGCAGTACTACGATACAGAACCATTTTATTTCTTTACATTAGTCTTTCGTTTATGAAAGCTATATAGTGAAAAGCATATAACCTTCACAAAACACTATGTTATCTCTAACAATAAGAGCTTAGGGAAAAGATAGTGTAGTTAGTGGGAGAGTTATTGTTAGGATGCCTGCCACTCTCTAGCTGCCATCATTGTTGGAGTCCTGCCACTGCTGCCATCATTGTGTGGATTGCTGCCACTGCAGCCCAGTTCATTGTTGGATGCTGCCACTGCTGCCATCATTGTTGGATGCTGCCACTGCTGCCATCATTGTTGGATCCTGCCACTGCTGCCATCATTGTTGGATCCTGCCACTGCTGCCATCATTGTTGGATCCTGCCACTGCTGCCATCATTGTTGGATGCTGCCACTGCTGCCATCATTGTTGGAATGCTGGCCACTTTGCTGCCATCATTGTTGAGGTTCTGCCCGCTGCCATCAAGTGTATGGATGCTGCCGACTGCTGGCCATCATTGTTGATGCTGCACTGAGCCTGCCATCATTGTTGGGATGCTGCCACTCTGCCATCATTGTTTGGATGCTGCCACCCAGCTGGCATCATTTTGGATCCTGCCACTGCTGGCAGCCATCAATTGTTGGATCCTGCCACTGCTGCCATCATAGTTTGGATCCTGCCACCTGCTGCCAATCATTGTTGGATCCTGGCCACTACTGCCATCATATTTTGGATCCTGCCACTGCCTGCCAATCATTCTGTTATGGATGCTGCCACTGCTGCCATCATTGTTTTGGATGCTCCACTGCGCCATCATTGTTGGGATTGAGCTGCCACTGCTGCCATCATGTTGAGATCCTGCAACTGCTGCCATCATTGTTGGATCCTGCCACTGCTGCCATCATTGTTGGATGCTGCCACTGCTGCCATCATTGTTGGATGCTGCCACTGCTGAGCCATCATTGTGTGGATCCGCACAGCTGCCATCATTGTTGGATCCTGCCACTGCTGCCATCATTGTTGGATGTCCTGCCACTGCTGCCATCATTGTTGGATGCTGCCACTGCTGCCATCATTGTTGGATGCTGCCACTGCTGCCATCATAGTTGGATGCTAGCCGACTGCTGCACATCATTGGATGAATTTTGGCTGCCACTGGTTTTTCTGGCGCATCATTGTTGGATGCTGCCGACTGCAGCCATCATTGTTGGATGCCCTGCCACTGGCTGGCCATCATTGTTTAGGATGCTGCACTGGCTGCCATCATGTTGGATTGCTGCCACTGGAGTCCTGCCATCATTGTTGGATGCTGCCACTGGCTGCCATCAATGTTGGATCCTGCCACTGGGGCTGCCAGTCATTCGTTGGAATGCGGCCACTGCTGCTCATCATTGTTGTATGCTGCCCACATGCTCGCCATCATTGTTGGATGCTGCCACTGCCTGCCATCATTGTTGGATGCTGACCACTGCGGCGCCATCATTGTTGGATCTGCCACTGCTTGCCATTCATTGTTGATATCTGCCACTGCTGTCATCATGTTGATCCTGTCCACTGCTGCCCTCATTGGTTGGATTCGCCACTGCTGGCCGATCATTGGTTGGATGGCTGCCACAACTGCTGCCATCATTGTTTGAGGGATCCGGCCACTGCATAGCCATCCATTGTGGAGTGCTGGCCACTGCTGCCATCATGTTGGATGCTGGCCACTGCTGGCCAGCATTGTTGGAATGCTGCCGACTGGCTGCCATCATTGTTTGGATGCAGCCACTAGCTGCCACATTGTTTGGATGCTTGGCCGACTTGCTGCAGCATTGTTGTGGATCCTGCGCACTGCTGCCATCATTTGTTGGATGCTGCACTGGCTGGCCTATCATTGTATGGATGCCAGCCACTGTTCTGCCATCATTGTTGTATGCTGAGCCACTGATGCCACATTGATTGGATGCAGCCAGCCGTGCTGCCATCATTTTTGGATGCTGCCACTGCTGCATCATTGTTTGGATGCTGGGGCCGACTGCTGCCATCACTAGTTGGATCCTGCCACTGCTGGCCATCATTGTGGGATGCTGCCAATTCTGCTGCCGATCATTGTTGGATGCTGCCCCTGCTGCCATCAGTTGTTGGGATTGCCTGCCACTGCTGCCACATTGAGTGTGGATCGCTGCCCTGCTGCCATCATTGGTTGGAATCTAGCCACTGCTGGCCATCATTGTTGGATGCTGGCCACGCTGCCATCATGTTGGAATGCTGCCACTGCTGCCATCATTGTTGGATCTCCTGCCACTTGTGCTGCCATCATGTCGTATGCTGCCACTGCTGCCACTCATTGTTGGATGCTGCCACTGCCTGCCATCATTGTTGAGGATGACAGCCACATGGACTTGCCGTATCATAGTTGGATGCTGCCACTGACAGCCGATCATTGTTGGAATCCTGCCAACTGCTGCCGATCATTGTTGTAAGCTCCACTGCTGCCATATCATTGTAGGAGTCCGCCGACTGAGCTGCCATCTTTATTGGATGCTGCCACTGGCTGCCATCATTGTTTGGATGCTGCCACTGCTGCCATCATTGTTGGATGCTGCCACTGCTGCCATCATTGTTGGATGCTGCCACTGCTGCCATCATTGTTGGATGCTGCCACTGCTGCGATCATTGTTGATCTGGCCACTGCTGGTCCCCTCATCATATGTTGGAGTGCTGCCGACTGCTGCCATCATTCTCTTTGAGGATTTCTGCCACTGCTTCCGATCAATGTTGATGCTGCCACTGCTTGCCGATCTATTGTTTGATGCTGCCCACAGCTTGGCCATCATTGTTGGATCCTTTCCACTGCTGCCATCAAGTGATGGATGCTGTGCCACTGGCGTGCCATCATTGTTGGATGCTGCCACTGCTGCCATCATTGTTGGATGCTGCCACTGCTGCCATCATTGTTGGATGCTGCCACTGCTGCCATCATTGTTGGATCCTGCCACTGCTGCCATCATTGTTGGATGCTGCCACTGCTGCCGATCATTCGTTGTATCCTGCCACATTGCTGTACCATCATATGTGGAAGCTGCCACTGGCTGCCATCATTGTTGGGGATTCTGCCGACTGCTGTCGTCATTGTGGATGCTGCCACTGATTTCTGCTGTGAAATCATTGGTGATGCTGCCCAGCTGCTGCCATCATTGTTGTGATGCGCCTACTGGCTGCCATCATTGATTTGGATGCTGCCACTGCTGGCCATTATTGTTTTGGATGCTGGCACTGTGCTGCCACATTGTTGATCTGCCAACTGCTGGCCAGATTCGTTTGTTGATGCTGCCACTGCTGCCATAATTGTTGGATGCTGCCTACTGCTGCCATCTCATTGTTGAATCCTGCCACTGTGCTGCCTTCATTGTTTGGATGCTGCCACTGCTGCCATCATTGTTGGATGCTGCCACTGCTGCCATCATTGTTGGATGCTGCCACTGCTGCCATCATTGTTGGATGCTGCCACTGCTGCCATCATTGTTGGATCCTGCCACTGCTGCCATCATTGTTGGATGCTGCCACTGCTGCCATCATTGTTGGATCCTGCCACTGCTGCCATCATTGTTGGATGCTGCCCACTGCCTTGCCTCCATATGTTGTATGCTGCCACACTGATGCCATCATTGTTGATGGCCCACTGCTGCCATCATTGTTGTGATCCAGCCACTGCTGCTATCATTGTTGGATGCTGCTGCTGCTGCCCATCATTGTTTATCCTTGCCACTGGCTCTTGCCATCATTGTTGGATGCTGAGCCACTGCTTGCCATCAGTTTTGATGCTGCACTGCTGCCATCATTGTGTTGGTAGATCCTGGCCACTGCTTGCCAATCATTGTAGGATCCCTGCCACTGCAGCCATCATTGTTGATGCGGCCTGAGCACTGCTGAGCATCATTGTTGATCTGCCACTGCTTGCCATCATTGTTGATACTTAGCCACTGGCTGCCATCATTGTTTTTTGATGAGGCACTGGAGCTGCTCATCATTGTTGGATGCTGCCACTGCTGCCCATCATTGTTTGATACTGCCACAGGCGGGGGCCATCATTTTGGATCCTCCACTGCTGCCTCATTGTTGGATGCTCCACTGCTGCCATCATTGTTGGATGCGCACTGCTGCATCCATGTTGGGAATCCTGCACTGCTGCCATCATTTGTTGGATGCTGCCACTGCTGCCATCATGTTGGATACCTGCCTCTGCTGCCATCATTGTTGGATGGCTGCCACTGCTGCCATCATTGTTTTTGGAACTGCCACTGCTGCCATCATTGTTGGATCTGAACCACTGCTGGTTTCAATCATTTGTTTGGTATGCCTGCCACTGCTGCCATCATTGTTGGATGCTACCACTGCTGCCATCATTGTTGGATCCTGCCACTGCTGCTATCATTGTTGGATGCTGCCGCTGCTGGCCATCATTGTTGATCCTTGCCACGTGGCTTGCCATCATGTTGGATGGCTGCCACTGCTGCCATCATTGTTGGATGCATGCCACAGTCTGCCATCATTGTTGGATCCTGCCACTGGCCTGCCATCAATGTTACCTGCACTGTTTTGCCATCAAGTGTTGGATCCTGCCACTGCTGCCATCATTGTTGGATGCTGCCACTGCTGCCATCATTGTTGGATGCTGCCACTGCTGCCATCATTGTTGGATGCTGCCACTGCTGCCTCATTGGTTGGATGCTCCACGCTGCCATCATTGTTGGATCCTGCCACTGCTGCCATCATTGTTGGATGCTGCCACTGCTGCCATCATTGTTGGATGCTGCCACTGCTGCCATCATTGTTTGATGCTGCCAACTGTCTTGCATCATTGTTGGATCTGCCACTGCTGCCATCATCGCCATCACTCTGTAATCCACAACCACTGTCCACCTACAACAGCGTCCTCCACCTACACACTGTCCACCACACCACTGTCCACCACAAATCACTGTCCACCACAGCCATCAGTCCACGCACACCACTGTCCACCACAACACTTGTCCACGACACACACTGTCCACGTCACAACCACTTGTGTCGCACGCACACCACTGTCCACCAGCACAACTGTCCACCACCACACACTGTCCCCACACCACTGTCCACCACAGACCACTGTCCACCACACCACTGAGCCCCACACCACGGTCCACCGCCCCAAAAACACAGCTGCCACCACACCACTGTCCCACACACACCACTGCGCACCACACCACTGTCCCACGCACACCACTGCCCACCACACCTACTGCCTCACCAAAAACCATTTGTCAACCTGACCACTGTTCCCACCACACCGACTGCCCCCACAAACCACTGCCCACCACAACCATTGTCCAACCTGACCACTGTCCATAACACCACACCACTACCACTCTCACCTGGTCACCTCTCCTCCATACCACGTCCCTTACGACCCACTGTCCACACTGCCACTGTCCATCACACGCACTGTCCCACTACACCACTGTCCATCACAGCCACGCTGCCACCAGCCACCACTGTCCACTGCACAACCTCTTTAAGCCCAACCTCTGTCACCACACCATCTCTGGCTCCCACAACACACTCGCCACCACACGCACTCTCCACCACACAACTCTCCACCACACCACTCTCCACCACAAAACTCATCCATCACACCACTCTCCACCACACCTCTGGTCAACCATGACCATTCCTACCACACCTCTCTCCACCTCACCTCTGGTTTACCATCCACTCTACACCACAGGTCCTATTGTCCACCAACACAACTGTCCACCACACCACTCCACTCACTCCAACACTCACTGCCTACTCACAGCTCTCTCCACCACACCTCTGAACGCGCACACGACTCTCCACCACACTTTGTCCACTACAACAACTGTTCACACACCTACTCTTCCACCACAACCGCTGTCCACCACATCGACTGTTCACTACACACTGTCTACCACATGCCACTGTCCACCACACCACTGTCTCGTCCACCACACCACTGTCCACGCACAACACCTTTCCACCACAACCCACCACCACACCACACCATACCACTCTCCACTACACCACTCTCCAACCACATCACTGTCACTCCACAACCACTCTCTAGTACATCCCTTCAAGAGCTCACCACCCTCCACAACTCATTGTCCACCACACCAATCCACTTCCACCACACCATCTCCACTGTGCACAACACTATCTCTCCACCACACCACACTCCCCACACCAAACCCAACCACATCATCAACTCTCTCCCAGTCCACTCTCACTCCACAGCCACTGTCCACCACACTTAACCACTGTCCACCACACCACCCTCCACCACACCACTGTCTACCTCATCACTGTCCCGCACACCGAATCTCCACTACACCACTCCATGCTCCAACCTCAACACTCTCTCACCACCAAACCATTCTCCCACCACACTATGCCAGGCACACACAACTGTCCACCACACCACTCGCCTCCCAAAGTCATCTCCACCCACTGCCTCCCCATCACACCACTCTCCTCCACAATCATCTCTCCACGACACTGCCTTCTCCTCCACCACAGACCACTCTCCACCACACCAACTCTACCACACCACACAGTCTCCACCAACAGCACTCTTACACCACACGTCCGTCCAACACTACCACTCTACACCAGACCACTCTTCAACCACACCACTCTCCCAGCTACTCCACTCTCCACACCACTCCACTCTCCACCACACTCGTCCCAGCTCTCCATCCACTACCACTGTCCACCACACCTCTGGCCACCACACCATCTGACCACTCACACCACTGTCCACCGACACCACTGTCCTACTTATGGAATCAGTATAGTGACATTAAGAGGGACATTAAAAGTTAGTTAATATTTAATTATGTTTTATTATGCACCCTCATACCATGCCTGTGGGACCTAAGAAAAGCTAAAGGACTATGAAATAAAGGTTTGCTAGGGATTCTAAAACTAACTCCTAAAAAGTTTTTACCAGGGTCTATGAGGAACAAAAGTTAGTGTAAGATAGGTCCCCCGTTAAAAATAACTATGGGCACCTTACTAGGGCAAAGAGTATGAAATGTGGCTCGAGTTTTTTTAATAATTATTTTCTCATCAGTTTTTAAACCAGGGAGACACTAACAATATTCCAGTAATTAATTTTATAGTTGGCTATAAAGAATGATAAATTATGTAAGCATCAAAGTCACTATGAAAAATGGTTGTTAAGCATGATAGACATACTGAAGTAAAATAAGGTCGCGCGTGGATGTCCCCCCCCATTGATGAGTTTTTTCTTCAAGGGTTCTTTATGGAATTTGCGAAAATGGAACTCTGTGAACCATTTTAACTAATATTTTTAATTTTATCTCTTCAAACAGGTGTAGTGTTCTGATATGTGGAGATGGCTAATGTAATTCCTATTTTTTAAAACCGGACAAGTCGTTACCAGTCAAATTACCGCCCCACTAACCCTGACCTCACATTTAGGCCGAAATTAACTAGAGTCCAATGATAGCTGAGTATTATAAGAAGCCATCCACGATAAGCTTAGCTTGATTAATGATACTCAGCATGTGACTCACATGAGGGCCGGTCTTGTTCTAACTAATATATTAACTTTCGTCAGTAAAGCTTTTGATGCTGTTTGACTCACGATAAAGAATTTGATATTATTTACTTAGATTTTAGTAAGGGTTTTTTTGATAGAGTTTCCGCACGCATAGACTGTTAAAGAAAGTGGCGGCTCATGGCTTTGGGGGAGAAAGTACTCTCGTGTGATCGAGTCATGGCTCACATCACTGGAAGCAGGAGAGTGTCCATAAATGGGGATTTAAATCCGAGTGGGGATCTGTACCAATAGGCGTTCCACAGGATCATTCCTTGGGCCTCCGTTGTTGTTTAAATATAAATCAATGATCTTGATGAGGGAATTACAGCGATATGTATCAAATTCGGCCTATGACACAAAGATAGGTTGTATAATTGAATTTCAACGTAGATGTTATGAACTTCAGGAGGATTTAAACAAACTTCTATACTTAGTCGAAAAGTGGCCAGATGCAGTTTCAATGTAGATAAAATGCAAAGGTTCTGGAAGCTTGGGAGTGCCTCATAACCCTAGTACTATAAGTAAAATGATGTAGAACTTAGCCCATAACAAGATTGAGCGAAAGAGGACTTGGGGGGTTATGGTGAGTAGCAACCATAAACCAAGACATGCAATGCCTAAGCTGTACGTAATGACGGCAAAATAGATTACTGGGTATTTATATCAAGAAGTAGTAGAGCAACAGAAGTCCAGAGGTCAACTCGAGCTGTTATACTCATTAGTTAAGGCTCACCTAGAATATGCAGCTCATTTTCAGGCTCCAAATTATACAGAATGGACATAAATCGTTAGGAAAACATTCAGCGGTAGATGACTAAATTTAATAACATAGAGCATTAGAAATCTTTCCTTTAGAGAAAGGATTGAAGACTCTTAAGTTACATTCACTTTGTTATAGCGGAAAGAATAGGGGAGACCTGACGAAAGTGTATAAGTTGGAAGATAGGTTATAATAAATGGGTATGTAAATAATGGTCTTGAGGATGTTCGTCACAAGAGAGAACCCGCATAATGGATTTAAATTAGATAAGTTATAAGATTTAGAAAGACATAGGAAAGTATTGAAGGTTTGGAAATAGTGTAGTTGAAGAGTGGAACAGTCTACGTAGTTTGGGTTATGAGCCTGAGGACTTTGGGTAGTTTCAAAATATAGGTTGGATAAGGTACATTGAGTGGGAGGGGTTTGATTTTGAGTTGTGACTTTTCACTTAAGCTTATGTCTTGGGTGGCATTGAAAATTAGGGTTGGGCAAATGTTTTTGTTTAGTGGGATGAATTGTGTAAAGGACCTCCTATTATGGGCCAGCAGGCCTCCTGCAAGTGTTCCTCCTTTCTATTTTACCTACTGTCAACACTGACCACTGTCGATAACACTACTCAACACAACTCCCACTCACTCCACACGTCGCAGCAGCACCACTGTCCCACCAAACTACTTGTCCACCACAACATCTGTCTCACCCACGCACTGACCACAACACCATTGTCCACATGCTACAGTCCACTGCAGCCACTTTCCACAAACACCATGGCAACTGTCCACCACAACCACTGGTCTACTACACCACTGTCCACTTGCAGCACTGTCTACCATACCACTGTCCACCACAGCAGGTGGATCCACTGTCCACCAACCACCGTCCACCACCCCCACTTGCCACCACAGCTCACTGTCCACTACAAAACCACTGTCCACCAGCCCCACTGTCCACCACCCACTGATCCACCACACCACTGTCCACCACACCCACTGTCCCCCACCACACCACCATAAACCACACCACCGTCCACCACACCACTGTCCACCACACACTGTCCACGTGCACAACCACTGTCCACCACACCTCTGTCGCACCACACCACTGTCCCACCACACCACTGTCCACCACGAACCACGTCCAACTCAGCACCACTGTCCACCATAGTACCACATTCCACCAACCACTGTCCACCATACCACTGTTCCCACCACCCCACTGATCACCACACCAGTTGTCCACCATACACTGTCACCAAGCCACTGACCACCACACTTGGCCGAATGTCCATCTACACACCACTGTCCACGTCACAGCCACAGGAGTCCACCACACCACTGTCCACCACCACAGTCCACCACATCACTGTCACCACACCACTGTCCACACACAGCCACTTCCACCAACACAACTGTCCACCACACCACTGTCCACCATACGCACTGCCACGGCACACCACTGTCCACCACTCCACTGTCCACCATACCACGGTCCACTCACAACACTGTCCACCACAACACTGTACCACGCACACCACTGTCCACCCATTACCACTATCCACACTACACCATTGTCCACCACACCACAGCCACCACATACCACTGTCCACCACATCACAGTCCACCCCACCACTGTCCCACCACACACCACTGTCAACACATCGCTGTCCACTCACACCACTGTCCACCACAACCACTGTCCACCACACCACTGTCACGCACCACACCACTAGTCCACCACGACCACCTCGTCCCCACTCCAACTGTCCCCCACAACAACTGTCACACTACTCCACTGTCCAACCACACCGCTGTCCACGCACACCACAGTCCACCACAGGCCACTGTCCACCATACCACTGTCCAACCATGCACTTTCCACAACACCACTGTCCACCACATCCACTGTCTACTACACCACTGTCCACTGAGCATCACGTGTCCCACCACCCACTGTCCACTGGCATCATGTGAGTCCACCATACCACTGTCCACCACACCACTGTCCTCCTCACCACTGTCTGCCATACCACTGTCCACACCACGCACTGTCCACCATACCACTGTCCACCATACCACTGTCCGCACTCGACAACCACGTGTCGCACCACACCACTGTTCCACACACACCACTCGGTTCCACCACACACCACTGCCACACCACTCTAGTCCACACATCACTGTCCACCACTACTGTCCACCACAACACGTCCACACCACACCACTGTTCCACCACACCACTGTCCATCACACCAATGTTCCACCACACCAGACCACTGTCCCCTCGACACCAACTGTCCACCATAACCACTTGTCCACCACAGGCCACTGTCCCACCACCCCTACTAGTCCACCACACCACTGTCCACCCATAACCACTGTCCCCACACACTGGTCCAGCTCACACCAATTCCACCACATCGAACTGTCCACACACCACTGTCGCTCCACATCACTGTCCTACGCACATCCACTGTTCCACTCACATCAACATGGTCACTGTCCACCACACCACTGTCCTCCCACCAATAGTCCACCCACACCACTGTCCACCACAGTCCACTGTCCAACACAAAATCACTGGTCCACCACACCCACTGTCACCATACCACTTGTCCACTCACTCACGTCCACCACATCACCAGTCCCACCACACCACTGGTCCAACACATCACTGTCCCCACACACCACTGTGCACCACATCACTGTCCACCAACAACCAATGTCCACCACACCACTGTCCACCACACCACTGTCCACCAAACCAACTGTGTCCCACCACAACACTGTCCCACCACACCACTGTCCCACCACATCACTGTGCCCACCACACCAATGTCCACCACATCACTGTCCACACACACACAGTCCCACCTCATCACTGTCCATCCCGGCAAGCACATCTCTGTTCCCAACACACACCACTGTCCACCAACCAGAGTCCACCACACACTGGTCCATCCACACCATTGTGGCACCAGACCACTTCCACCACACCACTGTCCACCACAACATTGTCCACCACATGCACTGTCCACCCACAACCACTGTGCCACCACAGCCACTGTCCACCACAACGCATTGTCCAGGCACACCACTAGTCACCACACCAACTTCCCACCACACCACTGTCCACCAGACCACTCCCACACCATACCACTGTCCATCCAACACCACTGTCCACCACTCCACTGTCCCACCACAACCACTTCACATGTCCACACAACTGATCAGTGGGTTACTTATTTAAAACATATAGGTGTCGGTGCTGATTTGGCTAACACATGAAGGATCAACTTGAGTTATCTACCCTAGTAATTGTGTGAGTTTGATTGATACAAAAGTATAACTTGCGTGTTGAAGAGCTGGTGATTTCTGGCATCTCCTACAGTGATGATCGGTCGACCTCAACCCTTGTTTATCAATCGCTGTATCTAGCTTTCTAGTTTTTTTTTTCCGTCTCCACCCCAATAAATGCTATAATATCACTATAGTTGACTGGTGGAAATCAGGATGGAGAAGGACGCTTTTTTCTGAGTAATATTGCTTCTCGTTGTGTATATCGACCCGCTGGTAACTACAGTTTATAAGAAATTCACAGTATACGTCTGTATTTCAAGAAAAAAGAAATACTAATGAAAGTCAACTCCACTCCACTAAGTACCGATTCTATTATAAAAACTGGTTAGTTGCTACTACAACTCTGTATTCTGCTATTCACTGGTATAACAGATTTTATGCAGAGTGTAGCATAAAGTGTAGCAGTTACGTATAGCATATAAGAGTGAAGCAGTAAGTGTAGCATAAGAATGTAGCAGTTAAGTGTAGCATATGAGTGTAGCAGTTATGTGTACAATTAAAGTGAAGCCGGTATAAGTGTAGCATAAGAGTGTAGCATTAAGTGTAGCAAAGATGTGACCGTTACTGTGTAGCATATGATTGTAGCAGTTAAGTATGTAGCATGATTAGTGTAGCAGTCTAAGTGTACATAAGAGTGGTAGCATTAAAATTAAGTGAATAGTAGCATCTCTTCTCCAACCATCAACTGCTTCCACAAGCATCACTTCTCCACCATCAACCTCCACAAGCTCTCCTTTTCCACCAACACCTCCACAAACATCTCTTCTCCATCATAAACCTCGCACAAGCATTTGTTCTCCCACCATCCAAACCTCCCCAAACATCTCTTCTCCATCATAAACCTCCACAAGCAGTCTTTCTCCACCATCACCTCCAAAAACAAGATCCTTCTCCATCATTAACCTCCACAAGCATGTCTTATCCACCATCACCCTACCACAAACATCACTTCTCCATACATAAACCGTCCACAACAATGTCGTCCTCCAACATCAACATCCACAAAACTCTCTCCTCCATCATCAACCTCCACAAACATCTCTCTCCATCATAAACCACCACAAACATCATCTTCTCCAATCATAAACCTCCACAATGCATGTCTTCTCCACCATCAACCTCCACAAACATCTCTCTCCATCATAAACCTCCACAAACCATCTCTTCTCCATCATCAACCGGCCATCAAACATCTCTTCTCGCATCAAAACCCTCCACAACCATCTCTTTCTCCATCATAAACCTCCACAATATGTCTTCTCCATCACAAACCTCCACAAGCATGTCTTCTCCATCAGAAAGCCTCCACAAGCATGGCCCTTCCTCCATCATAACCTCCACAAACATCTCTCTCCAATGCATAAACCTCCACAAGCATGTCTTCTCCATCATAATCCCTCCACAAGCATGTCTTCTCCATAAAACCTCCCACAAACATCCTCACCATCATGAACCTGGCCACAAGCATGTCCTTCCCATCATAAACCTCCACAAGAATGTCTTCTCCATCATAAACCTCCACAAACAAGCTCTTCTCCATCATAAACCTCCACAAAGCATGGTCTTCTCATCATAAAACCTCCACAAACATCTCTTCTCCATCATAAACCTCCACAAGCATGTCTCTTCTCCACCATCAACAGTCCGTCCACAATCCTGTCCCTTCGCCACCATCAACCTCGCACAGCATTCTTCTCCACCATCAAGCCTCCACAAGCAAGTCTTCTCTCCACCATCAACCCTCCACAACAGTCTTCTCCACCATCAACCTCCACAAGCATGTCTTCTTTCTTCCACCATCAACTCCCACAAGCATGTCTTCTCCATCATAAACCCTCCACAAACATCTCTTCTCCACCACAACCTCCACAAGCAGTGTCTTCTCCCACCATCAACCTCCCACAAACATCTCTCTCCTACCACAACCTCCACAACATGTCTTCCTCCCACCATCAACCTCCACAGCATGTCTTCTCCATCATAACCTCCACAAAACAATCCTTTCCCATCATAAACCTCCCAAGCATGGTCTTCTCCACCATCAACCTCCACAAGCATGTCTTCTCCACCATCAACCTCCACAAGCATGTCTTCTCCACCATCAACCTCCACAAACATCTCTTCTCCACCATCAACCTCCACAAGCATGTCTTCCCATCATAAACTGCCCCACAAGCAGTCTTCTCCATCATAAACCTCCACAACAGCTCTTCTCCCATCAATAAACCCTCGCACAAGCATGTCTTTTTTTTCTCCACCATCAACCTCCACAAGCATGTCTTCTCCACCATCAAAAACTCCACAAGCAGGTCTTCTCCACCATCAACCCTCTTAGGCCCAAACAATCTCTTCTCCACCATCAACCTCCACAAGCATGTCTTTCTCCACCATCAACCCTCCACAATACAGCTCTTCTCCACCATCAACCTCCACCAAGACAATGTCTTCTCCACCATCACCTCCACAACATCTCTTCTCTATCATAAACCTCCACAAGCATGTCGTCTCCACCATCAACTTCCACAAACATCTCTTCTCCATCATAAACCTCCACAAGCATGTCTTCTCCATCATAAACCTCCACAAACATCTCTTCTTTCTCACCATCAACCTCCCACATGCATGTCTTTCTCCATCATAAACTAACCTCCACAAACTATCTCTTCTCCACCATCAACCTCCACAAGCATGTCTTCTCCATCATAAACCTCCACAAGCATGTCTTCTCCATCATAAACCTCCACAAGCATGTCTTCTCCATCATAAACCTCCACAAACATCTCTTCTCCATCATAAACCTCCACAAGCATGTCTTCTTTCTCCACCATCAACCTCCACAAGCATTCTCCTCCCCCATCAACCTCCACAAGCATGTCTTCTTCCAACAAATCAACCTCCACAATCATGTCTTCTCCACCACACCACTGCCCAAACCACTACTGACCACACCACGCCACCACCCCCATTCCACCACACCACGTCCCCCACACCACTGCCCACCACACCACTGTCCACCATCCCCTGTCCCCCCACACCACTGTGCACCACACCACGTCCCACACCACTGTCCCCCCACCCATGTCCACCACCCCCACTTCCCCAACCACTGTCCACCCACCCATATTCAACATGTCAATTACTTAAGATCTTTCCAAAAAACTTAATATCAGGGTAAAAACATTTTTTACTTCTTTAAGTTATTAAAAATTTAAAAATTATAGTAAAGAGAGAGTGAAATTTTAAAAGGTCAAGAGGGGGGCAGTTAGGGTAAATAAAAAAAAAGATCACCACCATCAGAAACCCATCATTTACAAACCCGGGCCCAGGGGTTTTTAGAACAGGTCGTCCTTCTGTCTCAACTACTGAATCACTACGAAAAGGGTCCAAATGCCGAAAGAAAAAAAGAATCAGTGAAATAATACAACTTTGCAAAGCCTTCGACAAGTGTACCAGGGGCGTAATACGCACAAAATGCGCGCTAAAGAAACAGGAAAAGTTGGTCGGGGATTAAAATTTTCCTCACTAACAGAACACGAGAGTATCTCAAAAAGGTAAAGTCCGAGGCAGCTACGGTGAAAACTCTTTTCCACAAGGCACAGTACAGCCCCATCTTGTTTTTCATCCCATATCCCACATAGACAAGGTGAGCCCCCAAACACCGGCTTTTTTTTGCAGATGAACACCCCAAACTGCATGACAGTGTTTCATTGCAGACCTGCAAGGCTCCAGGCGGACATCAAACCAAACTTTCATTGGGGTGCAGAAAAAAATATGAAGTTCAACGTGAGAAATTTCAATTACTCAGTAGGTAAACATGAGGAAATTAAAAACTTCTCAGAGTACAAAACAAATTCTGGCCACAAAAAAGAGCGAAACACCAAGTCAAAAACCTGGGAGTGATTATGTCGGAGGATCCACCTTTTAAGGCCCTAACATTTTATCAATGCATCTGTAGAAAAATGACAGGATGGATAAAGAGAACCTTTAAAACTAGGGAGGCCAGCCCATATACACCTTTTAGGTCACTTGGTTCTATCGGGGTGGGAATATTGCTGCACTCTAACGCACCTTTTAAGGGGTAAATTGCCGACCTAAAAATGTACAGAGAACTTTTTTTCCCCCGGCGCGCATAACGGAGATAAAACACCTCAATTACTGGGAGCGCTTAGTTTCTAAACCCTTATTCCCGGGAAAGCAGGAGGGAGAGATACATGATTATATACCCTGGAAAATCCCAGAGGGGCAGACCGAACTTGCACACGAAAATTTACTCACTACGAAAGCAAAAGATTGGGAAACGGGCAACCTCCCCCCCCAAAGAAAACAGGGGGGTCATAGAGTTAAGAAGACCATCCAATAATGTAGGGACCGGAAGTTCAATGCCTCCCAGCACACATAAGGGGGATTACCAACAGACCCCTGCATCTTTAAAACTGGCCTGGGCAACACCAAAAAGGGAGTTCCTGAAACAGCCGGGGTGTGGCTCTAAAGTTTGGGTTTTGTGCAGCCCGCACAAAAGCCTGGTTTTATCAGGCGCTGATCCACCAGGAAGGGGCCCGGTCACAGACCGGGGCCCCGGGGGGGTTGACCCCCGAAACCCCTCCTTTCCCGGGAAAATCCCGGTTTAAAAAAGGAGAGATGGGCCGTGAAAAAGTAAAGTTTATAAAACTCAAGGAGGAAGGGAGTTAGGGTAAGATATAAAAAAACTGTTGGGAGAGTGGGGTTTTTGAAAGTAAAGTTTATAAAACTCAAGGAGGGGCATTAGGGGGAAGAAAAAAAACAACGGGTTTGGGGGAGAGAAAGGGCAGTGAAGTAAAGTTTATAAGCTCAAGGAGGGGCATTAGGGTAAAAATATAAACAACCCGTTTTAAGGGGGAAAGGGCTAGTGAGAGTATAGGCAATGGGGGTAGAAGGTATATGTGTAAGGGTTAAGAATTAGTGTTAGAGTGTTCAGCAGAAATTTGTGGTTACAGGAAAGTGGGTGCGGGAGGAAAGAAGAGTGATTGGTGGAATGATGATGTAAAGAGAGTATTAAGAGGAGAAAAAGTTAGCATATGAGAGGTTTTTACAAAGTAGAAGTGATGCAAGGAGGAAGAGTATATGGAGAGGAAAAGAGAGGTTAAGAGAATTATGAAGCAATGTAAAAAGAGAGGCAATGAAAGAGGGGAAAAGTTGTCATCACAAATTTTGTTGAAAATAAGAAAAAGTTTTTGAGCAAGATGAATAAGCTGAGGAACCTAGTGAATGAATGGCTTTGATAGTTAAAAATAGGAGAGGAGATTATTAAAAGAAGAGTTAGAGGTATCGGAAGATGGAGGGAAATTTTGGGGAAAATGTTAAGGGTGTTGATGAAGATAGGGATGCTGTGATTTCGTTTATGGGGCAAGGAGGAATTAAATCTTGTTGGAGTGAGGAGGAGCGAGTTGTGAGTGTGGGGAAAGTTTGTGAGGCAGTGGGTAGAATGAAGGGGGTAAAGCAGAAGGGAATGGTAGGATAAAGAAGAAAGGGTTAAAAGCAGGGGGGATATAGTTTGGAGTGTGGGCTTTTATTTAATAAATGTGTGGAAGAGGGTAAGGTACCTAGGGTTTGCAGAGAGTGTTTTATAGTTCCTTTGTATAAAGGCAAAGGGGACAAAAGAGAGTGGAAAAGTCATAGGGTAATAAGTCTGTTGAGTTTACCTGGTAAAGTGTAAGGTAGAGGTTATTATTGAATGAATTAAAAGTAAAATGGAGAGTAGAATAGCAGGTGAACAAGGGGGCTTTAGGAAGGGTAGGGGTGTGTAGAACAAATGTTTACAGTGAAACAAAATAGGTGAACAGTAAAATAGATAAGAGTAAAGAGGTTTTTTGTGGCATTTATGGATTGGAAAAGGCAATATGACAGGGTGGACAGGGGGACAATGTGGCAGACATTGCAAATGTATGGAGTAGGGGGTAGGTTATTGAAAGCAGTGAAAAGTTTTTACAAGGATAGTGAGACTCAGGTTGAGTATGCAGGAGAGAGGGAGATTATTTCTCAGTAAAAGTATGCCTTAGACAAGGGGTGTGATGTCACCATGGTTGTTCAGTATCTTATAGATGAGGTTGTAAAAGAAGTAATGCTCGGTGTTGGCAAGAGTGTGGGGTTAAAAGATAAAGAATCTAAAAACAAAGTAATAGTTATCACAGTTTCTCTTGCTGATGACACTCTGCTTTTGGGAGATTTTGAAGAGAAGTGGCAGAGGTTCGTGATGAGTTTGGTAGGGTATGTAATAGAAGAAAATTAAAATTAATATAGGAAAGAGTAAGGTGATTTGAATTACAAAAAAAATTAGTTATCGAAAGATTCAGTATCAGATTGGAGGGAAAGAGTATGGAGGAATGAATGTATTCAGATATTTAGGAGTGGACGTGTCAGCAGATGGGTTTCTGAAAGATGAGTGAATCATAAAATTGACAAAGGGAAAAAGGTGAATGGTACACTGAGGAGTCTGTGTAGACAAAGAACTTTGTCCATTAAAGCAAAGGGGAGAATGTATGA
The DNA here is from genome assembly GCF_026875155.1 of Cherax quadricarinatus. Classification (NCBI taxonomy): domain Eukaryota; kingdom Metazoa; phylum Arthropoda; class Malacostraca; order Decapoda; family Parastacidae; genus Cherax; species Cherax quadricarinatus. The sequence continues at coordinate 259,470 of NC_069401.1, forward strand.
AAGTATAGTTATAGGGTCTTATGTAGGTGCAAAGCATGGATGGTGAATGTTGCAGTAAGGAGAAGCAGGAGGCATTGGAGATGTGTCGGAGGGCATTGTGTGGTGTGAATATAATGCAGAGAATTTGTAGCTTGGAAATTATTAGGAGGCGTGGGATTACCAAAACTATTATCCAGAGGGCTGAGGAGGGTTGTTGAGTGGTTCAGACACGTAGAGCGGATGGAACAAAGCAGTATGACTTCGAGAGTGTATAAATCTGTAGTGGAAGGAAGGTAGATAGAGGTTGCCTAGGAAAGATTGGAGGAAGAGGGTAAAGTAGGTTTTGTGTGCGAGGAGCTTGGACTTCCAGCAGTCATGCATGAGCATGTTAGATGGGAGTGAATGAAGACAAATGGGTTTTAGACTTGACGTGCTGTTGGTGTGTAAGCAAGGTGATATTTATGAAGGAATTCAGGGAAACTGGCAGGCGAGACTTGAGTCCTGGAGATTGCAAGTTCAGTGTCTACACGCTGAAGGAGTGGATGTTTATGTTGCAGTTTTATAACTGTAGTGTAAGTGCAACCTCTGGGAAGGCAGTGATGGAGTGAATAATAATAATATTATTATTATTATTTTTATTATTATTAACCCTTTCAGGGTTGGTGCCATACTAGTACGGCTATGCATGCCAGGGTGGTGCCGTACTGGTACGCAAAAATTCTAAGCGCCTTCAAATCTAGCGAGAGAAAGCTGGTAGGCCTACATACGAAAGAATGGGTCTATGTGGTCAATGTGCACAGTATAAAAAAATCCTGCGCACACATGCATAATAAAAAAAAAAAAACTCCAACCATGTTTTTGCAGTGTACAGTGGACCCCCGCATAGCGACCTTAATCCGTGCAAGAGGGCTGGTTTGTTATGCGAAATGTCGGTATGGCGAATGAATTTTTCCCATAAGAAATAATGGAAATCAAATTAATCCGTACAAGACACCCAAAAGTATGAAAAAAAAAAAATTACCACATGAAATATACATTTTCCTACACACAAAGAGAAGGATACATGCACAATAGTAGAGTAGTACATGCACAGTATATATATTGTGGCCCGGTGGCCTGGTGGCTAAAGCTCCCGCTTCACACACGGAGGGCCCGGGTTCGATTCCCGGTGGGTGGAAACATTTCGACACGTTTCCTTACACCTGTTGTCCTGTTCACCTAGCAGCAAATAGGTACCTGGGTGTTAGTCGACTGGTGTGGGTCGCATCCTGGGGGACAAGATTAAGGACCCCAATGGAAATAAGTTAGACAGTCCTCGATGACGCACTGACTTTCTTGGGTTATCCTGGGTGGCTAACCCTCCGGGGTTAAAAATCCGAACGAAATCTTATCTTATCTTATCTTACTACTCTACTAAATGAAGAATAAATGACACTTACCTTTATTGAAGATGCAGCAATGACTGATGAGACACTGTGTCCTGGAGTGCCTTTTCCTCCTGAGTACTGTAGGTCCTGTTTGGCATTTTCTTCCAGAACAGGCCTTATCACACTGTGTATGCCACTACGATTCTTAAATCTCTCAAACCAACCTTTGCTGGCTTTAAATTCACCAATATGAGCACTAGTTGCAGGCATTTTTCCCTGTTCACCTGGGTGTTAGTCGACTGTGTGGGTTGCATCCTAGGAGACAAGATTAAGGACCCCAATGGAAATAAGTTAGACAGTCTTCGATGACACTGACTTTTTTGGGTTATCCTGGGTGCAAATCCTCTGGGGTTAATTGTTTTCTTGGTATTCTCAATAAGCCACACCAACAACGGTTGCTACAGCAGCAGCTGACAGTGCTACAGCAGCAGCAGCAGCAGCAGCACTGACAGTGCTACAGCAGCAGCAGACGATGCTACAGCAGCAGCAGACGATGCTACAGCAGCAGCAGACGGTACTACAGCAGCAGCAGACGGTACTACAGCAGCAGCAGCAGCAGCTGACGGTGGTACAACAGCAGCAGCAGCTGACAGTGCTACAGCAGCAGCAGACGATGCACAGCAGCAGCAGACAATGCTACAGCAGCAGCAGATGGTACTACAGCAGCAGCAGCAGCTGACGGTGGTACAACAGCAGCAGCAGCTGACGGTGGTACAGCAGCAACAGAACGATGCTACAGCAGCAACAGACGATGCTACAGCAGCAGCAGACGATGCTACAGCAGCAACAGACGATGCTACAGCAGCAACAGACGATGCTACAGCAGCAGCAGACGATGCTACAGCAGCAACAGAACGATGCTACAGCAGCAGCAGACGATGCTACAGCAGCAGCAGACGATGATACAGCAGCAGCAGACGATGCTACAGCAGCAGCAGACGATGCTACAGCAGCAGCAGACGATGCTACAGCAGCAGCAGACGGTACTACAGCAGCAGCAGCAGCTGACGGTGGTACAACAGCAGCAGCAGCTGACAGTGCAGCAGCAGCTGACAGTGCAGCAGCAGCTGACAGTGCAGCAGCAGCTGACAGTGCAGCAGCAGCTGACGGTGGTACAGCAGCAGCAGCAGCTGTACCACCAATAGTAGCGATGGTTATTGGGGTTTATTATACAACCTGGCCAGCTCGGAGACACGCACTCCACTTTCATACTTATCAATGATCTTTTTCTTCATCTCTATAGTAATTCTCACCCTTATTGCTGTAGGGTTGGCACTAGAAGCTTTCTTGGGGCCCATGGTCACTTATTTTCCAGAAAAAATCATCAAAAACACTGTAATAATACGAAATGTTCCGATTGTATGCTTGGATGTTACCGCGGAGGCTGGCTGGTAAACAATGCCACCGGCGGAACATGTGAGCGTGGCTCAGGCCGCACATTGGACGCGTCTCGGACGAAGGGCGGTGAGCGCGTTTTTGGGCGGTATGCGAGGCAAAATTTTGCGATCAAAGCGTCCGGTATGCGGATTGTACGGTATGCGATGCGTACGGTAATGCGGGGTCCACTGTATTTTCATACGCTATTTATGGTTACAGTGGACCCTCGCCTAATGATTTTAATCCATTCCTGAGAGCTCAACGTTAGGCGAAATTATCGTTAGGCGAATTAATTTTCCCCATAAGAAATAATGGAAATCAAATTAATCCATGCAAGACACCCCAAAGTATGAAAAAAAAAATTTTTTGCCACATGAAATATTAATTTTAATACACACAAACTGAAGAAGAGATGTACAATACATGACACTTACCTTTATTGAAGATCTGGTGATAATTGATATGATGGGAGGAGGGGAGAGTGTGGATGGTCTTAGTGTTTAGAAGGGGAATCCCCTTCCATTAGGACTTGATGTAGCAAGTCCTTTTCTGGGGTTACTTCCCTTCTTCTTTTAATGCCACTAGGACCAGCTTCGGAGTCACTGGACCTCTGTCGCACAACATATCTGTCCATAGAGGCCTGTACCTCTCATTCCTTTATGACTTTCTAAGTGTTTCACAACATTGTCAGTGTAATAGTCACCAGCATGGCTTGCAATAGCTGTGTCAGGGTGATTTTTATCAAAAAAAGATTTGCACTTTAAGCCACATTGCACACATTTCCTTAATCTTTGAAGTAGGCAACTTCTTCAATTTCTCTCTCCCCTCTGAAGCAGTTTCTTCAGGTCTGGCCTCTTGCTGTTGAAGATGATCTAGCTGCTCATCAGTGGTTAGTTCTTCATTGTTCTCCTCCACCAACTCTTCCACATCCTCCCCACTAACCTCACCAATATGAGCACTAGTTCCAGGCATTTTTTCCTGTTCACCTGGGTGTTAGTCAACTGTTGTGGGTTGCATCCTGGGGGACAAGATTAAGGACCCCAATGGAAATAATTTAGTCCTTGATGATGCACTGACTTTCGTGGTTATCCTGGTGGTTAACCCTCTGGGTTAATCGTTTCTCGGTAATTGTTTCATGTTAAGCCATACCAACAACACACTCTCCACATCTTCGAGTAATACAGTTGATGGTGGTGCAGCAACAGCAACAGCTGACTGTGGTGCAGCAACAGCTGACCATGGTGCAGCAGCAGCTGTGGTGCAGCAGCAGCTGACTGTAGTGCAGCAGCAGCTGTGGTGCAGCAACAGCTGACTGGTCCAGCAACAGCTGATGGTGGTGCAGCAGCAGCTGACTGTGGTGCAGCAGCAGCTGTGGTGCAGCAACAGCTGACTGGTCCAGCAACAGCTGACGGTGGTGCAGCAGCAGCTGACTGTGGTACGATAGTATTTCTCACCCTTTTTACCACAGGGTTGGCACTAGAAGCTTTCTTGGGGCCTATGGTCCACTTCATTGCAGGTGAAATCACTAAAAACGCTGTGATAATATGAAAATGTTCTGATTGGTGTGCTTGGGAATAGACTGTGAGGGCTGGCTTGTAAACACAGCCACCCACGACAAGTGAGGCCTGGCTCAGCCTGCCCATAGACGTGTCTCGACGAAATAGTGTTGACGAGTTTTTTAGGCGCTAGGAGAGGGCAAAATTTTTTGCTTAAAATGAGTGCAAGGCAATTTACCCTTTGACTGTCCGCAACCCCCATTCCTGTGGTGTCTCCCCGTGGCGCAAATTTAAAAAAAAAAAAAAAAAAAAATTTCTTATGAAATGAAGAGAATCTTTTCCCGATTGCAAAGACACCAAAAAAACAAAATTTGATGGAAAACTAGTCTAATTATGCTCTCGGCGAAGTTAGCGACCTCGGCGATATTTACAAATCTGGCGATTTTCGCACCACTTTGAGCCCTGTTTTCGGCTAATTCCATTGTTCCAGTCGACCAAACGCATAGCTATTGCGTTAGAACCCCATTTTTTTCTAGTCGATTGAGTACAAGAAACGGCCCAATTACGGAGTTTCAACTACCCAATAATGTGGTCAGAAATTTGCAATTTGGGCCAATTTCCACGAAAATTGAAAAAATATAATGACAATTTCAAAATAAGTCCAGAATGACCAGTGCAGACATTCCTGGCTCTAAAATAACATTTTTCTTTGGTCATTCAGTCCAGTCTCCAGGCCCCTCTGAATTACTCTTCTTTCTATTTTTGAAATTTCTATTCAAACAAAAAAAATAGAAGACTTATATTAGCAGACTACTGCAATAACTGTAATAAATGTATAAAATTAACATTCAACCCATTCATGACGCCATATTAGAATGGCTTGTTGGACATTTATTGACAATGACATCATTTGTTTGCTTTGAACATTGGCAAAAATCAAACATTTTCCCTACTTTGTGCTCCATTTCCAGATCTTTATTAGTAAAATCAATCGAAAATCACCTCTACTTCATAATATGTTTTTTCCATTCTACTATCAAATGAGACCAAGAAACTGAGAATACAACCGTAAATACTATTCGAAAAAAAGACCAAAAAAATCGGCATTTTAATTAAAAAAAAGGTCCGGAGTTTTTTTTTCTCATTATGCACGCGTGCTCCAGGATTTTTTTTATATGTGCACACTGACCACACAGACCCATTCTCCTCACATGTGGGCCTAACAAGCTTTCTCCTGCTTTGATTTTTGAAGCCGCTAGATTTATGATATATATAGCGTCAAACACGGTACCAACCTCGTAGACGCATATAGACGGCCGGGACAGTCAAAGGGTTTACGTTAGGCGATGCCATCGTTAGGCGAGGGTCTAATATATTATCTAGTTTTTCTTGGTCTCATTTTAATGAATTGGAAGACATATTACAGGAATTGAGATGATTTTGATTAGTTCACAAAGAAAAGGACCTCGAAATGGAGCTCAAAGTAGCAGAAACGTTCGATTTTTTCCAAAGTTCAAAACTAAAACAAAGTCATGCCATGCTCCAATACATGTCAACTGGGAGTCTAATATTCTTTCACAAGTGCACTGATATTAATTATAACCATTTCTGCACTAATGCAGTAGACCTGCATAAACAGTAAATCTGCTATTTTTTTGTGAGACTAAAAATCAAAGTGGAAAGCACAAGAAATGTAAACAGAGCCCTGGACATGACTAATTAACCGAAGGAAATGTTATTTTAGTGCTAGGAATGGTCTGGCCTTATTTATTATGACCCTATTTGGAACTTGCCATCATTTGAAATTTTGGTGAAAGTGGCAAAAATTGCCACTTTCTGACCACATTATTGATTATTTGGAATCGGTAAATGGGTGTTTCTGTCTCATTCGATAAAAAAAAATGGAGTTCTAGCGAAATAGTTATGATTTTTTGTCGACTGGTACATTGGAATTGGCTGAAAATAGGCGCAAAGTTTGGCGTAAATTCGCAAAGCTTAAACATAGTCGAGACCGCTAACTTCGCAGAGCATAAGTCCGTATGTTTTCCATCAAATTTTCTTACTTTTGCGTCATTATGATCGGAAAAGATTCTCTATCTTTTCTTAAGAAAAATAATTTTTTTTCTTTTCGAAAAATTTCTGACCCTGAGAAACAATTTTAGGAGAGTCCTGCTGACCCTGAAGGGTTAAGAATAATAATTTTATTTTGGACATGATACATAGTTTGTACAAGGAATTATTGGTGTACATGGACCAATGCCCCTTATATGCAGAACATTATGGGCAAGTGTTATATTAACTTAAAGTTTTAACTAAGGCAATGATTGATTCAGTGGTAACAATTACAGTAAACAAATACTACACAAAGTACAAATGAATATGTAAAACAATGAAATTGGGACATTAATTTATAAGCAATATAGTTGTACAAATTTGTAGCATTACAATGTATAATATAACAAAATGATCAATAACATATGTAGTCATACATTAATCTGATCAGATTGAATAACATCAAAATGTGTAGTGCAGAAACAACTCATATGGACATTAGATGAAGTTATCTGTGCATTCAGAGAATGGATTATTCTATTAGTTAATGTTAATTAAAAACTGGTTTGATAGGTCAGGTTATACATTACGGAAAATACTGTTATCAGTATTATTTAATTGTGGGTGAGTAAGTGGTTTTAAGAAGAGTCTAAAGTGCTATAACAGTTTTACTTTTGTATTCACAGCAATGAATTCAAAATTTTTGGCCTTTTATGTGCTTTGACTTTTTACTTGTTAGATGGACATGGGGAAACATCAAAGAGTGATCTGTGCCTTGTGTTATGGCATGTGTTCTGTTGAGGTTTGATAAGGAGAAGTTTGAGGGGGAGGGTTATATCTAGTTTAGTGTTCTATGTATGTAGTAGGCACAATAAAAGATGGATTTTTGTAACAGTAATTTAGAGTTTTGAATAATGGTGAAAGGTTTCTTTTTTGGACCACACCTACTACTTGGTGGGAGAACGACAAATGTGTTAATAGTAAGAAAAAGTTTTCCATTTTTGAAACGTGCTAAAAGAACAAAATTGTTGTTTTCTGGGTCATTATGTTGTTTTGTATGTGGATATGTACTATAGTGACTCATGTTTGTGATGCAGAAGTATTTTTTGGAACTTCCTGGTTTATATCGTCCCAGACACTATATCATCACGACGCCAAGAAGGACAACATCTCTCCTTGTGAATTTTAACTGGCCAGTATTGCTAATTAAAGAATTTTTTCTTTTGATATTGGGATTTCTATCTAAAAATATAAACGCATGGTACTTCAAAGAGAAAAATAACAAGTTAGTAGTATTATAGGATAAGAATTTTTGGGAAAAAATCAGTTTAAACAGAAGAGGAAAATAAGAAAAGTAATACCTGATATTCAAGTACATATGTTAGTCTTTCAACACATGAAACAAAAATCATGTTAGTCCTTATAACACATGAATTGTTCAATCTCATAGAAACAGTTTTTGCCTAAAAACAAGTAGCATTGTAAATATTTAGAGTAAAATTGGGTGTAGGTCAGTCTCCATAAGGAAGATAATGAAACACTGTTGAATGACTAAAATAGTTTTAAATAAAATAACTTCTTTTTGAAAATATGAAAGAAACATAAAGGAGATAAATCATATCAGTGTTCGAGAGTGTTTGAAATAAGCACTACAAAACAAAATCTTGTGACACAATATGAGAGACATACAGGGAGATAAACCATTTCACTGTTCAGAGTGTCTGAAATGTTTTACTCTTAAACACCAGCTTGTGAGACTATATGAGAGACATACAGGAGATAAACCGTATCAGTGTTCCGAATGTCCTAAAACGTTTTAGTCAAAGAGGCAATCTTGTGACATCACCTAGAGTACATACAGGAAATAAACCCATATCAGTGTTCCGAATGTCTAAAACGTTTAATCCAAAAAGAAAGCTTGTGGCACATGTAGAGTACATACAGGAGATAAAGCAATTTCAGTGGTTCAGCGTGTCTGAAAGTTTTACTCTGAAAAAAGCACTCTTGTTACACACAGAGAATACATACTGAGATAAAACCATATCAGTGTTCAGTGTGTCTGAATGCTTACTGTAAAAACACCGTCTTGTGATACATATGAGAGTACATACAGGAGATAAACCTATTTCCATGTGTTTCAAGTGTCTGAAATATTTTACCGAAAAAGGCCATCTTGTGAGACATAGGAGAGTACATACAGGAGATACACCTATCAATGTCAGAGTGTCAGAAATGTTTTACAGTGAAAAAGGCAATCTTGTAGAACATGGTGAGAGTACATACAGGACATAGCCATTTCAGTGTTCAGAGTGTCTGAATGTTTTTGCTGCAAAAGGCAATCTTGTGGAACATATGAGAGTACATACAGGACTAAAGCCATTCAGTGTTCAGAGTGTCTGAATGTTTTTAGTAAATACAAGGCAATCATGTGGCACATATAAGAGTAACATACAAAGATAAAACATGATAGTTTTTAATTTTATGAATCTTTTAGTTTATAAACACACAAGAATATATACAAGGAAATCAAATATCAGTGTTCAGAATGAAATATGTCAATGAAATGATGCTTGTGATTTAACTGTATAAGAAGTTCATAGAGAAGATAAGTCCCAGTAATGTTAAAAATATCTTACATTTTAATTACAAAATAGAGAGCAGTCTTGTGTATACAGGGTTGAAGATGTTTTATTTATTTTATTGATTTGCTAAGTAAAAAGAAAGTCACTGTCTGCCGGGCATTTTGGGCAGACTGACGTAATGCGTATCAGACCTACTTAATACTATTAGCCTGTAAACCGTCCAAACTATATATACGTTTTTTCAACATTTGAAGGTTGTAAAAAAAGTAATCTTCTTTTGTTTTTTTTACATTTGAAAATGTTAAAAAAAACTTTGATCTACGTTTTTTTTTTTGTATATTGAAAATATGTAAAAAAAAACGAAGATCTACTTTTGTAGCACTACACATGTGACTAGATCTACTTTTTTAGCACTAACACATGTGAACGTAATCTACTTTTGTAGCACTAATCACATGTGAACGTAATCTACTTTTTGTACACTACACATGTGGAACGTAGATCTACTTTGTAGCACTACACATGTGAACTAGATCTGCTTGGATCGTTTACAGGTTTAAGAAGTAAGTAACCTTCAACTACATAAAGAGACAGCAGTTAACAACTTTATAGCAAGCTATGAATTAACATCGACTGGCAAAATGAGCTTGAAACATATACAGATGGTGAATGAATGCCAAAATAATTTCTATAAAAAGTCCCAAAGGCTCTATAAAAGACATTGGCCCCAGAAAAACTAACAATCCACACAGCAAAGAGACTGAATATCCCTGGCAACACCAAGCATCCCTCAAATCATTATCCACAAATCACAAATGGGAAAAACAGTATAGAATGGTCATATAACTTAAAACTGTCGAGAAATTACTCGCAAGAGCATTTCCACCTGATAAGAAGGTAAAAAAAAATTGTATTATGAAAATTAGATTCATAACATCAAAGTGATATGAAAAAAACCTGGAAAACTCTATCCTGAAAATTCTTGGAACTAAAAAGTTAGCCAAAAACAAAACCAATCAAACAAAAAAAACAGATGAACCCCTACTCACTCCCAACCGAAACAGCAAACAGACTTAATTTTTTTACCTTCTCCACCATAGGAAGAAATCTCGCTATAAAAAATACCAAGCACAAACACTCTCGCCATCAGACGACCTCTAGGGAAACCCAAATACGCTATTCCTAGCTCCAACCAACCCCTATTGAAGTTACGCTCATCAAAACACTGTAAAACAAGGCAACGCTCCTTTAACAAATCCATTGAATCATCTAACCTTCCCACAATCCCTCAAAATAGCGAGGTCACTTCCAATCCAAAAAGAGTGACCAAGCTGACTGATAATATAGACCAATATCTAGCTTACTACAGCTCGCTAAAATCTTTGAAAAATAATTCATAGATGATCCTATTCCTACCTCGTTTCACAACATTTAACCCTTTCATTTGGATTCAGAATAATAGAAGCATCAAAATGATGCATCAACACATGCTAGAACTAATATACACCGCACCTGAAAATGCCGCAGGCGGGACGCTGGGCGTTTTTCAAGATTTCCGTAAAGCTTTCTGATACAGTTGACCATGAACTGCTGACACCAAATTAATGCACTATGGTATCAGAGGCCACTCCCTCAACTACCTTAAAGTCATACCTTAGTAACAGAACTCAATATGTGTATGCCAATAATTTGAAACTCGTCCACCCAACCAAGCACAGTAGAGTCCCACATGGCAGCATCCTTGGACCACCTCCTCTTTCTTCATCTACACAATGATCTACTGAATGCATCACAGTACTCCAAACCCATATTATTTGCAGATGACACTACATATATCTTTTCCCACCCAAACACAGTCACTAAGCAAACACAGTCAATGCTGAATTACAGAAAATTCTGCCTGGATGATGACTAACAAACTTACCCCTGAACACTGATAAAACCTATTCATTCAGTTTTGGAAACAAGCTGCAAATGATCAATTAACATAATGCAAATGATCATCATTCACAAGACTCATACTCACAGAGGGAAAATCCTAGTAATCCACCTTGACAGTAGCCTTAAATTTCCGGACACAATACAACAAATCACCAAGTAAAAATCTACCAAGACTGTAGGCATCCTATTAAAGATAAGGTAACTACATCCACCACGATCAGCTCTCCTGGCACTGTAACCAGTCACTCATATACCCTTAGCTTACAGAATGGTATTTGTGCATGGGGACAAACAACTCCAATTACTAAACCCCCTAATAACACCAGCAAAAGGCATATAAGAATGTTAATACAAATTCCCACCCTGCCAGCATACTCCCCATTTTCAAGTCTGAATCTGCTCACCATTAGAACATCCATACTATTTCATGTGCCTACTACATACACAGAACAATACACACAAAATAAACCACCCCCCTCAAACTTCTCCTCAACCAACCTAAACACGACACATGACCACAACACAAGACACAATCTCTTTTTTTTGATATACCTCGTGTCCATATCAGCAACTGTGTAAAAACTCTAATGCACATAAAGGGCCCCAAAATATGGAATTCCTTACCAGCAGATATTAAAGTAACCGTCTGAAATAAAATTTAAGACTCTTCACAAAAGCCACTTAATTCCCCTAACTAAATGCTAAATTACTCAGTAACACATTTACTCACTATGTACTCCCCACATCAAAACGGAAACAATCACATTGAACCTTTTAATCCATTGTTGAACAGAATATAATTGATCATTGTTTCAGCAAAGCATTTTAGAATATAACTATATCTTTGTATTATACAAATTGTGATTCATTTTTTATAATTAATATTACTACTGTACAACTATGAAATAATTTACTATCCTTACTGTACACTATGATATACTCCTTAGTATTAAGTAGGCTGTAACCAATATTGTAAGTTGGCCCATTATGCATAGGCATAATGAGGCTCTCTTTGCATTGGCAACCCACATTGTAATATAAAATCTCAATGTACGTTTGCAAAGACATAAAGTAAATAAAATAAATAAAAAATTCCTACATCACATAGTTGATTCGAATTAGAACATTGTTTTTTTATATTTCCAACAGTGGTAATTTAGCAGTTTAGCTGTAACTGAATTATAATTGAGATAACTGAATAACAAGTTAGAGTATTATATTTTGGCACATTTTACATAATGAGATTGAAACCATTTTAATTTTGATATTATCTAATAAATTTAGGAAATTTTGAGTTATTGGTGGCAATAATATATAGTATTTAATGGTTAATTTTTGGGAGATGAGGTGATTTCTAAGCTGAGCTTCAGTTGGTGTGCAGGCATCAGGGCCCTTTGTATGTCAGGCAATGATTCCAGATCTTAGGCCCTTTATTGTGCATAGTATTTTTGCATAGGGAGATATAGACATGAGGGATAGCAAATGAGGGTTTTGTGTCTTTTGTTATGCAAGTGAATTCTGTTGTAGTTCTCAAGAAAGAGGAGTTTGAGAGGAGGGTTACTATAGGAGAATGATTCTGTGGCATGTAATAGGCACAATAATATAAGTAATATTTTTATATGTTAAGCAAGTTCAAGCTCTTAAATAGTGTGGGGTTTGTTGCCTGGCACAGGAGTTTGTAAATCAATCTCACAGCAGCGTTTATGTTGGAGTTATTAAAGGTTTTAAGGTGATTTGGCGTGGTATGAGCCTCATACACAAATTCCATAGTGAGGTAAGGGTAATGAGAGAGTGGTAAAGAGCATGAAGTGCCTTCCTGAGGTACATAGTAACCAAATCTTCAGTCAATCAATCAAGTTTATTCTCTATTAAGATGACAGTGCGTGTCTGCATATTACAGAATATTCAATAAATCAAATAAAAGTTTATTCTCTATCAAAGGATTACAATGGCGGGTTTACAGATTTTGTTATTGTGTGGTTTACATGTAATAAAATACTAATTACAGGAGGTGGCCGACTAAACACCTAGCAAGGCTAGGCATTTTCCGGGCAAACTTAGATTTAAATTCTTAACCCTAAAATTATAACAAATTGTAGAGTAAGTGACAAAATACTCAGTGACTACATACTAGTTTTGTGAGTTTTAGCATGTGAATGGCTTTTGTTTGGCACAAGCATAGTTTTCTTATTGGTGTATCACAGGCAAACTTGAGACTAGTTTATGAATCATTATTTTAAGATTAAGATACGTATTTCTGTACTTAAGTCAAAGGGTGAGTGAGTGAGTGTAAGTGTGAACACCAGGTGTTTTTTATGAAGTTATTGACGGGTGATCATGGAGATAAGATGTTTTCTAACGGTAGTTTTGAAGGTGATTAATGTGTCTTGCATTTCTAGAGTTTTCAGGTAGGGTGTTCCAGATTTTAAGGGCCTTTGACATACATTGAATTTTTGTAAATAGATTTAGTTCGGACACGGGGGAGTGAAATTGTCGTAGACATGTTTTGTGTCTGGTGTTATGCTTTGGGTCCTGTCCAAACTATCAAGAAAGCATTTTAGGCAAGGTTAGTATAGGAATGTTAAGGTCCTGTATATGTAGATTGCACAGTAAGTAAGTGGTGAATGTTCCTGAACAGGGAGTAAGTTTAGATCTAATGAAGAGGGGGGGGGGGTGTTGCCTGGGAATGGATTAGTGATTATTCTTACTGTGGGCTTTTTGTATGAGTTATTATGGCTTTAGGTGTATTGCTGCAGATTGATCCCCATGCTCGAGAGGGCATAGGTTGAGGTTATGGATAAATGATGAATGGTATAGTGCGAGAAGGGCATTTATGCGGCACGATAGTAATTGTCTCTTGGAGAAGGATCCCAACTGTTTTTGTATACTTTTTTAGATATGTGTTGATATGGGTGCTGAAATTCAGGTTTGTGTCGAGGTATAGGCCTCGGAATTTGCCTCACGATGTCTGGGCAATTAAGTCCTGTCAATCTTAAGTTTAGTTGTGGGCCAGCACCTGCTCTGCTACCAACATCATAAAGTAGTTTGCAGTGTTCGGTGTAAGTTTATTGGCAGCTCCTCATTAATCAATGGTGTTGAGGTTGGCAAGATTAGGGGAGAGAATGACATAAGTCATGTCGTCAGCAAAGAGAATGGGTTTCAGTGTTGGGATATTTTTGGAAGATCATTGATGTAAATGAGGAAGAGCAGGGTCAAGGACACTTCCCAGTGGAACTCCTATACAAGTGCCGTGTTGATGATGCTGTGTCTTTAATGGTGACATACTGATACCTATTAGTAAGGTAGAATTGAAATATGCATGCAAACTATGGCCTCTTATACCATAATGGGCAATTTGGTGGAGTAGGATGCGTGGTCTACTGTGTCAACAGCTTTTCTTAGGTCAATAAAAATTCCTAGTGATATTCCTATTTTCCAATGCTCTGTAAAGCAGATCTTCATTTTTACAATTGCCTCATTATGCTTTATTTTTCCTGAACCAAAAATTGGCAGGGTTAGTGATGTTTTGTTGCTGTTATAAATGAATATAGTCTCCTTGCACGAGTTTCTTGAAATTTTGGATAGCAATGTAAGTTTGATACTGGCCTATAGTTTGTTTACATCTGTAGGGTCACCCCCTTTGTTTGTATTGTGTAACTCTAACTGTCTTAGTAGTTTGGGAAGGTGCTAGTTTTCTAGTGACTTGTTTAAAAAGATAATAAATAGCATGCCAAAGGACATTGGCCGCTCGCTTGTACAATAATGGTGGGACATGAGACATTTTCCCTGAGTTATTTTTAAGGACTTGATAATCTCAGTGACTTCGGTGGGTTCAAGTTTGGTACAACAAGATAAAAGGATTTGGGAAATTCCCCATCTAGAATAGTCCCCGGCATGGGCATTGGTACTGGGATTTTTACTGGCATGTTAGAAATCCTTGGTTTGAAAAGATGTCGTTATCTTTTAGCTGTTTCAGAAGTGGGATACAGTGGTGTTCGTTAGTTTAGTTAGGACAATACTCTTGTTTTTTTTTAGTTTGTGGGGTGCCCAGAATCTGAGAGAGTGTTTTCCAGGTCTTTTTTATATCTCCTCTGTGTAGTGAATCTGATGGAGTAGTACAGTTGTTTTGGCTTTCTTTATTCTTTGGTGAGAAACTGATGAATAGTGTTTAAGAATATCTTTGTGTATTAACCTTCCTGTATTGCTTTTCATATTGGTGTTTTCTTATCAATGGATTTCAAAAGGCTGGCTGGTTATAACCATGGTCAACTGAGCAATTTTATTTGTGATCTGTTTCTTTTTAAAATAGACAATTGTTTGGTTGTATAGTCTAATACTTTATTAAAGAAAAATGTCTGTCAATTGTCAATACCAATTTGCCTGGAGAATTCTGTAGGCCATCCAACATCTTTAGGTCTGCTGTGAACTTCCCTTATTGAGGCCCGTCATGGAAGTCTAAATGAAACGTTGTTGCGTATTCAGTGGTGGTTTACTAATGTTTGTTAAAGGAAGGTAGGGTATGGCTTATGCTATCGTGTGATTATCCCTGATTTAAGGGGGCTAGTATATTGGACCATTGTGGTTCATTATGGTTGCACTTGTCCTCATTACTGTTGTTTAGTTATTGTTGGTATGAGAAGTGCCGTGTTATATTGTTTTGATGAAATCATTACAGGCTGATCATGAGTAGGCCAAGGTTGATATTGAAGTCTCCAGCTAAGAGAAGGTGGTGCTTCTCATTTGGTGTTTTGTTATTAGTGCCTTTAATTTCTCACTGAAATTTTGGATGTTTGTGTGGGTTCCGGTAAATGCACCGATTTGTTTATAGCGTCTTATGGGTTTTTTACAGTAAAATAGCAAAAATGTATTCCCCATTTTCATCCCTAAAGCAAGTGGTGCTAATAGAAGATACAGTGAACCCCCGTTAACGATATTTTTCAACTCCAGAAGTGATCAGGTGCCACAACTGGACCGAATTTGTTCCCATAAGAAATAATTGTGAGAGTAGACATTAGTCCAGTTCAACCCCCCAACCATACTCTTACGAACGCACTTACATAAATACCTTACATAATTGGTCCCATTCGGATGTAATCGTTATGCGGGGGGGTCCACTGTAGTTGGTTAGAGTAATAGGATTGCAGTAACCAACCACACCCCCAACTTGTATGGTCTGCTGTTGTGGATTGCTGTTATCCCTGTAGTGGGTAGATATATATTGTGTCCTGCTTAAGCCCAGGTCCTCAGTTAAGAATATGGCAGGAGAAGGGTGTCTTTAGTGACTCAAGGAGTGCCAGGAAGTCGTCATAGTATTTGCTTAAGGACCTGATGTTTCGTAAGAACTGAAGCCTTTTAGAGCACTGCAGTTTAGGATATTGCTGGCTTGTGATGCTGTGTAAAAAAGGCAGTTTACTTTCCAGTAGGTTTTGATGGGTGTTTATGTTTGTGGAAAAGTTTATATCAGGTCGACGGGATCATTTCCGTCTTCTAGGTTTAATAGTGGTTATTTATATCATGTAGAGTGCGTGAGTTCTAATACTGATATCTGTATAGTGGGAGTTTGACAAAATATAGCTAAAGCACTTTGGTCCATATAGAGTATAGTCACTAATAAACATAAGAAGTTGATAGTGTCTATGTGTTTGTGCAGAATGACTAAAGTACTAACTAAGTATAAACTAAAAATATAAAAATACAAATTAAAAATAGCTACCAGACACTCACTTGTAATTGCACAGGTCGTAATATAATGAAAATTTGGTGTTGTGCTATGTATTGAGCTAAATGACTAAAGTACACTTAGGTTTAATCTAATAATATAATAAATACTGGTATTAAAATGGCGCAAACTCCTCACTTGTAATTGCCACACTAAGGTTCTAATATATGTTGTTAACAAGATTAGAGTATAACTAAATTAATTTGACAAGTCAAAAACACAAGTTTGAGGTAGCAAAAGAAAAGAAAAATAATTAAAAAAAAATTAAAGTGGCAATTGCTTGTTATAATTTGATTGGTACGGTGGTACACAGGATAATAAATAAAGTTGGAGTTGAATATACAAGGCTAAAAATTGTAACAAAAGGTTATGAAAAGTAAAATAAAGTTAGGGTGAAAAAGTCTACAATATATGCACTGGCTCAACACCATCCTCTATGGAAGAATTATACTGGCTCCGACTCATGATAAGAACCACACAGTGATAGTATTTATAGGCATTATTATTATGAGGAATCCCACCATAATTTTACATGGCCTCCTGCAGTCTTTAAAAGGGTGACACCACATTTCTTACCATACCCTTCACACAGGAGGCATGAATAGTCACTACCTATCAAAATATTTATTTGGGCCTACAGGAAACCTCAATTTACACCCAGAAGAGCTAAAATTTACATATGTTGAAAGTCTTTCGTAGCTTACTAAGCCCTACTGTAGATATTTTTCTCTGAAGTCTATCTACAAGTTACGCATTAGCACGTTTCTCATTGCCCAACCTGACAGTACTTAATAGGTCATACAATTGAGCCCTTTTATCTGAGAGAAAACCAGATAATTTATATAGTTGTTGGATCTCCCATCTGTACTTTCATACCATCAAGACATTTACATTTTAATGAAAGTACGTTGGGATCCCAGGTCTAATAAGCAGTTACATTTTTTTATTTATGCCTTTTGATCATCAATTTTCACCTGTATACAGGTAAGGCTACGTCAGCAAAACCATCATTATAAACATATCATCACTTTTTACATTACCACGTTGTGTCAGAATTTTCAACATTATCATTATTATCAACATTATCATATAGACCCTTACACATGACTATATGGTGTCTTCCTTAGTGACATTGATACAGTTGTTTAATTTGACATGACATCCTTTACACTGAGTACCTAGACATCTGATTCATTCGCCACGTTCCTCCAATCTTTCAACTTTAACCATTTCAGAATTGTATGCATTGCCTTCTTTTGAACAATGAGTACCACTTTGCAGAAAAGACCATCTCTCTATTCTTGACCAGGGTTTCTTATTAACTGGGCTACTCTTATGAGGGTACGTATTCTTCTTACCTTGCGTAGAAATCATTATTTCCTGATTCCTGCCTACTTTGATATGCACCTATGCAACTCTTTTTAGGAAATGAATTTTGATTATTAACATTGGGATAATTTTTCCCTTTGTGAAACATGACAGATACCTCAGAGTTATTATGTGTTGCATCTTTAAAATGAGTTGGTTGGCTGGTCTGCAACTGCACAATTAATTCTTGTAGACCTAGTCTTATTTCCTCCTGACCAAAATAACCTTTGTGATACTTGTTCGAGAACCATTCAAGTGTTTTACAGCTTAATTTATTCTTTACCAAGGCACTCAATAACCAGTCTGATTCCTTCAGATTATATTTATTACTTAAAGTTTTGAGAATGCTTTCCAGTTAAAACTGCTGTAAACCTTCGTAAGTGTGATCTGGAGATTTTAAATTAACAATGATAGTCACTAGATACAACCTACTTTGTTCTATATTACCGTAAGTGACCTTCAACAAGTCAACTGCTTCTTTGTAAGTATCATCTACATTGGGGAAGGCTTGTATTAGTATGTGAGCATCTCCTCTTATCTGCCCTTTGAGGTAAAATAATTTAGTTACACTGGCTAGGTCACTCCTATCATGCACAGCTGCTTTAAAAGTTGACCCAAACTCCTCCCAATTTTCTCCAGGATTAAATACAGATAAACATAATTCGTTAGTTTTGCAAAGACATCTTATTTGTTGGAAGCAGATTTAGTTAACGCAGGCCTGGTTTACACATTTTAATTATTCACAGCCTGACTTTTATACAAGAAAGAATCTTTCCTCTAATTCATATACTGATTAATCATAAGATCTACTTCAGTCTCATCTACACAGTTTACTAACAAATCTCCTTCATATTTGTTATAATATAATTTCTATGAATCATATCTATTCCCTTAAAGCATCTAAATGCAATTTTAAATCATCAGTATTCACAGTTTCTTG
Source organism: Cherax quadricarinatus (assembly GCF_026875155.1). Taxonomy (NCBI): domain Eukaryota; kingdom Metazoa; phylum Arthropoda; class Malacostraca; order Decapoda; family Parastacidae; genus Cherax; species Cherax quadricarinatus. Next base: position 278,351 of record NC_069401.1, read on the forward strand.
ATTCATTACTTCCAAACACTTATTGTATGCTTTTGTTACATGTCCTTTTCTAGCCTGCAATGATGATTTTTTTGCTCTAACTTCCATGTGTTTGTCTTCTACATTAATTTCTTCATTTTCACCCATGATGCAATGTATTAAATTCAACTTAACCCTTAAATGGTCCAAACGTATATATACGTTTTTTCAACATCTGAAAGTATGTAAAAAAATGTAGATCTTTTTTTTTGTTTTACATGTAAAAACGTGTAAAAAACTTTTATATACATTTTTTTTGTTATATTTGAAAATATGTAAAAAAAAAGTAGATCTACGTTTGTAGCACTACGAATTTGAACGTCAATCTGTTTGGACCATTTAAGGGTTAATTAATAACACTGATTATGTACTTAATTATGCACTTCATAAAGGTAAATATTACAACTTACCTTTGAATAAATCCTAGCTACACTTGAGCTTAGCAAATATATGTAGGAAATTATAATATAAACTTTAAATATACATTAATAATGTTAGCTACACTTGAGCTTAGGAATTACACATGTAAGAAAATTTAATTAAATTTTAATACACATTAATCAATGTTTATATTACACTTGAGCTTAGAATTACACATGTAAGAAAATTATAATATAAATTTTAAATGCATTAACATAAATCTTAGCTACACTTGAGCTTAGCAATTACACATACACTAATATAAATCTTGGCCAGGCTTGGCTTAACAAAATTAACATTATACAAATACACTTATATAAATCTTTGCCAGAATTTGGCATAACAAAATTAATGTTATACACATTAATATAATCCTAGCCAGGCTTAGCTTAGCAAAATTAATATTGTAATAATTATAATCTACTGCACATTAAGTAAATTTGTGGACCTAACATCCACCTCCTGTCATTTCACATATAATTATTAAGTAATTAATTCACTAATTAATGACTTCACTAATTACATCCAGTTCAATCAAGGACCAACGGGAAACTAAATTGTGGAAAATTACATTTATCTGGATGAATCTCATTAGGTACATACAAGTAAATAATAAAGATAAATATTTATCAAAGTTACAGAGACAAGTAGGAATTTTTAGGACACCTAGGTTGCAAAAAATGTCCCTCTTCGATACCTACCATAATCTCTCTTTCCACAAATTGCTCTAGACCTATATTAATTGCAAATGAAATATATGTTACCAGGAATTCTGGTAAAATTTAATATAAATATGTGGACTGTATATTAAAATTAATAAATGATTACATATACACATTTATATAACAGAAGGAGAATTTATAATCATAACACTCACCAATTTGTCTGGAAATTACTGTGTATCATACTCAAAAACCACCCCTGTCTACATTTATGAAGAATTTTCTGGCCAGAGCTTCTAAACGAAACATAGACACTTAGCTGGGGTTCCTGGAGCTGTCCTGTCCATCTGCTTAATGCTCAAATTATGCAGGACTGCACATCCAACAATTTCGGCTCCTATTTGAGAGGTTTTAAGCCCAATGAAACCCCTAGAGCAATGAAAATTATGCACATTTCATTAGAGTGCCTGTACCACATTCAAAAAAACAATGGCATCTCTCCCTGCCTCCTCAGCACAGGTGCAGAGCTTCCCTTCGATCTCTTATTTAAAATGCACTCACAGGTGGTGGGCAGCAACAGCCTGACTGTCCACAACAGCTGACCGGTGGTGCAGCAGCAGCTGACTGTGGTACGATAGTAAAGTTCCCTCACCCTTTTTACCACAGGGTTGGCACTAGAAGCTTTCTTGGGGCCTATGGTCCACTTCATTGCAGGTGAAATCACTAAAAACGCTGTGATAATATGAAAATGTTCTGATTGGTGTGCTTGGGAATAGACTGTGAGGGCTGGCTTGTAAACACAGCCACCCACGACAAGTGAGGCCTGGCTCAGCCTGCCCATAGACGTGTCTCGACGAAATAGTGTTGACGAGTTTTTTAGGCGCTAGGAGAGGGCAAAATTTTTTGCTTAAAATGAGTGCAAGGCAATTTACCCTTTGACTGTCCGCAACCCCCATTCCTGTGGTGTCTCCCCGTGGCGCAAATTTAAAAAAAAAAAAAAAAAAAAATTTCTTATGAAATGAAGAGAATCTTTTCCCGATTGCAAAGACACCAAAAAAACAAAATTTGATGGAAAACTAGTCTAATTATGCTCTCGGCGAAGTTAGCGACCTCGGCGATATTTACAAATCTGGCGATTTTCGCACCACTTTGAGCCCTGTTTTCGGCTAATTCCATTGTTCCAGTCGACCAAACGCATAGCTATTGCGTTAGAACCCCATTTTTTTCTAGTCGATTGAGTACAAGAAACGGCCCAATTACGGAGTTTCAACTACCCAATAATGTGGTCAGAAATTTGCAATTTGGGCCAATTTCCACGAAAATTGAAAAAATATAATGACAATTTCAAAATAAGTCCAGAATGACCAGTGCAGACATTCCTGGCTCTAAAATAACATTTTTCTTTGGTCATTCAGTCCAGTCTCCAGGCCCCTCTGAATTACTCTTCTTTCTATTTTTGAAATTTCTATTCAAACAAAAAAAATAGAAGACTTATATTAGCAGACTACTGCAATAACTGTAATAAATGTATAAAATTAACATTCAACCCATTCATGACGCCATATTAGAATGGCTTGTTGGACATTTATTGACAATGACATCATTTGTTTGCTTTGAACATTGGCAAAAATCAAACATTTTCCCTACTTTGTGCTCCATTTCCAGATCTTTATTAGTAAAATCAATCGAAAATCACCTCTACTTCATAATATGTTTTTTCCATTCTACTATCAAATGAGACCAAGAAACTGAGAATACAACCGTAAATACTATTCGAAAAAAAGACCAAAAAAATCGGCATTTTAATTAAAAAAAAGGTCCGGAGTTTTTTTTTCTCATTATGTGGAGCAGCCAGGGAGCCCTCCCACCATCCCATTCCACACCCAGACACCACCCCACCATCCCAGCATTCATAATTCATACTTGTCCAGTCCAGTCTTTCTCTGCTACAAGGCAACTGTCTTTGTGAATTATGTTATGGTATTTTAATTACTATATTTTGTATCTGCCAAGCAATAATGACACTCAGTAGCCATATTAGTGTTGCTGAAAGTGGCACAAAGAGGTATAAGCACTTAAGTCTTAGAAATAACAAAGGCATTAGATGAGAGATAACCTGTAGCCGTAACTGAAGTGTTACTTTGTACACAGAGAAAGAGGTTAACATGAGTTTGTGTGACTGCCTTACTGAATGACTGACTTACTGAGTGGCTTGACTGACTTACTGAGTGACTTGACTGACTGACTGAACTACTTGACTGACTGAATGAATGACTTAATGAGTGACTTGACTAACTTACTGAGTGACTTGACTGACTGAGTGACTTGACTGTATAATGACTTGACTGACTTACTGAATGACTTGACTGACTGAATGACTTACTGAGTGACTTGGCTGACTTTTTGAGTGACTTGACTGACTTACTGAATGACTTGACTGACTTACTGAATGACCTGACTGACTTACTGAATGACTTACTGAGTGACTTGACTGACTGACTGAATGACTTACTGAGTGACTTGACTGATGTAATGAATGACTTGACTGACTTATTGAATGATTTGAGTGACTTACTGAGTGACTTGACTGACTTACTGAATGGCTTTATTGACTTACTGAATGATTTGACTTACTTGCTGAGTGACTTGACTGATTTACTGAGTACTGAGGAAAATGCTACAAGCTAAGTCAAAGATTAAATAGTGGACTGAAATGGGGCTTAGCTTGTTAGACAGCTTTCGCCTACACAGCCGTCCCTGCAGGCGATGTCTTAAGAAACTGTCATATGCAATCCCTTAAGGGCTGGAAATTAAAATATAAGTTTAATTACCCCTAGGGGGTGTTATGTCAGTATTTTCATTACTGAATACTGACTGGATCCATTGATACGTACTGGTTTGGACTCAAAAGTCTGCACCTCACTGCCAACTATAGGATGATTTCAAACCCCTTGTGACACAAGAACTGCACAGTCCCCTGTATTACAAGATAGTTTAAAACCTACCTTGCTCTTGTAGCGTGATCTATGGTGTTGTATACACTCTACTTGACAGGTATTTGTGATTTGATAGAAGCTGAAATGTCCTTGGATTTCCACGTCTTCCACAGTCTAGGAATACGCACACTGGTACACAGTGTTCCACAAGGTTTGTCTTTCGCGGTAATGTTTACCTGGAGTTTACCTGGAGAGGGTTTCGGGGATCAATGCCCCCACGACCCGATCTGAGACCAGGCCTCATGGTGGATCAAGGTATGATCAACCAGGCTGTTACTGCTGGCCGCACACAAGCTGACGTACGAACCACAGCCCAGTTGGCCAGGTACTGACTTTAGGTGCCTGTCCATTGCCTTCTTGAAGAAAACCAGGGGTCTATGTATGCTGGGAGGCATATATAAGGGGTTACTAATGGGCCCCGGACACTTACTGTGTTGTCTCTCAGTGCACTCGTGGCACCCCTGCTTTTCATCAGGGGAATGTTGCATCCCCTTCCGAGTCTTTTGCTTTCATATGGAGTGATTTTCGTGTGCAAGTTTGGTACCAATCCCTCCAGGACCTTCCAAGTGTATACCTCTTCAAGGGGGGCTCCTTGGCGTGGTGAAGAGGCTCTTGGTCTGAGGAATTAGCCCTGTCGGTCTTCTTCCTCAGACTGAACCTAATTACCCCCCATTCTCCCCTCCCCTATCCCATCCTCCCCTTTTTCCATTCCTCCTCCTCCTCCTCACCCCTCCCTTTTGCCCTTCCTCTTTTTGGCCTTCGGGATTTCTCCCACAGGCGCGCTAGTTCCTAGGTAGGGGAAAGGACACCGGGGTCCATCCCATTCCGTTGAGGTTCTTGGCGGTGGCGTAGTTTGCCGTGGAATCTGGATTGCCTGGGGGGT
>NC_069401.1:283829-301329 GCF_026875155.1 Cherax quadricarinatus
TCCCCCCAAACCGCTGTTATCCGTAACCTATTACTCATCCATCTCCCTTTTGCCACCTGATGCCCTCGCTTCCTTCCTGCCCTGCAGCGCTGTATAGTCCTCGTGGCTTAGCGCTTCTTTTTTATTGTAATTATAATAATAATTGTGAGCAGTATTCAGAACTACTTAGAGCTGCCACTGAAACCTCCTGGTACTCTAAACCCAACAAACTTCCATAATAATCATACCTCCTATAAAAACCATTCTTATTACAATGATTCTAAACTTCGTACACTGAAAAGTACTGCTCGCAGACTAGGCCAGGCCTATAGAAAATATAGTACCCCTGAAATGCTGAGGCTCTTTCAAACTGCCCTTGCTGCTGCCAGAGAGCGTATGACAGAGCTGCGACAGACGGAAAAATTTGTCAGTGGTCTCAGTGCTCATATCCCACTAAGCCGGGCATGGAGGGACATGAATAAAATTAAGGGTAACAGAACTGGGCAGATTGCGCACCCTCATCCCTTACATAGGGCAAATGAGTTAGTCTGTGCTTGGGCTGCTACATCTAGCTATGACAATCTTCCCCTCAAGGAAGGCTCCTTGACGCTGGTGAGGGGCTCTTGATCTAGGGAATTGGATCTGTGCTCCAGTTCCCTGAATTAAGCCTGAATGCCTTCCATCCCCCCATAGGCGCTGTATAATCCTACGGGTTTAGTGCTTCCCCCTTGATTATAATAATAATATGACAATCTTCCCAGTACCACACAGGCGAAATTAAATGATTAATATGATGCAAGGGAGAGACTTGTTTGCTTTATGCTCAGCAAGTAAGATGACTGCAACATTCCTTTCACTTATTATGAACTTGATGCAGCACTAACTAAGGGCAACTCCACGTCGCCTGGTGAGGATGGTATTACTTACAACATACTCAGATTGCTGTGTCGAGTACCAGGTAATCCATTGTTTGAATTATATAACGAGCTATGTAACTGGGGAGCTCCCTCAATCTTGGACCAACAGCCTCATCATTCCAATTCCAAACAAAATCAACAAAATGCATTTTGCCCACTATCTCTTACTAGCTGCTTGTGTAAAACATTCGAGAGGATGATTCTCAATCATTTCATGTACAGAATCAAACAATTTTTGTCTCCCCGGTTGCATGGTTTCATGCATGGAAGGAGCGTGCATCATTGCATAGCCACCTTTCTCACTCTGCACACTGACAGCTCATACACTACCTTCCTTGACCTTAAATCTGCTTTTGATGTAGTCAGCCGACATGTAATCATTAGTGAACTAGCCAGAATGAATGTTGGAGGATGGCTTCTCCACTGGATTAAAGGCTGTCTGTCCAACAGAAAGTCTTCTATGTTGTTTCAGGGGCATAGAAGTATAACTAAAGACTTTGAATAAGGAACCCCACAGGGAGGTGTGCTCAGTCCCACCCTATTCAATATTCTGATTAATGTCTTACTCAATGCTATGCCTAGCCAGCCCCATCATTATACGATTAGTTTTGCTGACGATATAATGATTCACACCACCGGATTCTCCAACACCCAAAACATCCTTAACCATGTACTAGCCTCGTGTCAGGACCTGGGGTTAATAATCTCAGGGGATAAAACATAGATACTCAATAGGCGTCCTCCTCGACAGAGAGGTACAGTTCGTCAGATCCATTTGCATAATGGGTCTCTTCTAGAATATGTAAGCAGATGCAGGTATCTAGGCTTTGAGGTTCCACTACTTGGACCTGTTGTAACGAGACTTTGTCGCCAATACAAAGAAAGGCTGAGAGAACTTAGAGTTGTGGCAGGGTTTCATTCCAGGTATGTTGCTAATGTTAAAATTGTGAAAATGATGTATTTTGCTTATATTAGATCATTGGTTGCTTATGCGGCGCCACTACTTGCACTCGTGTCTGACTGGAAGCTTGGAGGGCTGAAAAAACTGCAAAACGAAGCAATGAGGATCATCCTAGGATGCCCTCGTACTGCCAAAATTTTAAATATGCGGAAAGAACTTAATGTTCCAAGCATTAGAGATCGTGTTACTGAAAGAAATATCCTTATTGGGGTCAATATGCTTATGTTAGCCCATTCAAACCCCTGCACAGAAGCCCTCCAAACTTTCCTCAGCGCTGGTGAACATCCTTCCAGATGGATCGAAAAAACTGGAACCGACCTCCGCATGAACCAGCTACATGATCTATGTCAAGTTAGGCAACAGAGACACTTCCCTGCTCCATGGGATATTACCCCATTCCAAACTACCATTCCTCCATTTTCCCCCCAAAACTCTTCTTAAATCACAACCAATGCTTCGTCTTGAAGCCAAACATGATGCCTTAAGCTGTATTGATAACTTAACCACACAGAACACTCTTTCACAAATTATTTACGTTGATGGTTCTGTTCACCAGTCCACTGGTGCAGCTGTTCCTCATCCTCATATCCGACATAGACAAGGATGTCAGCCACAGCACCGTGTCTTCCTTTGCAGATGACACCCGAATCTGCATGACAGTGTCTTCCATTGCAGACACTGCAAGGCTCCAGGCGGACATCAACCAAATCTTTCAGTGGGCTGCAGAAAACAATATGAAGTTCAACGATGAGAAATTTCAATTACTCAGATATGGTAAACATGAGGAAATTAAATCTTCATCAGAGTACAAAACAAATTCTGGCCACGAAATAGAGCGAAACACCAACGTCAAAGACCTGGGAGTGATTATGTCGGAGGATCTCACCTTCAAGGACCATAACATTGTATCAATCGCATCTGCTAGAAAAATGACAGGATGGATAATGGAAACCTTCAAAAACTAGGGAGGCCAAGCCCATGATGACACTCTTCAAGTCACTTGTTCTTCTAGGCTGGAATATTGCTGCACTCTAACAGCACCTTTCAAGGCAGGTGAAATTGCCGACCTAGAAAATGTACAGAGAACTTTCACAGCGCGCATAACGGAGATAAAACACCTCAGTTACTGGGAGCGCTTGAGTTTCTAAACTGTATTCCTGGAACGCAGGAGGGGAGAGATACATGATTATATACACTGGAAAATCCTAGAGGGACTAGTACCGAACTTGCACACGAAAATCACTCACTACGAAAGCAAAAGACTTGGCAGACGATGCACCATCCCCCAATGAAAAGCAGGGGTGTCACTAGCACGTTAAGAGACCATACAATAAGTGTCAGGGGCCCGAGACTGTTCAACTGCCTCCCAGCACACATAAGGGGGATTACCAACAGACCCCTGGCAGTCTTCAAGCTGGCACTGGACAAGCACCTAAAGTCAGTTCCTGATCAGCCGGGCTGTGGCTCGTACGTTGGTTTGCGTGCAGCCAGCAGCAACAGCCTGTTTGATCAGGCGCTGATCCACCAGGAGGCCTGGTCACAGACCGGGCCGCGGGGGCGTTGACCCCCGAAACTCTCTCCAGGTAAACTCCAGGTAGTGCTGCTGCTGTCATACAGAGTGATGGCTCTCATAAAGAAATTGGAGCACGCATCAATAACTGGGCCTCTATCCTTCAAACAGAACTGTTTGCCATACTCCTTGCACTCAAATGCGTCCATGTGTCTATGTTAGTTAGTTAGTTTAATATGTTTATTATGCACCCCATACCCATCCTGTGGGCGGTAGTCAAAAGATTACAGAGGTACATAATGGGTCCAGGGACTGGGCCTCAAAGTTTTGATAGCTGAGCAAGTTACAGAGGTAATGAATTCACAATTTACAAAGGTAATGAACTCACAATTTACAAAGGTAATGAACTCCAGGTAGGTCTAGTCACAATCATGACAAGTTACAAAGGTATTTACAGATTACAGAGGTACACAATGGGTCCAGGGACCGGGCTCCAAAGTTTTGATGGCTGAACTAGGTACAAGGTAATGAACTCACAAGTTACAAAGGTAATGAACTCACAAGTTACAAAGGTAATGAATACTGTAAGAATGGTTACTTACGTTTATACATGGCTGCAATCATGAACAAATTTTAGAGTAATGAGCAATTCACACTTCCACACCCGGTCACAACTGTAGTGAGTTATTGGTGCAAATGTTGATTGCTGAGTCTCTCTCTCTCTCACACACACACACACACACACATACAAATTCATACACACACACACATAAACACACACACACTCACACACACACACACACACACACACACACACACACTCACACACACACACACAAAACCACACACACATACACAAACTCATACACACACACGCACACACACTCATACACACACACACACACTCATACACACACACACACACTCATACTCACTCACACACACACACACACACACACACACACACACACACACACACACACACACACCCCAACACACACACTCACACACTCATACACATACACACAAACACACACACACACACACACACACACATACACACACACAAACACACACATGCACATATGTGGTAATGCTTTATTTACAGCTAGCAAAGTCAGGGTATTTCTCCAGAATGGTCTGTAATATACCACTGTGGATAAAATACTTAGCCATTTCTTGAACACTTCTGAGTGAGTTGTTTCTAAATTCATTAATTTTATCGCACTCCAGTACATAATGACGCAGGGTGTGACAATAATCCATCTGGCAAAGTTTACATTTCGTTTTGTCTACATCTGGTGGTGGTGATTTAACCTGCCAAAGATACTTGTAACCCAGCCGGAGCCGGGCGGTAGTGACATCCAAGAGTCTGCTTATTTTGTTTGATGCACCATAGACATGTGGCTGCATGATTATCATGTGTCTAAGGTTGACACTTTAATTGTAACTGATTCTCTGTCATCCACAAATGCTCTCAATTCATTAAGTATAAATTGTGGCAAGCTCGTGACAGAAGCCAGACATAGGTATGGTAAGATTGTGGACAGTGGAGTCAGAGTGCACATGCTGTGGATTCCATCTCACATTGATCTTCAGATGCGTGATAGAACTAATAAATTTGCTAAGCTGTATGCTTTCAAAGAGGGACCTCTTCAAGGGGGGCTCCTTGGCGTGGTGAAGAGGCTCTTGGTCTGAGGAATTAGACCTGTCGGTCTTCTTCCTCAGACCGAACCTAATTACCCCCCAATCTCCCCTCCCCTATCCCATCCTCCCCTTTTTCCTTTCCTCCTCCTCCTCCCCACCCCTCCCTTTTGCCCTTCCTCTTTTTGGCCTTTGGGATTTCTCCCACAGGCGCGCTAATTCCTAGGTAGGGGAAAGGATACCGGGGTCCATCCCATTCCGTTGAGGATCTTGGCGGTGGCATAGTTTGCTGTGGAATCTGGATCGCCTGGGGATGTCCTGATCCCTCTCCAGTATCCCGGAGTAGCTTTGGGTGTCTTTCGGGCGACGGGTGTATCTCTGGAAGCCACCTTTTGGATTCCGGGGGTGGTGGCCGAAGGAGGTATGCTTTGTGGCGGATATCAGGCCGCCCTCTCTTTTGTCCACCGAGGTAGCTCGGCAGATGTGAGGTTGCTATCCCGGATTGCTGGTTTACTGGCATGAAGGGTAGGGTATGGCATGGGTTCCATGCTGCATCTGCGCTACTAGCGGTGCTGAGGTCCTCTTGGGTGCGGAGGGAGATTTCCGGCCCTTTCATTCCTCCTGGGAACTATTCCTCCCCGCTCCCCCCTTTTTTTATTCTATTTTTTATTTTTATTTTATTTTCTTCTTTCTTTTTTTTTCTTAAAAACAAAAAGCAAAGGAGTAACCTAACCATGGAGAACCCAATCCATGAACCCACTACCCCCGGGCCCCTTCTTGATACCGCACCCCATTCTGACCCTGCCTTGTTTTTAGACCGTTCTTCGGACACTCCTGATGCCCCTGTACCTCTTGCTGGTGCTGTTTCCACACCCGCTTCAGGTACCGGGGCTTCGACTGACTCCTTCGATTTGTCTGAACTCCGCTCTCCTTTGACTATGCTTCCGGCTTCTCCCTCTATGGTATGGCAATTTTCGAATCGCCCACCCATTTCACACCGGACCAACTCCGGTCCTACTCCTAAATGCCAATGTCCATCTCCTGATGATGCTCCTTCGTTACCTTCCCATTCTACTCGGAAAAGACCGACATGTCATGCACTCCCTCTCCACGCTCAGTTTCGGACCACACAATGTACTAAATTCTTTACTTTAAGACCGACTTCTTCTTCTGCCTACCTTTCTGACCAGAGTATTGGCAAAGTGCTCCTGCATCATGTTGGTAGAGATATTTCATTTCATGCTCTCAAGAGCGGTACGCGCATCGTCACTGTCCAGAATGCTACCCAAGCTCGTGATCTTTCTCTCCTTTTGCATATAGTTACTACTCCTATCACTATTGAAAAACATCTTTCTCTCAATTCTTGTAGTGGTACTGTCATTCTGCCCCATACCATAGTCCAACAGAATTTCCAGTCATTTGGCAATGACATTCTTGAACAGCTGGAACTCCAGAATCTCCCAATCCTCACAGTAGACACTTATGTCCTTCCTGCCCATGGGCGGAGATGTTAACCTTGCAATGTAGCTCATTTTACTTTTGACAGCCAAGAACTCCCGTCCTCTGCATATGACGCGGGACATCGGTTACAAGTTCGAAAGGTGATTCCTACACCGCAACAGTGTAGAAATTGCTGGCGTTTTGGTCACCCAGTGAAATATTGCAGATCTATGGCCAAATGCTCAGTCTGTGGTGCTGACAACCATTCTAATACATCTTGCAGTCAACCTCCATCTTGCCTTAATTGTAATGAAGCTCACCCTTCGTACTCCCGCCGTTGCCAGGTCTACTTAAATGAACGTGAAATCCGTTGCCTCAAAGAGGCAGAAGGTCTCCCTTATGGTATGGCAGTTACTCATCTCTGCCTCCAAGGGAGACTACCCCGTGTTTCTTATTCTCGTGTTTCAAAACATCCCCCCACTTTTGGGGTCCCATCTTCTGCAGCCTCCTCTGTTGTTACCCCTCCCATAGCCACTCCGGCATCTAATCCTTTTGCTGTCCTTGGCTCTGACATCCCGACTACAACTCAGTCTGTTCTCACATCTTCGCGTTCTTCCTCACAAGCCCCAGTATCGACAAGACCTCATACGACACCTAATACCAATCGCCCCTCTACTTCTCAGAAGTCCAAAAAATCCATATTGCTCAAATCTTCTTTGCCTCTTTCTTCCCTTCTTCCACCTCCACACTTTACCTTTCCAGTCTCTGTACCTAGTTCTTCCCCTCTCTCTGGCTCTATTACAAGTGTGGAGATTCACCTTCCTCCTCATACTATGCCTTCCACCCCCATCCCCTCTCAAGTTTCTCCCTCTTCTGCCACCTCCCAGGTTTCTGCCTCTTCAATTCAAATTCAAATTCAAATTCAAAGTTTATTCTCTATAAGGATTACAATGCTGAGTTTACAGAATTTGGTTATTGTATTGTTTACATGTAGTAAAATAATAATTACAGAGTGTACCACTAGAACACCTAGCAGGGCAAGGCTTTTTTCGGGCAGAAAAAATTTTAAAAATCTTAAGTTTAAAATATTACAAAATTATGAGGTAAGTTGGTATTATGGCTAAGTGACTAAATACTAGTTTGTGAGTTTAGGAATGTGAATGCTTTTGTTTTGGCACTATACATAGTTTCAGTATTGGAGTTTTCCCCCCCCCCCCCCTTATGCTGTTAAGATTAAATTTTTTTTAACTGAGATTGATATTTTTGTTTATGGAAGCTGTCGCGTGTCAGCGTGCTCCGTTGTGCTCCGGGTTTTCTCGTGTTTTCACGGTCGCTCTTACGTGCTAGAACTTTAATTTGTGTCATCAACCCTATCGATACACCCCTCTAGCGCCGGGAAACCCAATCTTGGGGGGAAAACTTAAATTTTCCTGAGTAAAAAAAGGAAAATTTGTGTGCACTACCTAACAGATTTTAAAACTGCCAGGGGGGAAATCATAGGCCTGTTTTCCCGTGGGGAAAAAAATTTAATAAAAATTTGAACTTTTCGTGTCAAAAGGAAAGAAAGTCTCCCTGTTTAACATTGAGTATACTTTAGTTTTATAGTGAAACTACGTGGCTCCCTAGTATTTTGTGATAAAGGCAAAAAGTTCATTTGAAAACCAGGGGGAATTTGTAAATGAAGTGATAACCCTTTATAGGGAAGGTCCCGAATCGCCAAAAAATTTAAAAGGGTCAGTTTTTTTTAATAATTTACTGGCCTCAGTGTACTGCATAAAATTAGTGTACCAGTGAATAGCAGAAAAACAGTGTTGTAGTAGCAACTAACCATTTTTAAATAATGGTACTTATGGAGGGGAGTAAACTTTCATTTTTTTTTCCTTTTTTTAAAATAAATTACGTTACTTTTAAATTTTCCCATAAAACCCTTTGTAGTTACCAGCGGCCCGCAATATACACAACGGAAGCAATTATTACACAAAAAAAAGCGTCCTTCCCCCAAAATTTGCACCAGTCAACAATAGTGATAATAAAAGGCTTTTTTATTGTGGTGGAGAGGGGAAAAAAAAAAAAAATAGAAAACCCCAGATACAGCGTTTGAAAAACAAGGGGGAGCCGTTCTCATTTTTGGGGGGGGGGGGGGGAGCTGCCGTTTCCCCCGGCTCTTCAACACGAAAATTTATACTTTTGTATCATTTCAAATAACATATTACCGGGTAGAAAATTTTCCAGTAGATCCTTCATATTTTAGCTCAAATCCCCGACCATTTATTTTTAAAAAAATTTAAACCCTGATCAAGCAGATGGGGCGGGTCCAAACCCCTTGACGGGTTTCCAAACCCTTGACTGGCCCCGAACCCGGGATGGTTTCAAACGGGTTTCGTTGGACAATAAAGCAGATTTGAAAACGGAGGGGGGTTTGTGGGCGCCCTTATAAACACAAACATTAAAATCGGGAACGTAAAGGGTTTAAGCTGCCCAAAAAAAAACAAAAAGGTTAGAAACAGAAATACAAATAGCTAAGCTTCTTTTAAAGGGTTATTAATATAATAATTAAGAGGTTGCTAGTAGAATTGCAGAAAATTTAAACCCATTCAAATTTTTTAAAAGCTGTGTGTAAGTCTGGGGTCAGCCCAAAAAAAAGGGGCCCCCACATGGATAAATTGTCTTTTTTGGGGAAAATTGTGTCCCCGGCCCCCTTTTTGCAGATACCCCAGAACTAGTTTACAAGCAGTATTAAAACAGAGAAGGTTTTCTGGGTAGGCCCAAATGAGGAAAAATCTGTGGGGCTAAAATTTAAGGGTATTAAAAGAGGACAAATCAAAGCTGCTTTTTATAGAAAACCTTGGGAAACTTTACAACAATGGGAAATAAAAAAATTGGGGGAAAGGTACTGCCCTTTGATATGGCCATGTAGTTTACAAACTGTAAGGCTTTGGGGGTGAGGGCCTGGGAGGAAAAGTAATAGTAAAGCTGGGGGTGCTGTCCTGGGGGACATTTGGGGAAAAATGGAGGTGCGTCCCGGGGGGGGACAAAAAATGGTGAAGCGGAGATACGTCCTGGAGACAGTAAATTTAAGCTGGGGGAATTTTTTCCCGGTAGTCGGGAATTATTTCGCAGGGGGAAAGGGAAAAATTTTAAATGACCTATAGGGGACAGGGCCTTTGTAGGGAAAAAGTGTTGGGCAAAAAATAAGATAAAACCAATATGGGAAACGAAATACCGCAGGAAAAAAGCAAACAAGAGGACCCAATAGCAAAAGTGAGGGTAAATTACCAAAAACAATGGTGGGGGGCTCCATTTTTGGTGCTAGGGAGGATTTGGGAAATAAGGGCAGGGGGAAACATGCACCAAAAAGGGGAAAACAGTCACAGAAACCCAAGGGAAGCGGAAACCAAGCCTGTGCACATACTATGCACTTTGGGACTGCTGGGCCTGGGGAAATTTGGAAAACAGTGGGACGTGCAACAAAAAAAACCCCCCTAGAAAATCCCTGCCCTATGACAACAGGGAAAAAGCAAAAAATCCCTTCCCTTTTAACTTTTTCACCCTTTAAATGTGTACCTCCCTTTAGTACAGGAAAGACTGTGCTATAACTTTTTTTGGGCCCCCGGGATACCATCTAAAGGGGGCAAAAAATACAAAAAATCCAGGGCCCTGGGAAAACCTTTGGGGGCCACAGCCCCTCAAGAAAGGGGAGGTTTTTTTTTGTGCCCAAAGGGAAAGGGAAAAAAAAATGGCAGGAAAAAGGGGGAGAAATCGTACACCAAAACCAGTCATTCCCGGGGTGGAACCACAGTCGATGGCCCCCACCCCCAAAAAACCCAAAAGTTTCAGATACTAATGCCGGAAAAAAAAATTCCCCCCCCAGTACCAAAAATACCCCCAGTCCGATAACATTCTTCTTTGGGAAATATACAGGGGGCTAAAGCCAGAACAAACAACAAAAAAAACCTTTCATCCCGGGGCTGCTTGCAGAGGCAAAAAGGGAATGTTCGCCCCCCCTTTTTACTGAGACCCACAAAAGGATCACTTGGGCAATGGGAAAAATGGATCCCAGGGGTTAAAATCCCTTTCAAAAGTGACAGAGTGAACAGGAAAAGGGGGGGGGGGGGGCCTTTTTCATTGCAGAGTCACTTGTTTGCCCAGAAAAAGCTTATGCCCCAAATGACGAGTGGAAGTTTTAGCAGAAAGGTCGAAAAACCCAAAACCCCAGTCATTGTGGTAGTCTACAAGCCTCTGGATGCCCCATCCCAAACAATTTCCCGGAACAGCTGTTAAAAATTGACCACTTTTCCCGGAAAATCTTCCACTCCTGCACCCAAAATCTTGGGTCCTGGGGGGTTTCAACTTAAGGCACCTAAAATGGAAAGGGAAAATAAACAAATAAAATTTTGCAGTAATAACACCCGGAGGCAAACTTATGAAAAAATCACACTACACGAGCTTTTAAAAAACTCTGCCCAAAATTCAATTTTTAAAACCCGAAATTTTAAAAGAGCCCACAGTTTGGGGAATACACTAGAACCCTCATTTACTAACAATGAGATCTGATAAAAAAAATTCACCATATCAAAAAAAAATATACTCAGATCAAAAAACTAATTGAGGTTAAAACATGTATGCGAGGAGGGCCCCCAAAAAACCCACAAAATGAGGGTAGTACGAGGGGGGCTTCACCAAAATTTTCCAATTCAATAAAAAAAAAACCAATTTTAAAATTTGGGGCCAAAATAAACCAAGGGGGGGGCCAAAACCGATATAAGCTGGGAAAATTTTCTAAGCAACCCCAGACCCCAAAATTTTTGCCCAGAACAGAAATTTAAATCGGTGGCACTCGATGTATGCACAAGGGTTTTTTTTCCCCTAAGAAAAAAAGGGGGAGTAGAATTGGGAAAATAGAAGAGAAACGGCCCCTCCCTTTCAGGCGACGGAAAAGAAAAAACAAAAAGCGGGTAAAAGAGGTCAATATATCTGAAATGCGCAGGGAGACACGGTCAAAAGGGAAATTTGCAAACATGAACTTAAACTAAAAGAATCCTTTAGGAGTCAGGAATCGCGGGGAAAAACTTTAAAAACTTAAATTTAAATCGAAAGAAAACCCCAAAGTATTTTTTTCTCCTATGGGCCCAAAAAAAAACGGAACAACGCCGTATTGGGCCCCAATTAAACAAGATGGGGTTCCCCACACAGATGCAGCAAGGGAAAAAAGTGAGGGTACTCAAGTCCCAAAAATGACTCAGTTTTTTTGCAAGCCGCAACCAGGGCCCCGAAAGTCGAAAATCAAAAAAGAAATTTTTTTTGGAAAAACCCCAAAAATTTTATTAACACAAGCCTTCCATGGGTTATCCTGACGCCAAATGACTTCGAACAGGCGATAAATGACATGCCCTTTGCACTCTGCCCCAGGGCCAGACCATGGAACTCTGTGTTCATCAAGAACTGCAAGAAGCCCCTATCACGACCCTTTTTCCACCCTATGGAGAGGGAGCATGGACACGGGGCTCGTCCCTCAGTTACTAAAAACAACAGACTAGCCCCACTCCACAAAGGGGGCAGTAAAGCAACAGCAAAGAACTACGGGACCAATAGCACTAACATCCCATATCATAAAATCTTTGAAAGGGTCCTAAGAAGCAAGATCACCACCCATCTAAAAAACCCATCAGTTACCCCAACCCAGGGCAACATGGGTTTAGAACAGGTCGCTCCTGTCTGTCTCAACTACTGGATAAACTACGACAAGGTCCTAAATGCACTAGAAGACAAAAAGAATGCAGATGTAATATATACAGACTTTGCAAAAGCCTTCGACAAGTTTTGACCATGGCTAATAGCGCACAAAATGCGCGCTAAAGGAATAACAGGAAAAGTCGGTCGATGGATCTATAATTTCCTCACTAACAGAACACAGAGAGATATCGTCAACAGAGTAAAGTCCGAGGCACTACGGTGAAAAGCTCTGTTCCACAAGGCACAGTACAAGCTCCCATCTTTGTTCCACATCCTCATATCCGAACATAGACAAGGATGTCAGCCACAGCAGGCACCGTGTCTTCACGTTGCGGATGACACCCAATCCTGCATGACAGTGTCTTCCATTGCAGACACTTGCCCAGGCTCCAGGCGGAACATCAAACCAAAACTTGCATGTGGGCTGCAGAAAACAATATGATAGTTCAACGATGAGCAATTTCAATTACTCAGATATGGTAAACATGAGGAAATTAAATCTTCATCAGAGTACATAAACAAATTTCTGGCCACAAAATAGAGGCGAACCAAACCCAAGTCCAAGACCAGGGTATGATTATGTCCGGAGGAATCTCACCTTCAAGGACCAAAACATTGTATCAATCGCATCTGCAATGAAAAATGACATGCTGTGATAATGAGAACCTTCAAAACTATGGGCCAAGCCCATGATGACCACTTCCGTCACTTGTTCTATCTAGGCTGGATATTGCTGCACTCTAACAGCAACCTTTCAAGGCAGGTGAATGCCGACCTAGAAAATGTACAGAGAACTTTTCACGTGCGCGCATAAGACGGAGATAAAACCTCAATTACTGGGAGCGCTTGAAGGTTTCTAAAACTTGTATTCCTGGAACGCAGGGAGGGAGAGATACATGATTATATACACCTGCAAAATCCTATAGGGACAGTACCGAACTTGCACACGAAAATCACTCACTTACTAAAGCAAAAGACTTGGGCAGACGATGCAAGCACATCGCCCCCAATGAAAAGCAGGGGTGTCACTAGCTACGTTAAGAGACCATACATAATGTCAGGGGCCCGAGACAGTTCAACTGGCTCCCAGCACACATAAGGGGGATTAACCAACATACCCCTGGCAGTCTTCCCAAGCTGGCACTGGAACAAGCACCTAAAGGTCAGTTCCTGAAATCAGCCGGGCATGGTGGCTCGTACTGTTGGTTTGCGTGCAGCCCAGCAGCAACATCCTGGTTGAATCCGGGGCGGCTGATGCCACCAGTAGGCCTGGTCACAGAACCGGCGCGGGGGCGGTTGACCCCCGAAACACTCTCCAGAAAACTACCAGGTATGGTCCAAATGGGTGAGTGTAATGTTAACCACCATGTGGTATTCGTGTAATTAGTTGACAGGAGGGTGTATCAGGGAGATAAGATGTTTTCTGATGGTAGTTTTGAAGGCGATGAATGGCGTCTCAGTTTTAGAATATTTTCAGGTATGGTGTTCTTCCCGATTTTAGGGCCTTTGACATACCTTGAATTTTGTAAAGGTTTAGTCGTACACAGGGGAATGTCCCTAGTGATTTTTGTGTTCTGGTATGTTCCTGTGGTTCTGTCGCAACTATCAAGAAATGCGTTTTAAGGGGTCAAGGTTAAATATTGGAATTTAAGTCACTGTAGATGTAGATGCACAGTAGATGTGGATGTACTGAACAGGGAGTAAGATTAAGAAATATGAAGAGTGGGGGGGGGGGGGAGATCCAGGGAGGGATTTAGAGATTATTCTTACTGCAGCTTTGATTGGTTGGTTTATTATTGCTTTAGTGTGATTGCTGCAGTGAACCCAAGCACATATAGCATCGGGTGAGTAAGATATATAAGTGAATAGAATAAGTGTGAGAAGGGCAGTTTGCGGCAGTAGTATCCGTATCTTGAGATTATACCCAACCGTTTTGGATACTTTTTTGTTATGTATTGGATATGGTCTGAAGTTTTCAGGTTGTTGTCGAGGTATAGAGGCCTAGGAATTTGCCCACATAATGCTGGCAATTAGAGTGTTTCGATCTTAATGTTAATTGCGCATTTCCTGCTCTGCTGCCAAACTAAAGTAGTAGTTTTGTCAGTGTTAAGCGTAAGTTTTATTGGCTTGACATCCAAGTCGATATTTTGAATCAGCTCCTCATTAACAATGGTGTTGATGGTGGCAAGATAGGGTGAAGAGATGACAATATTCGAGTTGTCCAGCAAAGAGAAATGGGTTCGGGTGTTGAGATACCGTTTGGAAGATCATGATGTATATGAGGAAGAGCAGGGGACCAGGACACTTCCCTGCGGAACTCCATTAACAAGTGGCTGTGGTGTTTGATGCAGTGTCTTAATGGTGACATACTTGATACCTATTAGTAAGTAAGATTTGAAATATGCAATGCATGGCCTCTTATACCATAATGGTCAATTTGAGGAGTAGGATCCGGGTTCTACTATGTTAAAAGCTTTTCTTAGGTCAATAAAAATTCCTAGTGAGATATTCTATTTTCCAATTGCCTGAGTAAAGCAGATCTAGCATTTTTATGTTGCATCGTTAGTGCCTTTTAATTTTCCTGAAATCCAAATTGGGCAGGGGTTACGTATGTTTGTGCCGTTCTAAATGAAGTATATCTCCTGTTGCACGAATTTCTCTAAGATTTTGGATAGCAATGTGTAAGTTTGATATTGGCCTATTATTTGTTAAATCTGTAGGGTCACCACCTTTATGTATTGGTGTCACCCTTGCCGACTTGATAGTTTCGGGAAGGTGATAGTTTCTAGTGACTTGTTAAAAGTAATGAATAGCATGCGAGTAGGACAATGCGCCGCTCTCTTGTACAATAATGGTGGGACATGAGACAGATTCCCTGTTATTTTTAAGTGACTTAAAATCTCGTGACTTCCATGGGCACAGTTGGAGCAAGATAGAAAGGAATTTGGGAAATTTCCCCATCTAGTATCCCCGGCATGGGCATTGGTGCGTGGATTTTATTGGCGAGATTAGAACCTATAGGTTGTGAGAAGAAGTCGATTACTTGTTAGCTGTTTCAGTGGGATGCAGTGGTGGTTTCATTAGATTTAGTTAGGGCAATATTTCTTGTTTTTTTTCAGTTTTTTTTTGTGTCCTAGAATCTGAGAGAGTGTTTGTTTCCCCAGGTCTTTTATATCTCCTACTATGTGTCAGTGAATCTACTGGAAGTATATTGTTTGCTTACTTTATTACTTTGGTGAGGACTGATGATAGTGTTTAAGAATATCTTTGTGTAAAAGCCCTGTCAATATTGCTTTTCCATATTGGTGTTTCTTATCAATGAATTTCCAGAAGGTGCAGGTTAGAGCCATTGGGCCAACCACCAAGCCGTTTTGTTTTGTGATCTAGTTACGTTTTTTATAGGACAATGGTTTGTTGTATATCTAATTAATTTGGTTTAAGAAAAATGTCTGTCCAGTCGTTCAATACCATTGCCTTGGAGAATTCTGAGGCGCAGTCAACAGTCTCTAGGACAGCTGTGAACTTTCCTTATGAGGCTCTCATCATGGAGTCTAAATGAAACTTTGTTGTAGTTCAAGTGGTGGTTTACTAATGTTTGTCAAGAGGAAGTTAGGGTAGTGGTTCCTGTAGTGCTATCTGTGATTACCCTGATTTAAGGGGGGCTATATATTGGTCCATAAGTTGTGCAATTATGGTGACACTCGTTTCAGTGAGCCTGGTTGGTTTAGTTATTGTTGGGTAAAGAAGTGTGTTGTTTATTTTGTTTGATGAAATCAGTTACAGGCTTATCATCTATAGTCCATGGTTATGTTCAAGTCTCCACAGCTAAGAGAAGTGGTGCTTATTCATTTGTCTGTATGTTATTAGTGCCTTAAGTTTGTCACTGAAATTAGGGATGTTTGTGTTGGTTATCCCTCCGGTAAATGGCAACCGTTGTTATAGGCGTCCTTACTAAGTAAACATAGTTTTACACTCAGTTTTATTACTGTCTGTAGAGATAACACACGACCTACACGTTGTATTCTCCATAACCTGAATCGCACTAACGGCCAAGTGGCCCTAAGCCTAATACAGAGTAGATACAGTCATTGGTTAGAGTACCGTTGCTAGATTTGCAATACCCCCCCAACTTGGTATGGTCTGCAGTTTGTGATTGGCTGTGTAACCTGGTAAGGGTAGATATCTTTATGTCCTCTTAAGCCAGGTCTCAGTAAGAATAATGCAGGAGAAGGGTGTACTTTAGTGATTCAAGGATGCCATGGAGGTCATCATAAGTGTTTTTGCTTAAAGACCCTGAATGTTAGTAGTATAAGTACTGATATACTTTTAGCATTGTTTAGATAGTTCTGGCCTTGTGGATGCTGGTGTAGTAAAGGCAGTTACTTCATTAGACTCAATAGGATTTGATGAGTTTTCAGATTAGAGGTTTAGATCAGGGTCAACGTGATCAATCATCTTCTGGTTTAAATTAATGGTTATTTTATTATCCTGAGTTGTGGGTTGAGTTTGTAGTACAGATATCTTGTAGTGTGGAAGTTTGGACACGTATATAGCTATAGCAATTTGGTCATGTAGAGTATAGTCCACTATACACATAATGGATTGGTGTTTGTTCTATGTGTTGTGTTTGGAATGAGCTAAAGATAGAACTAGGTATAAACCTAATAATAAAAAACTACAAATAAAAATAGAACAGACTCTCACTTGTAATTGCACTAAGGTCTTATGTAATAAACTTTGTATAGTCCTATGTATTGACTAGAATGAGCTTAGTACAACTAGGTTAATCTAATAAATAATTTATTCTCTGTAAGATCAGTATCCCTAGAAATCGTGATAGATCATTCTCGTTCGTGATTGTGTACAGTTGACCTACATTGTTTTCCTAACTAGAAATTTTCCCATCCCGTTGTGAAGCATTGGTGTATTTGTGTCATTTATTTTCCCGCTTAAGTTTTCCTGACTCTATACAGGAGTTCTGACGCTGCTTTGGTAAGACACTCGTATATGTAACCTCTTTCTTTACTTTATAGATGCAATTATTAAAAGTCTTTTTTCCTGTCATGTGAGTGGAATCTAAGCCATAACACTTTTTCTACCATGGGGATCCTAGTAACCTGGCTTCTTTATTCTGACGTCCCTGGTACAATAACACTTGTTTTTGGTCCTTTATATCTGCAAGTAATTTCTTTACTGTATGTTTGGTTTCATATTATGGGAAAAAGAGGACTGTTAACTATTACTCTGGCGTCCCGATAGGTTACTTGCTCTGATTTATCTTCTTGGAGAGCAAAGTAGTCACCTGAACTGGTTATC
>NC_069401.1:306329-326544 GCF_026875155.1 Cherax quadricarinatus
TCAAATTTTGTGGCTCTCTCATAAAAAATTCATTTTGATCTTCGACTCTCAGTCTGGATAGCGGCTTGCTAAAAACTGAGTCATATTGGGACTTGAGTAGCCCACTCATTTCCTTGCTGTCATCTGTGTAGGACCCATCTTGTTTAAGTAGGGGCCCAATACTGGACGTTGTTCTCGATTTTGATTTGGCATAGGAGAAGAAATACTTTGGGTTTCTTTCGATTTCATTTATTGCTTTTAGTTCTTCCCGCGATTCCTGACTCCTAAAGGATTCTTTTAGCTTAAGTTCGATGCTTGCTATTTCTCTGACCAGTGTCTCCCTACGCATTTCAGATATATTGACCTCTTTTAGCCGCTCTGTTTTTCTTTTCCGTCGCCTGTAAAGGGAGCGCCTGTCTCTTTCTATTTTACATCTACTCCTCCTTTTTCTTAGAGGAATAAGCCTTGCGCATACATCGAGTGCCACCGAGTTAATCTGTTCTAGGCATAAGTTGGGGTCTGTGTTGCTTAGTATATCTTCCCAGCTTATATCGGTTAGGACTTGGTTTACTTGGTCCCACTTTATGTTTTTGTTATTGAAGTTGAATTTGGTGAATGCTCCCTCGTGACTAGTCTCATTATGTCGGTCTGGGGCTCCACGCATACATGTCTGAACCTCAATTATGTTGTGATCTGAGCATATTGTTTTTGATATGGTGACATTTCTTATCAGATCATCATTGTTAGTGAAGATGAGGTCTAGTGTATTCTCCAGTCTAGTAGGCTCTATTATTTGCTGGTTTAAATTGAATTTTGTGCAGAGATTTAAAAGCTCGTGTGAGTGTGAGTTTTCATCAGAGCTGCCTCCTGGTGTTATTACTGCAACAATATTATTTGCTATATTCCTCCATTTTAGGTGCCTTAAGTTGAAATCCCCCAGGAGCAAGATGTTGGGTGCAGGAGCTGGAAGATTTTCCAGACAGTGGTCAATTTTTAACAGCTGTTCCTGGAATTGCTGGGATGTTGCATCCGGAGGCTTGTAGACTACCACAATGACTAGGTTTTGGTTCTCGACCTTTACTGCTAAAACTTCCACTACATCATTTGAGGCATTAAGCAGTTCTGTGCAAACAAGTGACTCTGCAATGTACAGGCCAACCCCCCCCCCTTTTGCCTGTTCACTCTGTCACATCTGTATAGGTTGTAACCTGGGATCCATATTTCGTTGTCGAAGTGATCCTTTATGTGGGTCTCAGTGAAAGCCGCGAACATTGCCTTTGCCTCTGCAAGCAGTCCACGGATGAAAGGTATTTTGTTGTTTGTTGCTGGCTTTAGACCCTGTATATTTGCAAAGAAGAATGTTATCGGACTGGTGGTATTGTTGGTACTGGGGGGGGGATTTTTTTCCGGCATTAGTATCTGTATCTTTTGGTTTGGAGTGGAGGCCATCGACTGTGGTTCCACTCCAGGAATGACTGGATTTGGTGTACGATTTCTGCCATTTCCTGCCAGTTTTTTTTCCTTCCTGGCACTGTGAAATTGGTACAATAATGGAGCAAAACATACACTACACTACATAGGCTTTTAGGTTGGACATTGGTTAGTTATTCTCTGTAAGATTAATATCCCTGAGAAATCGTGATAGATCATTCTCGTTGGTGATTGTGTACAGTTGACCTACATTTGTTTTCCTAACTAGAATTTTCCCATCCCGTGTGAAGCATTGGTGTATTGTGTCATTATTCTCCCGCTTAAGTTTTCTGACTCTATAAAGGAGGTTCTGACGTTTTTTTAGTGAGACACTCGTTTATGTAAACATCTTTCTTTACTTTAATAAACGTAATAATTAAGTCTTTTTTCATGTCATTGAGTGGAATCTAAGCATAACACTTTTTCTACCATGGGATCCTAGTAACATATCTTCCTTTATTTCTGACTCTTGTACTGTAACTTTTGTTTGGTCCTTTATGATCTGGAGAGTAATTTCTTTACTGTTTGTTTGGTTCGTATCACTGGGAAAAAGTGGACTGTTAACTATTACTGCATCTAATAGGTACAGATACTGCTCCAGCTATATAAACAGAGGATGTGAGTTCACAGCTGTCAAACGTTAATCGAGCCACATTGCAAGGGTATTGTCTCCGCCCACGGGCAGGAAGGACATAAGTATCGACTTTGAGGATTAGGAGATCCTGGAGTTCCAGCTGTTCAAGAATGTCGTTGCCACATGTGTGGAAATTCTGTTGGACTATGGTATGGGGCAGAATGACAGTATTGCTACAAGAATTGAGGGAATGATGCTTTTCAATAGTGACAGGAATAGTATCAATATGTGAAAGGAGAGGAAGATCATGAGCTTGTTTAGCATTCTGGAGAGTGACGATGCGCATACCGCTCTTGAGAGCATGAAAGGAAATATCTCTACCAACATGGCGTAGGAGCACCTTGCCAATACTATGGTCGGAAAGATAGTCAATAGAGGAAGTCGGTTGTGAAGTAAAGAATTTAGTCCAGTGTGCGGTCCAAAGCTGAGTGTGGAGAGGGAGTGCATGATGTTTAAGTTTAACATGTTTATTATGCACCCCATACCCATCCTGTGGGCGGTAGTCAAAAGATTACAGAGGTACATAATGGGTCCAGGGACTGGGCCTCAAAGTTTTGATAGCTGAGCAAGTTACAGAGGTAATGAATTCACAATTTACAAAGGTAATGAACTCACAATTTACGAAGGTAATGAACTCCAGGTAGGTCTAGTCACAATCATGACAAGTTACAAAGGTATTTACAGATTACAGAGGTACACAATGGGTCCAGGGACCGGGCCCCAAAGTTTTGATGGCTGAACTAGGTACAAGGTAATGAACTCAGTGCATGATGTGTCGGTCTTTTCTGAGTAGAACGGGAAGGTAACAAAGTATCGTCGTCAGACAATTGTCGTTGGCATTTAGAAGTGGGACCAGAGTTGGTCCGACATGGGACGGGCTGGCGATTCGAAAATTGCCGCACCATACAGGGAGAGGCCGGAAGCATAGTCAAAGGAGGGCAGAGGTCAGACAAATCAAAGGAGTTAGTCGAGACTCCGGTACCTGAAGCTGGTGATGAAACAGCACCATCAAGAACTACAGGGGCATCAGGAGTGTCCGAAGAGTGGCCATAAAACGAGGCAGGGTCAGAATGGGGTGCGGTACCAGTAAGGGGCCCGGGGGTGGCAGGTTCATGGACAAGGGCTTCCATAGTTAGGTTATTTCTTTCTTTTTGTTTTTAAGAAAAAAAGAAAGAAGAAAAGAAAATAAAAAAAAAAAAAGAATTAAAAAATGGGGTAACGGGGAGGAATAGTTCCTAGGAGGAATGAAAGGGCCGGAAATTGCCCTCTGCGCCCAAGAGGACCTCAACACCGTAAGTAGTGCAGATGCGGCATGGAACCAGTGCCATACCCTACCCTTCATGCCAGTAAACCAGCAATCCTGGATAGCAACCTCACATCTGCCGAGCTCCCTCGGTGGACAAAATAAAGGGTGGCAGGATATCCACTGCAAAGCATACTTCCTTTGGCCCCCACCCCCGGAATTCAAAAGGCGGCCTCCAGAGATACACCCGTCGCCCAAAAGACACCCAAAGCCACCCCCCGGGAGACTGGAGAGGGAACAGGATATCCCCAGGCGATCCAGATTCCACGGCAAGCTACACCACTGCCAAGAACCTCAACGGAATGGGATTGACCCTGGTACCCTTCGCCCTACCTAGGAACCAGTAGGCTTGTGGGAAGAATCCCAAAGGCCAAAAAGAGGAAGGGAATAAGGGAGGGATGAGGGAGGGGGGAGGAGGAAAGGAAAAAGGGAGGATGGGGAGGATTGGATAGGGAAGGGGGGATTGGGGGGTAATTAGGTTCGGTTTGAGGAAGGAGACCAACAGGTCTAATTCCTCAGACCAAGAGCCTCTTCACCACGCCAAGGAGCCCCCCTTGAAGAGGCACATAAAATATAGCTTTTAGTTTCTTTGCGTTGAATAAAATGTGTTGTATACATGTAACAAAATACTGCTAAGCACAAAGAAAGTCACTGAGCAGAAGCCTCATAAGGGTCAAGTTAACCTGGACTAACCACTGGGGAATCTAACTAGGGACAGACTGCACACCAAGTAAGTTTACCTGGAGTTTTCCTGGAGAGGGTTTAGGGGGTCACTACCCCCACGGCCCGGTCTGAGACCAGGCCTCATGGTGGATCAGGGTCTGATCAACCAGGCTGTTGCTGCTGGCCGCACGCAAGCTGACGTACGAACCACAGCCCAGTTGGTCAGGTACTGACTTTAGGTGCCAGTCCAGTGCCTTCTTGAAGACAGCCAGGGGTCTATTGGTAATCCCCCTTATTTATGCTGGGAGGCAATTGAACAGTCTTGGGCCCTGGACACTTATTGTGTTGTCTCTCAGTGTACTCGTGGCACCCCTGCATTTCATCGGGATAATGTTGCATCTCCTGCCGAGTCTTTTGATTTCATATGGAGTGATTTTCGTGTGCAAGTTTGGTACCAATCCCTCCAGGACCTTCCAAGTGTATATTATCATGTATCTCTCTCACCTGCATTCGAGGGAATACAGATCAAGGACCTTCAACCGTTCCCAGTAGTTTAGGTGCCTTATCGCACTTGTGTGTGCCGTGAAAGTTCTTTTGTACACTCTCCAGGTCTGCAATGTCGCCTGCCTTGAAGGGGGCCGTTAGTGTACAGCAGTATTCCAGCCTAGAGAGCACAAGCGATTTGAAGAGAATCGTCATGGGCTTTGCGTCCCTAGTTTTGAAGGTCCTCATTATCCATCCTATCATTTTCCTAGTGGATGATGTAGATACATTGCTGTGGTCTTTAAAGGCGAGATTCTCTGACTTTATCACTTCCAGGTCCTTCACATTACTTTTCAGCTCTATTGTAAGGTTAGAATTTGTGGTATACCCTGACACATTTTTAATTTCTTCAAGTTTTCCATATCTGAGTAGTTGAAATTTCTCCTCGTTGAACTTCATATTGTTTTGAGTGGCAGATTCGGAGATTTGGTTGATGTCCGCTTGGAGTCTCGCAGTGTCTTCGATGGAGGTCACTGCCATAGTGATCTGGGTGTCATCCGCAAAGGAAGACATGGAGCTATGGCTTACATCTATGTCAGAAATGAGGATGAGGAATAGAATGGGAGCAAGTACTGTGCCTTGTGGAACAGAGTTTTTTACCATGGCTGCCCGGGACTTTACTCTGTTTACTATTACTTTTTGTGTTTTATTTGTCAGGAACTTATAGATTCATCTACCAACTTTTCCTGTTATTCCTTTATCCTGAATTTTGTGCGCTATTACACCATTACCTGGAGTTTACCTGGAGAGAGTTCCGGGGGTCAACGCCCCCGCGGCCCGGTCTGTGACCAGGCCTCCTGGTGGATCAGAGCCTGATCAACCAGGCTGTTGCTGCTGGCTGCAGCCTGTATTATCAGGCTCTGATCCACCAGGAGAGCCAGATCACAGACCGGGCCGCGGGGGCGTTGACCCCCGGAACTCTCTCCAGGTAAACTCCAGGTAAACAACATTTGAGGTGTTTAGTAGTTCTGTTCAAATGAGTGACTGTGACATACAGGCCAACCCTCCCTTGTTGCCTGTTTAGTCTGTCGCATCGAAATAGGTTATAACCTGGGATCCATATTTCGTTGCCATAATGATCCTTTATGTGGGTCTTTGTGAGAGCTGCAAACATTGCATTTGACTCTGTGAGCAGTCCCTTGATGTAAGCAATTTTGTTGTTTTTTGATGGCTTTCGACCCTGTAGGTTTGCAAAGACGAATGTCGTATTGACGGAATTTAGGGGGTTTTATTTGCTGGTTCTAATATCTGTTGTTCTGGGGTAGAGGCCAATGTCTGTGCCTCTGCTCCAGAAGTGTTTTCAGGCGGTGTAGGTCTTTTTTCCCTTCTGGCCCTAAAAAAACCTCTGTAGGTGACTTTGAACCTACACATATCTATGGAGGCGTCCTTGAACTGTGCCTGGGCTTCAACATTACTTCTGCCAGCGGTGAGTCTTCCATTGTAACAGATATAGTGCTGATCATTTCCCTAGGGCTACCTCACTAGAATATTTGGTAATACTATCCCCTCCCTGGAGGGATATTCAAACGGAAACGTTTTAATGTTCCCACTGATCAGCATGATGACTTTGTTCCACATGTGACTGACTGGTATAATTCCTATGAGCGTTCCTCTGTAGAGACCTTTAACTATGACCTTGGTGAGCAGTAATTCAGAACTACTTAAGCCGTCCCGCAACCACTGAAACCTCTTGGTACTCTAACCCCACAAACTCCCATAATAAAACACGTACCTCCTTCAAAAACCATACTTATAGCAATGATAATCTAAACTACCGTACACTGAAACGGTACTGCTCCCAGACTAGCCTAGCCTAAAGAAAACATCGTACCCCTGGAATGCTTGAGGCTCTTCCAAACAGCCCTTGTTGCCGAGAGCGTAATGACAGAGCAGCGGCAAACAGACTGGGAAAAATTTGTCCAACGGACTTAATAGCTCACACCCCACTTAGCCTGGCATGGAGGGGACATAAATAGGAAATTAAGGTAACAGAACTGGCAGATCGGCACCCTCATCCCTTGCATAGGCGAATGATTTTAGTCAGTGCTTGGAGTGCAACATCAGCTATGACAATATCCTAGAACCACATAGGAAAAATTACATTGGAAACAAATATGATGCAAGGTAGATACTTTTGTTTGTTTTATGGCTCAGCAAAGGCAGATGACTGCAACAATCCTTTCACTAATTACGAACTTGAAGCAGCACTAACTAAAGGGCAACTCACGGCGCCTGGTGGAGGATAGGTATTACTTACAACAAACTCAGATTGCTGTGTCGAGTACAGGTAATCCATAATTGAATTATATAACTTGAGCTATGTAATTTTGGGAGCTTACCTCAATCTGGACCAACAGCCTCATCATTTCCAATTCCTAACCCAATCAACAAAATTGCATTTCTCCCAATATCTCTTACTAGCTAGCTTGGGTAAAACATTTGAGAGAATGATTCTATCGTCTCATGTACAGAAATCAAACAATTTTTTGTCTCCCCGGTTACATGGTTTCATGCATGGAAGGAGCGTGCATCATTGCATAGCCACCTTTCTCACCCTGCACACTGACAGCTCCTACACTACCTTCCTTGACCTTAAATCCGCTTTCGATGTAGCCAACCGACATGTAATAATTAGTGAACTTGCCAGAATGGATGTTGGAGGATGGCTTCTCCGCTGGATTAAAGGCTACCTGTCAACAGAAAATCGTCTGTGTTGTTCCAGGGGACATTAGAGTGTAACTAAGACTTTGAATTAGGAACCCCACAGGATGGTGTGCTCAGTCCCACACTGTTCAATATTCTAATTAATGCATTACTTAATGCTATGCCTAGTCAGCCCCATAATTATGTGATTAGTTTTGCTGATGATATAATGATTCAACACCACGGATTCTCAACACCCAAAACATTCTTAATCATGTACTAGCTCGTGTCAGGACTCGGGTGATAATCTCTACTGATAAAACAAAGATACTCAAAGCATCCTCCTCGACAGAGAGGCACAGTTCGTCGATCCAATTGCATGATGGGTCTCTTCTAGAATATGTAGCAGACAGGTATCTAGGCTTTGAGGTTCCACTACTTGGACCTGTTGTAACAAGACTTTGTCGCCAATACAAAGAACGACTAAGAGCACTTAGAGTTGTGGCAGGCTTCACCCCAGGTATGGTGCTAATGTTAAAATTGTGAAAATGATGTATCTTGCTTATATTAGATCATTGGTTGATTATGCTGCGCCACTACTTGCTCTTGTGTCTGACTGGAAGCTTGGAGGCTGGAAAAACTGCAGAACGAAGCAATGAGGATCATCCTAGGATGCCCTCGTACTGCCACAAATTTTAAATATGCAAAAAACTTGATATTCCAAGCATCAGAGATCGTGTTACTGAAAGAAATATCCTAATTGGGTTAATATGCTCAGGCAAGCTCATTCAAACCCCTGCACAGAAGCCCTCCAAACTTTCCTCAGCACTGGTGAACACTCCTCCAGATGGATGATCGAAAAGACTGGAACCGACCTCCGCATGAATCAGATACATGATCTATGTCAAGTAAGGCAACAGCGGCACTTCTCCGCTCCATGGAATATTACCCCATTCCAAACTACCATTCCTCCATTTCCCCCCAAACTACTTCTTAAATCACAACCAAAAACTTCGCCTTGAAGCCAAACATGAGGCCTTAAGCTGTATTGATAACTTAGTCACACAGCACACACTCTCGCAAATTATTTACGTTGATGGTTCTGTTCACCAATCCACTGGTGCAGCTGGTATGTGCTGCTGTTGTCGTACAGATGTGATGGCTCTCTTAAAAGAAATTGGAGCACGCATCAATAATTGGGCCTCTACCCTTCAGACAGAACTGTTTGCCATACTCCTTGCACTGAAATGCATCTATGTATCAAAGATTGACAGTTTAATGTAACTGATTCTCTGTCATCCATAAATGCTCTCAACTCATTAAGCATAAATTGTGGCATGCTTGTGTCAGAAGCCAGACACAGGTATGGTAGGAATTGTGGACAGTGGAGTCAGAGTGCACATGCTGTGGATCCATCTCACCTTGGTCTTCAGATGCATGATAGAACTGATAAATTGGCTAAGCTTGTATGCTTTCAAAGAGGATAGATTACATCTTTTGGCTTGTTCAGGTAGTAGTTTGAGACAATAATACGAAAGAACTTCAGCTGAATTTTATGGACTTAAGGCTCAGGAGGAGATTGACCCAGTGAGTCCCATCTACATCAATTCAATCATGCAGGAGGAGCCACAAGTCTATGGTGCATCCAACAAAAGAACAACTCTTGGATGTCACTACCGCCCGGCTCCGGCTGGGTTACAAGTATCTTTTGGCAGGTTAAACCACCAACCACCAGATTAGACCAAACGAAATGTAAACTTTGCCAGATGGATTATTGTCACACAACCTTGCGTCATTATGTACTGAGTGAATAAAATTAATGAATTAAGAAAAACAACTCCCACAAAGTGTTCAAAAATGGCTTAGTATTTTATCCACAGTGGTATATTACAGACCATTCCTGGAGAAAATACCCTGACTTTGCTAGCTGTAAATAAAGCATTACCACATATGTTGCATGTGTGTTGTGTGTGTGTGTGTGTGGTGTGTGTGTGTGTGTGTGTGTGTGTGTGTGAGTGTGTGTGTGTGGTGTATGTGTGTGTTGGTGTGTGAGTATGAGTGTGTGTGTGTATAGTGTGTGTGTGGTATGAGTGTGTGTGGTGTGGTATGAGTGGTGTGTGTGTGGAGTGTGTATGAGTGTGGGTGCTTGTTTGTGTATGACTGTGTGTGTGTGTGAGTAGGAGTGTGTGTGTTGTAATGAGTGGTGTGTGTGCATGAGTTGTGTTGTGCATGAGTGTGTGTGTGTGTGTGTGTTGATGTGTTGTGTGTGTGTGTGAGTGTGTGTTTGTGTGTATGGTGGAGTGTGTGAGTGGAGTGGTGTGTGTGTGTGTGTGTGTATTGTGTGTGGGTGTGTTGAGAATGATGTGTGCGTGATGAGTGTGTGTTTGTGACTGAGTGGGTGTGTGTGTGTAAAGTGTGTGTGTGTGTGTGTGTGATATGAAGTGTGTGCGAGTGTGTGTATGAGGTGTGTGTTGTGTGTGTGTGGTGTGTTTATTGTGTGTGTGTGTATGAATTTGTATGTGTATGTGTGTGGGGAAGAAGAGACACAGCAATCAACATTTGCACACATTAACTCACTACAGTATGTGACCGGGTGTGGAAGTGTGAATTGCTCATTTACTCTAAAATTTGTTCATGATTGCAAGCCATGTATAAACGTTACGTAACCATTCTTACATAGTCATAACCTTTGTAACTTGTGAGTTCATTACCTTTGTAACTTGTGAGTTCATACCTTGTACCTAGTTCAGCCATCAAAACTTTGGAGCACGGTTCCTGGACCCATTGTGTAGCCTCAGTACTCTGAAAATTACCTTTGTAACTGTCATGATTGTGATAGACCTACCTGAGTTCAAACCTTTGTAAATTGTGAGTTCATTACCTTTGTAAATTGTGAATTCATTACCTCTGTAACTTGCTCAGCTATCAAAAACTTGAGAGGCCCAGTCCCTGGACCAATTATTACCTCTGTAATCTGTTGACTACCGCCCCCAGGAATGGGTAAGGGGGGGTTTTTTATTTGCATAATAAACATATTAAACTAACACACGACCTTCCATCCTATGGAGAGGAGCAGGACACGGGGGATAGTAGTCCCACAGTTACTAAAACCAACAGACATTAGCCCCACTCCTAAAAGGGGGACAAGGGGTCAAGTAAAAGCAACAGCAAAGAACAACAGACCAATAAGCACTAACATCCCATACATAAAAATCTTTGAAAGGGTCCGTATAGAAGCAAGATCACCAACCCATCTAAAACCCATGCAGTTACACAACTCAAGGCAACATGGTTTAGAACAGTCCGCTCCTGTCTGTCTCAACTATTGGAATCACACGACAAGGTCCTAAAGCACTATAAGACAAAAAGAATGCAGATGTAAAATATACAGACTTTGCAAAAGCCTTCGACAAGTGTGACCATGGCGTAAAGCGCACCAAAATGCGTGCTAAAGGAATAACAGGAAAAGTCGGTCGATGGATCATAATTTCCTCACTAACAAACGACAGAGAGTAGCGTCCATCATAGTAAAGTCCGGAAAAAAAGGCAGCAACGTGAAAAGTTCTGTTCCACAAGTCACAGGTACTCGCTCCCATCTTGTCCATCCCCTCATATCCGACATAGACAGGATGTCAGCCACAGCACCGTGTCTTCCTTTGCATATGACACCCGAAATCTGCATGACAGTGTCTTTTCCATTGCAGACACTGCAAAGCTCCAGGCGGACATCACCAAATCTTCAGTGGCTCAGAAAAACAATATGAAGTCAACGATGAAAATTTCAATTACTCAGATATGGTAAACATGAGGAAATTAAATCTTCACAGAGTAAAAAACAAATTCCTGTGCCACAAAATAGAGCAAACACCAACGTCAAAGACCTGGGAGTGATCATGTCGGAGAATCTCACCTTCAAGGACGCATAACATTGTATCAATCGCTTCTGCTAGGAAAAATGACAGATGGATAAATGAAACCTTCAAAACTAGGAAGCCAGCCCATGATGCCACTCTTCAGGTCACTTGTTCAACTAGGCTGGAATATTGCTGCACACTAACAGCACCTATCAAGGCAGGTGAAATGCCGACCAGAAAATTTACAGAGAACTTTTCACGCGCAACCACCCCGCTACCACATAATATAAACGGAGATAAAACACCTCAGATACGGAGCGCTTTTGAGGTTCCTAAACCCTGTATTTCCTGGAACGCAGGATGGAGAGAAACATGATTATAAACACACTGTGAAAATCCTAAGCGCTAGTACCGAACTTGCACACGAAAATCACTCACTACGAAGCAAAAGACCTTGGCAGACGATGCACCAGCCCCCCAAGAAAAGCAGGTTTCACTAGCACGTTAAGAGACCATAACATAAGTAGTCAGGGGCCCGAGACTGTTTCACAACTTCTCCCAGCACACTAAGGGATTACCAACAGACCCTGCAGTTCTTCAAGCTGGCACTGGACAAGCACCTAAAGTCAGTTCCTGATCAGCCGGGCTGTGGCTCGTACGTTGGTTCGCGTGCAGTTAGCAGCAACAGCCTGGTTGATCAGGCTCTGATCCACCAGGAGGCCTGGTCACAGACCGGGCCGCGGGGGCGTTGACCCCCGGAGCTCTCTCCAGGTAAAACTCCAGTTAAACATCACCACAACCTGTCTGCCACGACAAGGTGAATTGCTTGGTTCTGTAATACCCTCGTTCAGCAGCCTCTGAGTTTCTTTCTCTATGAACATCCGATCCTCATAAGAATAGCGGCGTGACTTAGCTGATATACGATGGCAATCCGCGGTAAGATTTGCCAACAGCTTTGGGGTGGTCTACCTTTGGGGTACTAAGTCCACAAAACAAAGGAGGCAGTTCACCTCCCATATGTTAAGGTGACACTACCATACAGCTTCTGAAAGTCCTGACCAAGGATAACACAGAGGCACAGTTGTGGCATGAATAGCTAAATGTAACATCTTGATAATCCATTCCATTAACTCTGAGATTTACCTTACAAAACCCTAAGGTTCTGAATATAGAGATGTTGATGCCATGGAAACGGTACCTGATGAGGTGATGTAGAGTCAAGGAGTGCGATTAAACTAAGTCAAGGTGATGAAACCTCTGTAGCTGCCCACTACCAATAAAACCATCTACTTCTGTTCCTTTGATTAATACTTTCACAACTGCCTTTGAACATTGAATTTGGAGATAGCCGCAGAAGACAACTGTTGCTAGAGTCACATGATAACTGGAATGTGTGGAGGCACTAGCTCTTTTTGATGCAATAGCACGACATACTTGTAACAAAGAGACCTTTCTTTGTGGCAATTTAGGCACATTTGCTTCACGAGCGGACACTTTGGACGTGGATTCCTTAAAACCACAAAAGACAACAACATACCGTACCTGCTGCTGCTGTCACTGAGGCCAGATCCACAGTAACTTCATTGCAAAGAGTCTGGTCAGGAATTGCAGCACTTACCACTCGAGAAGGCTGAGTGGTACTGTATACTTCAGATTCTACTGGGCTGAATCAAGCTCATGCCTGGTCAAGGCAGTGGCTAAGTCGAGAGTTTTAATTCTCCAATAAACCTGCCTTATTATTGGTGACTGCAGGCCACTGATAAAAAGCATCCCTGTATGACTCTCAGCATACTGAGCAGAGCTGTCACTGCTTGGAAGTGACAGGTCCTAACCTAAAATTTCAGTGCTTCAAGGTATACCACTGAGGATTCATATCAATCTGCCAGGCTGGCGGCGAGTTGTCAAGGCGATAGCGTGCAAAGTTTTCATTTGTAGGTTTAATATACTGAGACTTGAGGGTTTTGATAGCATCTTCATAGGTATTACACTCAGAAATAGCCTCATATATCTTAGGATTACACAAACATGATGAGCAGACTTAGTTTATCTAGATCTTTTTTAGGAAGGGCTCCCAAGAAGTTTTCGAAAGTCTTAAACCAGTGCTTCCATTCTTGAGCAGCCGTTGATAAGCTGGTGTCACAGTCTAGATAGATTTTGCCACCGAAGTGGCTAGTTTATTGTGCACCCCATATCCATCCTGTGGACGGTAGCGCGAGAGGCATATGATACACAAAAGGCCTAGGAACTAGGCCCCAAAGGGTTAACAGGAATACATATGGATTTATATCTACATATCTATAGTTCACTTATCTGTTACAAGCAAATTTAGGAAATTTGCTTAGTATATCTTGGTATCCTTTTTATATTTTTTTCATTAATACAAATCTTGACATGTCCACTAAGGTTATTATACTCCTCTGTCTCTGTATTCCTCAATAAGTGGGACAATTAAGCACATAGAGTTCAAGAGAATGACCATATATCCGATCACATAATTTACATTTAGTTTTCTCATCTGTGTGTCTCCCAAACTGCAGAAAGTACTTATAACCAAGCCTAAGCCTGGCCACAAAACATCAGTCAGTCCTGTTCACATTGCAAGTTGTCT
Source organism: Cherax quadricarinatus (assembly GCF_026875155.1). NCBI lineage: Eukaryota > Metazoa > Arthropoda > Malacostraca > Decapoda > Parastacidae > Cherax > Cherax quadricarinatus. Next base: position 320,027 of record NC_069401.1, read on the forward strand.
CCATAACATACTTATCAACGTTCATGTTATCATAGTGGGTATAGATCTACTCAGGCTTCTAACTGCATTCCCTATAACAATCATTTTCTTATACTTCTCTCCTAATATTATTCCTAACGCTAGACACAGTTATAACCAAAGTTATATTCTACATTCTCCTTCTCGATACTCTCTTGGCTACCATATCAACTTTATCTTGAAAGAGTAATCAATGTGTGATGGGTCCATACAATTGTACATTTATTCCTTTTCCCAATTTTTAGTATCTAATACCGGGCTTCCCCAAATGAGCATGTTGTTGGAGTCATTATATGGGCCAAGAAGCCTCAATGATGACAAAGAACAGTAAATGATGATAGAGTCAAGCTCAGTGTCATAGGTTAGCTTTAGCGCCATTTAGGATTGCAAACAATTCATTTGCAGTGTAACCCCAGTTGTTAATTCTTATGCTAACTCAAGCAAATTTATTATCGTTCATAAATAGGGAGGAGGCAACAAGAGCAGGATGCAGGCCCTGCCAGAAGACTCCTGTTTAGATCCATCAGTGTATATAACTTGTGATAACTTGTTACTACCAGCTAGGTGAGAAATTTCTTCTTGAGCAGTTGCTCTAACAAGAGATTTAAGGAAGGGATTACTAGCAATGAGCTTCTTGGGAGGAACTTGTAGGTATGTGATATTAAATGAACACATCTTCCATGGAGGGGTGAAATGCTCTTGTTGCCTACAGTGATAGAGTTCATGCAGGTTATAAAACTTAATGCAATTGCACAGTCTAGCCTCTCAGGTTTCAGTAAACGCTCCATGTTGTGATGTAGTCTAGCGCAGGATCACCACCAGGTAGCCCAGGATTCTATGTTCAATAAATTGTTGTGATAGAAACACAGGCCTTATCTCTAGGCTTTATTGAACATAGAATCTTCAAAGTACTTCTGCAATAACAAATTATAATGACTAGTACATCTAATAATGGCTTCTACAGGGATGGTGATGTCCTTGCTATGTCAAGAGAAAAGGTTATAAACTACACAGGCCACATATTTCAACTCACACATGAAATCTGCATAACTAAATATGGGATATAAGAGAAGAGAATCACACACCATCTGTTGGCACCCATGACATACACAAGCTGTTTTTTTATTGTTAAGGTCCCCCGAGAGGTGTGCAGTATTAATCCTCTTGCTGCTTTCCACAGGAGCGTATCACAGAGTGATATTAATGAACACATCTTCATGGAGTCTAGAAAAATGACAGGGATGGATAATGAAACCTTCAAAACCAAAACTAGGGAGGCCGAGCCCATGATGACACTCTTCAGGTCGCTTTGTTCGATTCTAGGCTGGAATATTGCTGCACACTAACAGCACTCTTCCAAGGCAATGTAAATGCTGACCAAGAAAATGTACAAGAACCTTCACGGCGCGCATAACGGAGAATAAAACACACAATTACTGGGACCTTGAGGATCCTGAAACCTTTATATTCCTGGAACGCAGGCGGGAGAGATACATGATATATACACCTGGAAAATCCTAAGGGACTAGTACCGAACTTGCACACGAAAATCACTCACTTAACGAAAGCAAAAGACCCCCCCCTTGGCAACGATGCAACATCCCACCAATGAAAACAGGGGTGTCACTAGCACGTTTAAGAGACATACAACAAGTGTCAGGGCCCGAGACAGTTCAACTCCTCCCAGCATACATAAGGGGGAATACCAACAGGACCCCTGGCAGTCTTGCAATCTGCACTGGACAAGCACCTAAAGTCGGTTCCTGACCAGATCCGGCTGTAAGCTAGTACGTTGGTTTTGCGTGCAGCCAGCAGTAACAAGCCTGGTTGACCAGCAACTGAACCACCAGGAGGCCTGGTCACAGACCGTGCCGTCGGGGGCTTTGACCCCCTGAACACTCCTCCAGGTAAACCCCAGGGTTCAGTGAGCATTAATCAAGAAATTATTAAATATCATGGAAGTAAAAATTTTAAAAAATCTAAGAACTCCTCCCTGCAGTGTACTTAAAGACATTTCTTTTTAGATTCACTTCTGAAGCCTGGTAAAGGACAGAGATACTCTATATGACAGGTATCCTATTATCCAGCCAGAGTAAGGCTACACCAATATTCATTTTGCTAGTTCATGTAGTATAACGGTTCTGTTTCGCAATATCAAATACAGATTTAGATCAAGAAAGTGGTAAAAACTAGTAGAGGTGTGTACAATGAGAAATGAAATACAGCTTTTGCACACTTATGCCTTTCATAACCCATAGAGGTAGGGGAGAAGTTTTTGTCCTGAATCTGAGTACAAGTCTGGTTATCTATCAATTCTTTCAAAAGTTTTAGTCGCAAAGACAACTAGTTAAGTAGATCGGCCTAAATGTCCTCAGGCTGTTGGAAAGCTTAGGATGGCACAATGAGACTAAGGTCCAGAAGTCGGAAGAACGCCTCAATTAACAGAGGATTATACGGGCCAACAAAGGGTTACCAGTACGTGCCTTTAGAGTTCTGAAATATCATAGGTTATACCAATCCTCTCCAGGAAGCAGTTTGATTGACCTTTAGTTAATGCATTATCTAATCATACTCGGGAAGAGGCAATCACTCATCAATATTTTGGGCTCATAAAATAATCATTTCAACATTTCTCAGAAGCACTATCTAAATTTTTTTCCCAATATGAATGGAAGGTATTTGGTGCCTGTATGTTCTGGACCGTCATTTATAGTGGTCATATGCATTTCGAGAGGAAAGGGATGAGCAATAGCCGTCATTTTCCTGGTTATTTTATTTATACCTTTTCCAAGCCAAACTTAAGGAAGGACATAATTAATCCACTAACAAATTGTTCCAGTCCTATTGCCTAAGTTTCCTTGCTTTCTGGTTCCTTTGCATATGTTAATGCAGCTTGGAACGTTTGAGGAGGTCTGGGGGTTCTACATTCATGGTATGCTTTACCAAACCTTCTAGCTGCAATGTGTCAGGTTAAATAGCTCTGGATATATAGTATTTACACTGGTTTTTAAAAAAAAATTGCAATTTTTAGTGGAATGTCTATGTTTTCCTTTGCTGCCCCTTGATCTGTGAGGACAGTCTCATAGTTGCAAACTAAATCATCAGGTTTGAGATAAGTTTTCCTCCTTCTGTATTTAGCTCCTTGATTGCTGGAGATGTGTCAAGATTGACAGTTGTTAGTCTTGGGAAGTGATCAGATAGAAGATCATCAACTATGACAGAGTCATGCATCCGTATATGGGGAAAATGTTTTTATAAAAAAGATTAAATCCAAGACACAGATCAAGTATGCCCACCATAATATGTGAGTAGGCACCTTATGCCCACTCATTCGAACATTATCACGCTCATTTAGCAATTTCAACACTAGTTTTAGTTCCATGTGTTTGTTATAGAACCCACCAATATTTTTATGTCTGGCATATACAATCTCCAAGAATGATGGTAGGTTCACTATTGTTGCATCTGGTAAAGCATCAGGTCGAAGCTGGTTTCGCTTGGGCAAAGAGATTAAAAGTTGTTTAATGGAAAAATTCGCCTGCATATACTTTGAAACCATGATACTGCATGTAACTCGACTCTGCAAGGAATGAGTAATGTAGCAAGTTTTCTTATCTGACATATATCACACAATGAACATTGGTTTGACCTAAGGTTTATCAGCTGTATATCCGCAGGTTTGGTGGAGGTGCTACATCTTTCAATCTACATTCCTGCAAATCAAGATGACACCAATTCTGTTTCACTAATATGATTAAGTCAGGCCAACCGCTGCTGAATGAAGCAATGTTTTCCATGGAAAAGATTTGTAAGGTATCCACTGTAGTAAGTATTACAATCCTCTTGCTCATCAAATGGTAAGACAATAGTTTTGGGCTTACAGTGTGCAGACACTTATGACAAATAGCAATAGTTTGTATCGTCTTAGTCTTCAGGACCTTTTTCATTAGGCATTTCTAGGCCATCTTGACAGCCAGATCCAAAGCAACCTTTGAAGTCAAGAGTCATCGGGGACTTCTTTCTCACAAATTAGCTTGAGAACTGAACGGGAGATTGCTGCACTTTTGACATCATCACCATACTCACGAGCATCATCCTGACTACATATATTTATTAAATTTGTCAGGATCTGTTCAAGATGCCAAATTTTTTTCTGCAGAGTTTGTTATGACTCAAGAAATCGTAATGACAACATTGCAAACAAACCATAACCCCCGGACGGATTGAACCCGCGGTCATAGAGTCTCAAAACTCCAGCCCGTCGCGTTAGCCACTATACCAGCTATCCACAATAAGATTCATCCAACTAGTATATTTCTTCACCATAGGAAGGTTAGCACAGGCACCACTGTGACCCACAAATGCAAGTTTTTACAGACGAATCTCCAAGCTAGCGTGGCCGTGACGAACTCTAGCTCAAGTCCCTTCACTGCCGTCAACAGACTCAAGAAATGTAATGAACGATTGCAAACAAACCATACCCACATACCCCCGCCGGGATTGGAACCCCGCGTCAAGAGTCTCAAAACGACCAGCCCGTCGCGTTAAGCCCACTAGACCAGCTAGCCACAATAAGATTTCATCAAACTAGGTAATATCTAGTGCTAACCAGTCGGGCTGGAGATTTGAGACTCTATGACCGTGGGTTCAATCCGGCCGGGGTATGTTTGTATTTGCAAACGTGGTCATTACGATTTCTTGAGTCATGTCGACGGCATGAAGGGACTGAGCTAGAGTTCGTCACGGCCATGCTAGCTGGAGATCGTCTGTAAAAACTTTGGCATTTGTGGTCACAGTGGTGCCTGTGGCTAACCTACCTTTGGTGTAGAAAATACCTAGTTGATGAATCTTAATGTGGCAAGCTGGTCTAGTGGCTAACGCGACGGGCTGGAGGTTTGAGACTCAATGACCGCGGGTTCAATCCCGCCGGGGGAATGGTTGTTTGCATTCGTGTCATTACGATTTCTTGAGTCATGTGACGGCAGTGAATGAATCTTGAGCTAGAGTTCGACACGGCCATGCTAGCTGGCGATTCGTCGTAAAAACTTGATTTGTGTCACAGTGGTGCCTTGCTAACCTTCCTTTGGTGTAGAAATATACCTAGAGTTGGATGAATCTTATTTGGCTAGCTGTCTAGTGGCTAACGCGAATCGGCCTGGAGTTTTGAGACTCTAGAACCGCGGTTCAATCCCCCGGCCGGGGGTATGTAATGTTTTTATAATTTGTGGAAGGTCCATGCGAATTCCAATGCCTCTACTAGAGGAATGGCACTTCAGTGGTAGTTCTTTAACACCTATCCACCTTAACAGGTACAATGGATACATTAATCTCTCTGATGGTGCCTCTGACAAAACTGTCTCATCATTAATTGTAAGGTAGGATCCTGTACATCTGACTCATCTCCAGTTTCCAGAGGGTTACCTGTGTGGTGGTACGTCCTGATTGTTTGCAGTTGTGGGTATTGGAAAAAATGACATCCCTCATCCCCCCATAGTCAGGTTGGTAGGCGTAGTAATCAGTATGGTAGACCAGTAGTTCCACATGTGCTAGCAGGGCTCGCTTGCTCCTCCACAACTATTGTGGTGGTGATGCCATCAGGTAATCAACAGAATCCTTTGCAGGGAGTCCCTGGGCTCTTCACACTTTGCAGAGGTCAGTCTCAGATCTGGCTATGGTCAACTGGATGGCCCATCCTCAGTTACATTAAAGGACTGTTTATTAGGTTTACATAGAAGGTTGTTTGGGTTCTGACTGCAGTCCTTGTGGGAAACTGTAATCCCAACTTCTTTAGAGTTAATACACTTAAATTTTTGACTGTCAAGGCCTACTGTGCATTCTCTAGTGGAATGTTTCCCAGCACACTTACCACACCAAGAATGTGGTATTCCAGTGTTGTGATAGAAACACAGGCCTTATCTCTAGGCTTTATTGAACATAGAATCTTCATAGTACTTCTGCAGCAACAAAATATAAGAACATAAGAACATAAGAACGAAGGAACACTGCAGAAGGCCTACTGGCCCATGCGAGGCAGGTCCAAGTCCCTACCGGCTTAAGCCAATGCACCCAACCTAGTCAGGTCAGGTCACATTGACTTAAGGGAGGAACACGGCAACCGACCTGTTAGCACAAGCTATCAGGTCTAACTCACACCCACCCACATCTACTCATGTATTTATCCAACCTATTTTTAAAGCTACACAACGTTCTGGCCTCTAAACGGTACTTGGGAGTTTGTTCCACTCATACACAACTCTATTACCAAACCAGTACTTTCCTATATCCCATCCTGAATCTGAATTTTACCAACTTAAAACCATTGCTGCGAGTCCCGCTGTCTAGGCTAGATATTTTCAGCACACTATTCATCCCTTTATTTATTTCTGTCTTCCACTGGTTAAACCTCAATCAATCCCCCATAATTCTACGTCTTTCTAGAGAGTGGCATCTAATAACGCTTCTACAGGGATGGTTGATGTCTTGCTTATGTCAAGAGAAAA